>BPTQ01000002.1:221624389-222218454 GCA_019973895.1 Chrysanthemum seticuspe
TTCTTGAAAGATAACTACCAGTGAAGCATGGGAAATTAACGTCGAGATTTTGTTATAAATATATTGTGATTTTGTAACACGTATGTTACGTTGCTTATATTCGTGTTGTTTAATACACCATCAATTTTCTTCTTAAGTACGTCTTTTAATAATTTTTTTGCGTTTTGATGAAATAGGCGAAATGTATATTCAATTTGACGTGAATTTTTCAAATATCCTAACGAATAATCACATAAAATCTCGATTACTAATGTGATAAAAGTTATAGCCAATAGGTTTGGCAAGTTCTGAGCTCTTGATTTTTTGTATTATTTGCGTATTTAAAAATCTTAAGATTATTAGTCGAGTTCATTGATAAGACTTTAATTTTTTAACATTTATTTGAGCTCAACGTATATGACTTTTTTTTTTTTTTTTTTTTTTTTCAGTATATGCAACTCGAGTTTATTTACAATTTTTTAATTTCAGAATAGTTACTTGAGCTGATTATTAGAATTCTAAAAATTTATGCGTTTATTATGTTTTTTAGTTCTCGAGTCTTGAACGGTTTGGATAACCGATATTGAAAATAGTGTAATCATTAGCTCTAAAATACACTAATAAGCAATCCTATAAACTTTTTAAGTGCAGTTTAACTTATATGTAAAGCGGATAAAGTAGTTTTGCGTTTTTTTAATAATTTTCTGCATGAATTCTTCTTTTAACTACCACATAATTTGTTGTGCTTATATTCGTTGCATTGTATGCACAATGTTTTAGTGTTATATAAATATTGTTTTAGAGCTGCAATTAAAGGGTACGAAGTGACCATCAATAGAAAGTTCTTTCCTTTAATTTTTGTTTCAGTCTTTATTGAGTACCCACCTTTTTAAATATATACATGTAACTTACTGGTATCTACCTTTTTAAATGTATCTCTGGCCATGTAACTTATTTTTTCATCGCTGTAGATTTTAATCTTGGCACGAAGGTTTGAGAGTACTCTACAGCAGTCATTTAGGATATTTCGGTAGCGTCTGGAACTGCAGCAATGGCTTCTCAGGTTTCCGACCCGGATGACTACCAACCACGCCGCGGGGACTGAGTATGTTTTATTGTTATATACTTGAACTGATATTCAATGACTGGTCATATACCGTGTCACCTTATCTTGAAATAACAAAGTAACCTTATATGTTTATGCCATTTTGGTTTATGTAGCTTTTTAAACATATGTGTGGAATTTAATACAAAAGGCCAATAACCATTACTTCTAAAAAACATAGGGAAAAAAAAAAAAAATATATATATATATATATATATATATATATATATATATATATATATACTTATATATATATATATATACTTAACTCCATTTTTTATAAATATACTTCAAAAAAAAATAAATAAAAAAAAAATTGTTACATAAATTACAAGATAAAAATGTCTAAAAAAAAGCTCCGCCGCAACGCGGCTGATCGTCGCAATACTCGTTTTGTTATAAACAATGTTCTTTCACGCTCGTTATTTTTTTCGTTATTCATGGTCAAAGGCCTGTGAAATGACTAATGTACCCTCGTTTTCTTCTTCAATTTGATTTTTTTTTTTTTTTTTTTTTTTTTTTTTTTTTGAATTTGCAATTATCTTTAATAACAAAATGATGAACACCAAGAACATAAGGAAAAAAAAACACATTTTATCAAAATTGCCCTCTACAACTCACTCTCTACTTGTGAAATGTAGTCCACAAATTCATCTCAACTTATTCATTTTTTGTTTAATATGTAACGAACTCACAACCATAAACCATTTAGATAATATTCTCCGTGTCATATGCGATGATATTATTTTACAACATACCCACTTCACAAATCTTTATTTACAACACCTGTAGAAACCTCCACTCCAACTGTGCCACTGTCATTACATCTCCAATGTTGGTTTTGTGAAGTGGGTTTTGATTACTTGGACAACTTCAAGTGAAGAATTAGATTCGTCTCTAACTTTTTTTTATGTGGCTTCTTTGGCAAACGTACGGATTTGACTCTATAAGTCAAAGCCTTGACAACTTTTCGTCCAAATTTATGATTAAAAGAGAGATCCTTAGCAGTGTAGTAATCAACATAATTTGATCCTTTCTTTATGAAGTGATACTTATCACTTTGAAACTTATTCTTCAATTTCTTTTCAGAATCATGAAGCAACTATTTCTTATGATAAACCTTGTTGAATGATGCTTTTCTCTCGCATAGTCGTCGTCCATGTAAACTGGTTGATCTTGGTATGTGAACCTCTTGCCATCCTTTTTCTCTTTCGGGAAAGGCATCACTAGCAGAAAGAAGGTTTTGTGCACCAGTTTCCTCCAAAGGTTGTACCCTTTTTTTGTTACAAATAGGAGAATTATATTAATTGATAACAAAGCAAATTACAAGAAAATTCTAAACTGGCCATCCAGAATCACAGCTACTAAAACTAAACTGAATACACATCAAACTGTTGGTTTTATGGATATAAATTAGTAGACGTGAGTTAGGATCGAACTCGAGACTATGGGATTGCACACTTTACGTATGAGAATTTAAAGTTAAATAATTAAATATAAACGTTGTATTTATTTATTTATTAAACGAAATAACTAACGGACGTTAAGTAATTAATGTAATGGACTAACGGGCGTTAAAGGTATTTGGAAAAGGACTAAATTGCAATAGTTGGGAAGGTTCCGGAATCCCTATGGGATACCATGAACCGATCGGCCAAAGGAAACAAGGAAACAAACCCAACTTGTTCACCAAGTTAGCTTGGGTATATATACAAGGCTAGGGGTCTTGTTTTTCCATCTCTTGTGCTCATTAACTAAACCCTAAAAGTTGTTTTGTGTGTTTTCTTATCCAAACCGATCGTCCATCACCTTTGGGTGTCGATCCAAAACTTTTCCACTAACCAAGTTATTTTGTTTGATAAAACTAGCATTACTTTAATTCGGTTTAGTACGTGTGTACAAGAACATAGTAATAACATACTTTTGTTATTATCTTGGATTGAATTACAAAACGGTAAGGGGTAATTCTTATAATCCTATAAACCCTAATTAGGGTTCATCCTAATTGCTAGTTTGTGGATTTGATTCTTGTTCGGCTAGAATCAAGAAAAGGTACGCATATTCTTTTATGTTAATTAATTGTTCATTAATAAATCCTATACGCTTCCGCTTGAATACTTTGATGTTTTGTGATTATTTATTTGATTGTCATGTTATATAATTCCAACACAAACTATACTACTCTACACTTCATCCGATATCTGACCTCAGAACCATATTCCTCTGTCAACACAGCGAAAACATTCAGAAAACACAATTGCACTATAGTGTGAACCATGCCAATTGTCTTCTTAATTCATCCTCTTTTGCACCAACCATCTAGCTACATTTCCACATCACCATTCCATCCAATCCATTCAACCTTCAACCACAATAGAATGGACATAAAATGGTGTGTGGCTTCACTAGGGACCCATAACCCATCCATTGGGGGGCTCTGCAAGATCAGTCTACATTTCCTTCTCTAAGAAAGGCTTCAACTATCTAGGAACACATTTCCTCAATGATGACCAACCAAACCTCATGTGCCAATGTATTGAGTGGACCGAGCAGGTTCATCTTTCACTCCTCGCTATTCCACTCATCGTACATTGGCCGCCCCAACCATATACCCTTCACAGTTATGGATCCTACTTTATGGTATATTCCAACTGTGTATAGACCTCATACTTAGCCATAATCATCCATCCAATTTCCCCCCAAGGCCAAACTAGTCAAGACAAGAGGTTACCATAGGTACAGTCTTTACAGATGAAACTCCAAGATACAAGGTCTCACATCACTGCTATGGTCTACATATAGAAAGAAACACTGCCATTAGAATTTCCTTGATCCAAACACTCCTTTATTCTCAAAACAGAATAGATAGATCAGCTAAAGTAAAGGTTTGCACACATTCATTACCACCATCCAACTCTTAGCCACTTTATCCACATTTGAAGACTATTTAACTTTTAATCCAAGAAATTGCAGTCTTATATTATCCATGATAGTTCTCAAAACAGTTTCTGCATTTTGTTTTTCACCAGTGAATAATCTTGAATTCTGATGGAATTTTTTTTCGTCGAGCAAGTTTTTCAACACCCTAGGCAGTGAACCTAATTGTTGTAGTGTAGTATTGGGTAAGCCTCGTGGATTGATATCGTTCTCTAGGGGAAGAGGAATGCTAGCAAGAAATGTATTACGCTAAAGGTGGGGGTTGAGAATGATTCTTTTTTTTTTTTAATCTTTTATTGGTTTTTTAGAAAGTTAAGGGTAAAATCTCAGGGCAATTGGTTTAGGGGTGGTACTTCTACCGATTACTTCTACTATCTAATTATCTAATTCTACGGGTAGTTATGTCTATTTGATGTGTGCTCGTATGATGATTAAAAATGTGTTTACCTAGATACTATTACTCCCTAGTTATCTTTTATTGATGGTTGAATTGTCACGTCCTTATTCTTAACGCGTTGTGCTTCCTAAAGTCGTAGGGTGTGCATATGCCCTAACTCTTTGAGGTTACCTTTGGGTTTAGCCTATGAAATCCGCTAGATGATTCATAAGATAACTTTCACAAAGATTATTCAAGCATTAAACACAACGACGGCCTAGTTGCACTCCTAAGCCAATTACAATTAAGATAAGAGACAACCTAACAATAATTTTTATCAAATCTGTATAGAGGGACGGCATCTGGTGCATGTTTTTATCAAATCTGTATAGAGGGACGGCATCGCCCCTTGATAGGGACTCCGTCAGGTTCAGTTTGAGCAGCTTAAGTGGCTTCGATCTTGACTTTGCCATTTTCTTCATGTATTCACTCCTTTTCGTCCAAATATGAATCATTCCAGCATTTTGCTTCCAAGAGACCTAAAAAGTGAAAAGGAACAAAATTAAGCAGTAACGGATATAAAAGTGGTCGATTAAGGGCTAAATGACCCCTTAAAGTGTACGTTTTAAATCCTTATCAAATATCCCTACACTTGGTATTTGCTTGTCCTCAAGCAAATGTGTTTTTGGCCAATCAATTTATCAGTTAGTGGGCATGAAGCATGGGTTTAGAATAATTCATAACAAGTAAAAGCACCGCAATAGTCATAACAAGCACGGAAATTATATACTAGCACCTCACAAGGGGTGTTTGGATTCTCTCATCTCTCGGGTTTATATGAAATATAGTAAATGGAAATGGAAGATAAACACTCATTACCTGTTATAGTACATAGATTACCATAGGCTTGAGACTAGATCAAACCTCCACCGCTTTGGCGTAAGCACCTAAGAACAACTATCTAAGAGGTCTTTGCAAGGCTTGTGACGTTAGGCTTACGGTAGGGAAACAAAGGGTTTTGTTGGATAGGCGATTTAGTGGTGGCAAGTCAAAATTCTTATGTTACAAACATGAAAAGCGTGGCGTTGCTAAGCCAAGACTCCACTCACTAAACTCTAGATAACTTGAAACAAACATACATAAATTTAAGGGCAAATGATTGAAAAAAGTATCATACTTGCCACAATTTTCTTTTGTAGGTAGCGAACAAAATTATTTGCTTTTGTGGGTGTTAATACAAATATCGTCATTAAACGTTATTTATATTTTTGATCTTTGCCTAAGTTTTGTTAACGACAAAAGTAAATTTAATTTATAAAAGCTTAAAGCTTGTCAAGTTTATTAGATATTAAAACAAGCTTTCTCAAACAATATATTCATCATTCAAGCATTTACATTTATGATTAGTAACATCTTGATATGACTCTAATCAATATGTATGATAGTAGTTTATAGAATGTGTTAGGTTCTTAAAACCAAACACTACTTAAGCATTTGCATATTTCTATTAATAGTAATACAACACTTGACATCTTGTATTACATCATAGGAATCATTTGTAGATTCCATTAGATATTTTGTGAAGATTTATACTCTCCATATCTTGCACAATCTCTCTTAGATTGAGTTGACTTTAAGCAAGATTTGATATCTTTGCTGTCAGTCTGGCGGTACCAATTGGGTACACGGGCGGAACCCTTTTTAGGGGTCCGCGGTCCGTGGACGCTCCTGTCCATTTTGGCTATAAATAGCAATGCCAAGCCAAGTAGTTTCTCATTCCTTTCTAACATACTCTCATACATATCTTCTCTCTAACCTTTCTAACTCAGTTTCATATCATATTAGTGATCTCTTTTGTAGCAAAGAAGATCAAGTCATATTCAAGCTTCAACGAGAAGTTGGAAGTCTTGTTTGTTTAGTGTTGTATGATCTAGTGTTGATCCATACTTCATTGTTGTATCAAACCATCATAATCTTGTGAGTATGAGTGGTTAGTATTTTAGTCCTCAAAATACATTGTGTGTGGGAGTAGTTGTACCCTTGGAAAGAACTCGACATCTAGCTTAGTGTCGGAAATAGTGTAAGCGACGTGTAAAGGTTTTCTCCGCCGGTGAAAGGAGCTTGTTGACTAGTGAAGTTAAACTCTCGAGTGTGAGACTCGGGGAGTGGAGTAGGGCAAGGAAAAAGAGTCCTTGTAGGCCGAACCACTATAAACAACTTGTTGTGGTTTGATCATTTCTTTCCTTACTTACCTATTACATATTGCTTGCATATTTCATCAACATACTTAAGATCAATATCAATTGATCTTTCAATAAGTTTCAAAACAAAGTTTTTAATCGGTAAACTATTCAACCCCCCTTCTAGTTTTCTACAATTGGTACCAGAGCCTCGTTGCTCAAGAATTTCTAAAATAACTTGTATTTTATAAACTTGAAACGATCCATGGATTCTGAAAACTTTAAAGAAGGGCAATCTATGCAAAGACCACCACTCTTTGAAACCAATGGATTTATCTATTGGAAAAACCGTTTTGAAACATATGTAAAATCAAAAGATATAGATCTTTGGTTTATTATTGTTAAAGGAGATTTTAGTTCTACAACAAAGGATATTTCCGTTGATGAACAAAAGAAATTAGTTGCTAAAAATAATGAAGCTAAAATGATGCTTTATAATGCTTTACCTAGAAAAGAATATGAAAGAATTTTTATGTGTGAAACCGCTAAAGATATTTGGGAATCTTTAATTGTTACACATCAAGGTAATTCACAAGTCAAGGATAACAAAATTGATCTTCTTGTTCAACAATATGAACAATTTGTTATCCCTGAAGATGAAACCATTGATTGTGGCTTTGCTCGTTTTAACACTATCATTACATCACTTAAAGCACTTGACGAATCTTTTCGTAGTAAGAACTTTGTCAGGAAATTTCTTAGAGCACTCCATCCCAAATGGAGAGCTAAAGTGACCGCTATTGAAGAATCAAAAGATCTCTCAATAATGTCACTAGACGAGCTAATTGGCAACCTCAAAGTTCACGAAATGGTAATGGAGAAAGATTCTGAGATCATCAAAGGAAGAAAGGAGAAGATCAAATCCGTTGCTCTTAAAGCAAAGGCGGAATCAAGCGATGATGGTGAATCTTGTTCCGATAGTGAAGATGAGGAGTATGCCATGGCCGTTAGAGATTTCAAGAAGTTCTTTAGAAGAAGAGGAAAGTTTGTAAGACAACCTCGAGAAGAAAAGAAGTCATTCCGAAAAGATCGGGATGATAAGAAGATTAAAGGTGAAAGAAAGTGTTTTAGATGTGGTGATGCAAGTCATCTTATAGGAGAATGTCCCAAGCCACCTAAAAGCAAAACTCAACGAGCTTTTGTAAGTGGTGCTTGGAGTGATAGTGAAGACGATGAAGAATCAAGCAAGGAAGAGATCGCTCTAATGGCACATGAGTCAAATGAGGTACTTTCCGACTCTTCTTATTCTTCTATAGATGATGACACCTTGCAAAAACAATATAATCAATTGTGTGAGCTAAGTCTAAAAATCATAACTAAAAATAAATTTTTAAAAACTAAAAAGGAGTTTCTGGAAAATGAGGTATATGAGTTAAAAGAAAAAGCAAAACGTCTTGAAAAAGGAAAAGCAAATGACGGTGATTGTAAATCATGTCAAGAGCTTAATCTTGAAATAGAAAAACTAAAGCTCACACAAGAAGTCTTAATAGAAAATAACTCTAAGTTTAAAAGGTTTAACAAAAACATCGCTCTTGCCGATGAAATAGTTAAAATCCATAAAACACCAGGAGACATGAATGGGCTAGGTTTCAATGAAGTATTAATTCCAAAGAGTCAAAACAAAACGGCCGAAAAAGACGAACATTCTGTCAAAACTGCTGCAGTACAGCACGAACCAGACGGAACCAAAATAAGGGTTCCGTCCGTTGTGCAAAAGGGTACCGCGGGTACTTCAGCAGAACAGAATGTTCGCAATACGGACCGTACTGAATTTGTTAAAATAACAAAGAAAACCAATGATAATGTTAAACTAAAACCAGCCATTATATCAGGAGTAGGACTTGTTAAAAATGAATTTAGATCAAAAACTACTCAACAACGATATAAAACCTCTTTTGCCAAACGCCCCTTTCCTAAGAGCAACCACAACGTTCAACCTAACTACCAACACAACGGTTGGAATCAAAACATTCCTAGACCATATCAAACTCCAGATTACATGCCATGGAACCCTTATCCATCATTTCCATACATGAATCAAATAAATGGTATGTTTAACCCAAACGGACCCATGAGATATTGGGGACCAAATGTTTGAGTTATTCGCTTCTTAGGTATGTTTGAAAGTTGGATTGGAACCTGATGAATGGATAAAAGATAGTGGATGCTCACGACACATGACGGGCAACAAAAGTCTATTCTCATCATACCAAGAGTATGACGGAGGTAATGTCACTTTCGGTAGCAATCTCAAAAGCAAAATCATTGGCAAAGGTACGATTGCTCATAACTCTCTAACTATTGAAAATGTTGCTCATGTGGATAGGTTAGGATTTAATCTACTTAGTATTAGCCAACTATGCGATAAAAAGTATAAAGTACTATTTGATGAAAATGGTAGTAAAATACTAAAAGATGGTATCACCATAGCTAAAGGAGTTAGGAAAAATAACATATACGTCATGAAAATAGATAAAACATATAATGACAAACTTTGCCTAACAACATTAGACGATAGCTCATCTCTTTGGCATAGACGCTTAGGTCACGCTAATATGAGACTTATACAAAATCTATCTTCAAAAGAGTTAGTTAGGAATTTGCCAAAACTAAAATATGACCAACACTTTTGCGACGCTTGCAAAATTGGTAAACAAACACATAGTAGTCACAAATCTAAAAATATGGTATCTACATCTAAGTGTCTAGAATTATTACATATGGATTTGTTTGGACCATCCGCTATAAGAAGCTATGGAGGCAACTTATACACTTTGGTCATAGTAGATGATTACTCAAGGTTTACTTGGACGTTATTTTTGAAAACCAAAAATGAAGCTTTTGATAAATTTGAAATACTTAGCAAGAAAATTCAAAATCTTCTAGGTGTTAAAATTGTGTCGATCCGAACGGATCATGGTCGTGAATTTGACAACGAAACTCAATTTGGAAACTTTTGTGATACAAATGGTATAACACATAACTTTTCCGCTCCACGAACACCTCAATCAAATGGAGTAGTAGAACGTAAAAATAGAACAATTCAAGAAATGAGTAGAACAATGCTTAATGAACAAAACATTCCTCAAAAGTTTTGGTGTAACGCCGTTGACACTTCTACATATATTTTAAATAGAGTCCTAATACGTCCTTTCCTAAACAAAACACCATATGAACTTTATAAAGGTAAAAAGCCAACATTAGGATATTTTAAAGTCTTTGGTTGCAAATGTTTTATTCTTAACACTAAGGATTATCTCACCAAGTTTGACCCAAAGTCTTATGAAGGTGTATTTCTTGGTTACTCTCAAACTAGTAAAGCTTACATTGTCCTAAATAAAGAAACAATGATAGTCGAGGAATCGTTGAACATAACATTTGACGAAAGTCCACCTCCCTCTAAGACATCACCTTTGGTAGATGATGACTTAGTTGAAAGTCAAATAATTGAAAGTCAAATTAATAATAATAAGGAAGATGAACCATTAAATAAGGAAATTGTCAACATAAAAGAATCTAAAAGTCATCCATTAGAAAAGGTCATAGGAAAACTTAATCAAAGAACCTTAAGATCACAAGCTCAAAATCAAAGTAATCATTTTTGTTTTGTATCCACCATTGAACCAAAAACCATAAATGAAGCAATAAAAGATGAATCATGGGTAATGGCCATGCAAGAAGAATTAAACCAATTCGTTAGAAATGATGTTTGGAAACTAGTTCCAAAACCCAAAGATCAAACTATAATTGGAACAAAATGGGTCTTTCGAAACAAAATGGATGAAAATGGTATAGTATCTAGAAACAAAGCTAGGCTTGTTGCACAAGGCTATAATCAACAGGAAGGAATTGACTATGATGAAACTTATGCACCGGTAGCTAGACTTGAATCTATTAGAATATTACTTGCTTATGCATGTGCTTATGATTTTAAATTATTTCAAATGGATGTCAAAAGTGCTTTTCTTAATGGGTTTATTAACGAAGAAGTGTATGTTGCTCAACCTCCCGGTTTTACCGACTTTGAGAAACCACATCATGTCTTCAAACTCAAGAAAGCTTTATACGGCCTTAAACAAGCACCTAAAGCTTGGTACGACCGTCTTAAGACTTTTCTTATTGATAACAAATATACTATGGGATTAGTAGATAATACTCTTTTTACTAAGAAAAAGGAATCTCAAATTATTATTGTTCAAATATACGTTGATGACATTATATTCGGATCAACTTGTCAAGAACTATGTAATGATTTCTCTAAAATCATGCATGACGAGTTTGAAATGAGTATGATGGGTGAGTTAAACTTCTTTCTAGGACTTCAAATTAAACAACTAGAGGATGGTATTTTCTTTAACCAATCTAAATATATAAAAGATATGCTTAAGAAATTTGGTCTTGAAGATTCCAAACCAACTAAAACACCCATGTCTTCGGACACTAAACTCACCAAGGACGAAGAAGGTGAATCCGTAGATAATACTAAATATAGAGGAATGATTGGTAGCCTACTCTATCTTACGGCTAGTAGACCCGACATTATGTTTAGTGTTTGTCTATGTGCTCGTTTTCAAGAAAACCCAAAGGCATCACACTTAGAAGCATTAAAAAGGATTTTTAGATATATTAAGGGAACAACGTGTTTAGGATTATGGTATCCCAAAGGAACGGGTATAGAAACCATAGTGTATGCCGACTCGGATCATGCCGGTGATTATGTCGATAGAAAAAGTACAAGTGGTATTTGCACTTTTGTTGGACATTGTCTCACCTCATGGTTTGCAAAGAAGCAAACGGCTTTAGCCATCTCTACTACTGAAGCCGAATACGTCTCAGCCGGAAAAGCATGTCAACAAGCTCTTTGGATGAAGCAAGCCCTCATAGACTACGGAATTCATCTCAACGACATTGTGATACTTTGCGACAATAAAGGAGCCATCGATCTCAGCAAAAATCCCGTTCAACATGCTCGTACAAAGCACATTGAAATCCGTCATCACTTTCTTCGCGACAATGTTCAAAAAGGAAACATTTCAATCGAGAAAGTATCCTCCGAAGACAACATTGCCGACATCCTTACTAAACCTCTTAAACGAGAACCTTTTAATCTTCTTAGACTTGGTTTAGGGTTAATGGAACCAAGCATGTAGGATAAACATAGCCTAAAACATTAGAATAGTCAAACCAAAACAATTTTGTCTTGTTTCTGCTACTGTAGCCACGGCACCAAACGACAACACGGACGGAACCAAAAATTTGGTACCGTCTGGTCCGTGGTGTCTACAGAAGCAAAACAGCTTTATACATAACATCTTCTTCCTCACAACCCACTTTACCAAAACGTGTAAAACTTAAACCAAGCTCATTGTTGTCATCTTCCCACTCACTAATCACTGAAGATAACATCATTGTAAGTATCCTAACTACATTTCATCTCTTAATTCTGAGTCTAGGATTCTTATTTATGCACAAAACTATCACAAATCATTACATGGGGTTTTATGTATGCTTTTATACCAAATATGAATTCAATTGGCAAATTGCATAACTAGTCATTCAAATTAGGTACTACATTATCATATTGCATAAACAAAATCATGTTTCCCACTAATTGATAGATAATAAATATAAGGCCTTATTCAAACAACCAAACACCCCATGTCAAAAGTTTTGAAAAGCTTCTCACTTATAGGAAAACATTTTTTCATTGCTAATACAAATAGAAACGTTAGAATTTTCATCACTTGCATGCTCTTGAATACTAAAGGTATTGCATAACTAATATGCACTCCCGGGTATATTCAAATGTAGCCACATTGAATTAGGAGCATTTGGGTTATCTCATGGTATTTGCCAAACACTCCACTAAAACCATTTTATGCATAAAATGAGTCGAGATAACCGCAACTCCAAATTGTTTTCATATAGGCACACACTAGAATCAAAAACGTTAAAATTTATCTAAAGTTTTAACATGTTAATTCTTATATTTAGGAATAACCATGGTAGCCGCAAGATTCTATGATCACAAAGACACTCTTAACTACATTCCCAAACACCACAAAACCAAAGGACTCACCAAGGAACAAGTAGAAATATTTAGGGGTCTAGAATCTAGGTATTTCCACGAGGGTAGAACCATTCACTCATCCTTCCTTGAGCATACCAATCTTCGTGAAGAACTAGCCGCCATTCAATTCGATTGTCTTCTTGACATTGATGAACCAATTTGTCCTAGGTTCGTATTAGAATTCTATGCTAGTGTGACCGGTTTTAGTGATGAAGCTGATGATGAGTTTTGTCTTAGTTTTAGAATCAATCAAAATGACTTCACCATCACTTTAAGTGAATTTGCTAGAGTACTAGGAATTCCCAACCGAGGAACTTGTGTCTACACGGATAAGTGGTCACTCACCGCACTTGATGCAATCAATGACCGCTCTCTCCCCTACATAACCCGTTTAGCCGATAAGGATGTCATCCGTGAACACCTTTTTAACCCAAAAACGGATACAACCCGAGTCACCCGAAAGGGAAAAGAGGTAGACCGAGATCCATATGGAATGGAGCTCAATGAACTTAAGCACGAATTTAAGAAATGGGAGGAGTTACTTAGAGCAAACGTCATTAGCACCATAGGGAATAGGGATCACATAAACGCTTGTCTTTGCCACATGCTTTACAACTTGTCCACCCGACAACCATTCAACTTAGCCTACTACATAGCTAGGAGAATGATTGATATTCCAACTCAAGGATCCGTTGCTCTTCCATACGGGATGCTTCTCACCCGTCTCTATAGAAACTTCGCTCCAATTCCACCAACCCCAAAAGGGATGCACCTTCAATATGATCTCATCCCTCACATCTTTGTGCCCTTGAGTGATGCTCGAGTTGCTAAGACTAAAGGCAAGAGAGCTAAACCTCCAACTCCTTCATCATCATCATCAAATAGCTCCGAGGATGGTCTTCCAAGCTCTCGTCTTCCACCTCAAGAGTATTACACATCTCTTCCCGAAATTGAGAATGAATCAGCAGAATTCAAGCAAACTAAGGGAATGTTCAAGTGCCTTGGTAGGATGATGAACAAGATTTACAAGAAGTTGGACAAATAAGGGTACTTTAAGGAGTGTTTGGAACAATGCATTATCGTTGATGTTTGATACTATTTAGTTGTTTTTATTATGTAGGATGATAATATAACTTGAAACAATGGTGTATGCTAACAATCTCATGCAGGGGGATAGCACAAGTATGCTATCAAATTTTACCCATTTTCACTATATTGTGAAAATCAATAAGTCTTGCTCTTAATCTATGCTCCAATGTGTTTACATATGTGTTATTTACTTTTCCTAACTAGAAATGTTTAGTATAACAGGTTTTGAGATAAATTTTCAGATTTCGGAAATTTCAGTTTTTCAGAAACATTCTGTCCAAATTTCAGCACTCCACGGATCAGACGGCACCATTATTTTGGTACCGTCCTTTATGAATTTTGGTACCGCCGTATCTGTACAGGCGGACCAGACGGCACCCTTTTTTGGGTTCCGTCTGTATATGATTTTGGTGCCGTGGATCCTCCAGGTAATTTTCTGAATTTCGACTCTTTCGTAATTCCAAATTATCTTCCATCACTTATAAATCAATCTTAACTAGTTTATACTGTTATTAGAACTAGTATTATTCACTAAGGGATGTAAGAAATCCATTTCCCACCAAAATTCAAAAATTTGAAAAATCCACCCAAGGAGCCCTTTGGCATAAAGGGAGGAACCAAATTTTTGGTACCTTCAAATCCGTGGGTAATCTGAATGTTAGGAAATTCCACTCACTAGAACACATTTATTGCATATCTTTTCTTCTTCACTCCATCTTCTTTGTATGGATTGACTTGGGTGATATGACTAGCATTCAACCCACTTCCAAATCATTAGGAACCTCATCTCTTCAATGGTTCAACATCAAATCAAACCTTTTCTCAACAATTTCTTACCTCTATAAATTGAAAGGCTTTACCATGATCATCCTCACACCTTCCTCATTCTCACTTACTATCTAGCAAATCAAAACCCAAGATAAAAATGACTAAATCATCACCAAAACCTTGCAAGAAAACCGCTAGAATGAGTGTAAGGCCTTGTTGCTTTGTTAATTTTAGCTCATCATCCGAATCTTCACCACTCACCATTTCATCTCCCATTAGAGATGATACACACCTTACCTTGGCTACACCCACTTCATCACACATTGTGATCACCACTCCACCACCATCAAAAGCACCTACTTCACCTCCACCGGCACCCATCCAAACATCCAAAACACCATCACCACCTTCACCAAGGTCTCCCACTCTCACTCCCATGGAGTTATTTTCTACTCCACCAACATCACCAAATCCTTTCCTAGAGGACTTGGAAGACTTGCCTCCTAGGCCAAGTCATCCACCACCATTGCCATCCTTTGGCACCATTGAGCGAATCGCTCATGAATCACCTCGGTCATCCATTGACCCAAACGCCCCATTAGGGCCAAGACCTCTCCTTTTCCACCCCATTCACAAGGACATTCATGGTCCTTTATACGGGGATCATCCACTTCCATCATCAATGTCCCCTCATATTGAGGACATCCCGGAGAGCATGTGGAATGACAATCCCACTAGAGAGGAGATTCAAGCCGAACTCCACAACCTCCACCAATTCAAAGGCATGGTGGATTCTCACTTAAGTGAGACAATGCAAATGCAAAGTGCTTTGCTTGCATCCATCATGACCACTCCAAACATCCCCAACACCACCAACACATCCACCATTCCACCACCACAACCTCCGCAAACTTTCTACCCACCAAGGCATGGTTGCTCAACTTGTGAGCAAACGGGTCAAACCGTGGAACGGACCCGGATTATGGTCCATGACTTCCACGAAGAAATGAGGTTCATCCTCAACCACATTCTTGAGCGTCTCAACGCTCTTTCCCATCCATCATCTCTTTAGGATGGTTTTTAGAATAGTCTTTTATTTATTTTTGTTTTTAGATAATTTTTTTTTCTTGTACTAGAAACACATCATTGTGTTCTCTTTTCATGATCTTTACTCATGAAAAATTTTAACAAATGAATGTTGTTTATTATGTTGTTGGTGTCATTACATAGTGCTTGGAAATGCTTGTGAATGATCATTATTACTAACAAATTTTTTTTTGTAGCTTTATTTTCACAATCCATGTATCTTCCCATTAAAGCACCCAATTTAGGGGGAGCTTTGAACAAGGGGGAGATAATAAGCTCGGGCTCATTACATTCCGCATAACCTCTTCTTTTTGTTGAGACAAAAAGGGGGAGAAAATATAGAACTTGGAAATTATTTATATTTGACTTTTCTGAAAAAGTCAAACTGCATACAATTGACTTTCTAAAAGTCAAACAGGAATCCTCATTGGTAATACTTGACTTTTCTTAAAAAGGTCAAACTGCATACTTTGACTTTCTGAAAAAGTCAAACATCATGCATCAACTAGTGAATTCTTTGACCTTCATAAAAAGTCAAATTTCATACACTTACATTATCATTTCCTTTTCAAGTTCTAAAACTAATATTTTTATAACTCTTGTACAAACTTTGTTTCTTTTATAAAAATAAAATTTATATTTTGTCCTCAACAAAAAGGGGGAGATTGTTAATACAAATATCGTCATTAAACGTTATTTATATTTTTGATCTTTGCCTAAGTTTTGTTAACGACAAAAGTAAATTTAATTTATAAAAGCTTAAAGCTTGTCAAGTTTATTAGATATTAAAACAAGCTTTCTCAAACAATATATTCATCATTCAAGCATTTACATTTATGATTAGTAACATCTTGATATGACTCTAATCAATATGTATGATAGTAGTTTATAGAATGTGTTAGGTTCTTAAAACCAAACACTACTTAAGCATTTGCATATTTCTATTAATAGTAATACAACACTTGACATCTTGTATTACATCATAGGAATCATTTGTAGATTCCATTAGATATTTTGTGAAGATTTATACTCTCCATATCTTGCACAATCTCTCTTAGATTGAGTTGACTTTAAGCAAGATTTGATATCTTTGCTGTCAGTCTGGCGGTACCAATTGGGTACACGGGCGGAACCCTTTTTAGGGGTCCGCGGTCCGTGGACGCTCCTGTCCATTTTGGCTATAAATAGCAATGCCAAGCCAAGTAGTTTCTCATTCCTTTCTAACATACTCTCATACATATCTTCTCTCTAACCTTTCTAACTCAGTTTCATATCATATTAGTGATCTCTTTTGTAGCAAAGAAGATCAAGTCATATTCAAGCTTCAACGAGAAGTTGGAAGTCTTGTTTGTTTAGTGTTGTATGATCTAGTGTTGATCCATACTTCATTGTTGTATCAAACCATCATAATCTTGTGAGTATGAGTGGTTAGTATTTTAGTCCTCAAAATACATTGTGTGTGGGAGTAGTTGTACCCTTGGAAAGAACTCGACATCTAGCTTAGTGTCGGAAATAGTGTAAGCGACGTGTAAAGGTTTTCTCCGCCGGTGAAAGGAGCTTGTTGACTAGTGAAGTTAAACTCTCGAGTGTGAGACTCGGGGAGTGGAGTAGGGCAAGGAAAAAGAGTCCTTGTAGGCCGAACCACTATAAACAACTTGTTGTGGTTTGATCATTTCTTTCCTTACTTACCTATTACATATTGCTTGCATATTTCATCAACATACTTAAGATCAATATCAATTGATCTTTCAATAAGTTTCAAAACAAAGTTTTTAATCGGTAAACTATTCAACCCCCCTTCTAGTTTTCTACAGTGGGTACTCTTCTTTCAAATTCATCATTTTTAGGGTACTATGTGACATTTTTGCCCTTCGGGGAAAAAAAATTCTATTAGCTAAGAGGGGCAAAAATGTCCAAAAATTTCGCAAAATACCCTAAAAAGGATAAATTTGAAATAAAAGTACCCACAAAAGCAAATAATTTTGTTCGCTACCCACAAAAGAAATGGTGGCAAGTATGATACTTTTTTCAATCATTTGCCCTAAATTTAAAGACATAAACATAAAGATAGATGTAGGATGGTAGCCCCCCCCCCCCCCCCCCCCTTTTTTTTGAACACACTCTTTTTTCGATTTTTTTTCTCTTTTCTTTTTTCGATTTTTTTCTTTTTTTTTTCATACAGTTTTACTCTACCATCCTCTACGATAACATCAAAATATAAGGGATTTATAGGAGCATCCCTACACTTGAGTTTTTTATTACTAACACTAGTTGACCCGATTTGAAAAGATCAAAACACTTGGAGTATTACGTAGACAATGGGAATTTGAATTTAACGTTCTTTCCCGTTACTCCATAAAATATTACTTTTACCCATGAGTCCCAATCATCCCAAAACTGTGTACAAAAGATATGACTCGACTTAGCAACCATGCACTAAAGGTGAGTGCATACAAGGTAGGCTAAGGCAATTTGGGTGTACATTTGGGGTGGATTGTAAACAATGCTCTTTATTTATATTCCGGAAAACCGAAACATCACGAGAACCGCCAAAATGATAGGCTCTTAGGGGTTAACTAGGGGTATCGTGTACTAAAGATGAGTACATCGCAAGGGTGTGGGGTAATTACTCAACCGATGTGGAAGAAGTAATTATAATACATGTTTCAAACAAGGGTTATCCTAATGTTTCTTATCATTTCTCTTCACGTATTTAATGTTCAACACGGGAAACCAAACAACACAACAATCTCAAACACTCTCAATCCCGATGTACATACTATACGTAAACAGAAACACTCAAGTGTAATTGTGTTGATACAAATTTAGTTTTTGAGAAGTGTTTTTTTACTTGGGATTTTTCTTATGAATGTTACTTTTTTTTAATAAATCTTATCTTATCATACCCCTATGTAATATATATTTTTGTCTTAAATTTTTAAGAGATACTACTTTTGAAACGAACGCTACAATCATTTTATACACGCAAATCTTATAACTTCACAGATGAATTTTCAAATGCTTACTCTTATTTTGGTGCTTACCAAGGGACAAATCCCTACCATCCATCTAGTTTGATCTAATGGTGGGGATAAACCTAAGATTTAATATGGAAACCTAAGTCCATGTTTTTTTTTCCCTTTTTCTTTGTCTTTTTTATTTGTTAACATATATTTTTTTTTTGTTTTTTCTTTGGAATCCACGTTTTCATTTTACATTCTTTTTTTTCTTTCTTTTTTTATCAATTTACGTTTTTTTATTCAAGTTTTTTTTCGCTCTCATACGTTTTCATTTGTATTCATACGTTTTCGTTCGTTTTTATACGTTTTCGTCCGTGTTCATATGTTTTCGTCATTTTTTTACGTTTTCGACAGATTTCATCCATTTTCGTCTGTTTTCATCCGTTTTCGTACGTTTACATCCATTTTCTGACGTTTTCGTCCGTTTTCTAACAATTTCGTACGTTTTGTACGTTTATATACATTTTCGTCTGTTTTTCGACGTTTTTGTCCGTTTTCATACGTTTTCGTCCGTTTTTACGTTTTCGTCCATTTATAGACATTTTCGTCTATTTTCAGACGTTTTCGTCCATTTTTATACGTTTTCGTCTGTTTTCATACGTTTTCGTCTGTTTTCTTACGTTTGCGTCCGTTTTCATACGTTTTCGTCTGTTTTCTTATGTTTTCGTTTGTTTTCATACGTTTTTATCCATTTTCTTACGTTTTCGTTCGTTTTCATACGTTTTCGTCCGTTTTCGTTCGTTTTCGTCCATTTTTCATACGTTTTCAGACGTGTTTTTACGCTTTTATACGTTTTCGTCTGTTTTCTTACATTTTCATCTGTTTTCTTACGTTTTCGGCCATTTTCATACGTTTTTTTCTTTTTTTTAGGTTTTCATGTATTTTCATCCGTTTTTAGACGTTTCCGTTTGTATTTTTACGTTTTCATGTATTTTCGTCCGTTTTTATACATTTTCATCCGTTTTCAGACGTTTTCATACGTTATTATCCGTTTTTTACGTTTTCATCCATTTATAGACGTTTTCGTCTCTTTTCATACGTTTTCCACCGTTTTTATACGTTTTCGTCCGTTTTCATACGTTCTCATCCGTTTTTATACGTTTTT
Source organism: Chrysanthemum seticuspe (assembly GCA_019973895.1). Classification (NCBI taxonomy): domain Eukaryota; kingdom Viridiplantae; phylum Streptophyta; class Magnoliopsida; order Asterales; family Asteraceae; genus Chrysanthemum; species Chrysanthemum seticuspe. The sequence continues at coordinate 221,644,165 of BPTQ01000002.1, forward strand.
GTCTGTTTTATACGTTTTTGTTCGTTCTTAGATGTTTTTGTCCGTTTTCATACGTTTTTCATTAGATTTTATATGTTTTTGTCCGTTTTCATTTTGATATTTGTAAGTGACACTTATTTATCTCTTGTGATATAACACTGTAAGGAAGATGTTAAGTATTACATCCTTCATCATGTATGTGTTATCAGTTGTGATACTCAACTAAGAATGTGAAGGTTGTGTTTTTAAAAATATTTATGAAATTTTTGGTGTTTTATGATATTATGAAATATTAGAAAAGTTGTTCAACTGAAAACAAGAGATGTTATGATACTTTTGTTAGACTTGTGGTGGATTTTTCTATTTAATGGATACATTGTGCATGTTTCGATAGGTTTTATAGCCGGATTTAAAAATATCTATGGTTGAATCAGCAAACTAAATAAGCTATGGTTGAAGATAGCACACATCTTTATAAACAAACTGAGGAAGCTCAAACACTTGTGATATTATAGGTGATATCACCTCACTTGTGATATCACACATGATATCATGTGTAATAACACCGTTGATATCACCTGTGATATCATGTGTGATATTACCGGTGATAGCATGTGTGATATCATAGTTTATATCACTTGCGATATCACCAGTGATATCATGTGATATCACCTGTGATATCATGTGATATCACCTGTGATATCATGTGATATCACAAGTGAGGTGATATCAAGTGTGATATCACAGGTGTTTTAGTTTACTCAGTTTGTTTATAAAGATGTGTGCTTTCTTCAACCATAACTTCTTTAGTTTGCTGATTCAATCGTAGATATTTTTAAATTCCGATATAAAACCTATCGAAACATGCACAATGTATCCATTAAATAATAAAATCCACCACAAGTCTAACAAAAGTTTCATAACATCTTTTGTTTTCAGTTAAACACCTTTTCTAATATTTTCATAAAACACAAAAATCTTTTTAAAAAATTTCAAAAACACAAATAAGAAAAATGAACAGAATCATCACAGTAATATAATAAGTGGTGTTTATAATCATTTCTTTCATATATACTTGGTAAAATACTAAATTCTTATCACATTTGGTATGAATTTAATATTTCACATTCTTAGTTGAGTATCACAGCTGATAACACATATATGATGAAGAGTGTAATACTCTTCATATTTCTTACAGTGGTATATCACAAGAGATAAATAAGTGTCATTTAAAAATATCAAAATGAATAAAAATGAAGCAAACTATGAAAATAGAGACTTGACATATTCTCAAAATCATACAAGTGTTGCATTAAATTAGCATTTTTTTGAATAAAATAAGAATTCACCTAAAGAGACTTTAACCATTTTATTTCTACTAAGAGTATAATATCACAAGTGATAGATAACATTGGTTGCATTAAAAAAATATGCGCTTGTCAATTGCAATGAAAGGCACAAAAGCTATCTTGTAACTGAAAATTATAGAAATATTAGAAAACACATAGGTGATAATATATAAAAATAGAGAAAAGTACCAAAAGGGTATAAAATCTTTTTTGAGGTCCCCATCATAGTCATTTTTTAAGTCAATCTCTAAAATGGTAATGAGCAAGTACTCAACTCCGCAACTCCACCAAAAACTTGACACGTGTCTTCTATCAAGTACAATCCACTTGTCTATTAGGCCAATGCTAATGGCAACCACAATATTTGTGGTTACCCTCTGTCACATCAGCGCCACATCAGCTTTCTCTCTCCAAGACTACACCCAACCATAACTTGCTAGTGGTGACCACAATGGTGACCGTAACTTCTTTTCTTTTTTTTTCTTTTTTTTTAAAAAAAAACTAAAATTGCATTCATAATTAAAAGAGTTAATTACATAAATCGTCCTTGTTGTTTGGTCAAAATTACGGATCTTGTCCCTATACTTTTTTTTCAGTGCGTTTCGTCCCTGTGGTTTAAAAATCTTACGGATCTTGTCCCTGATCCGACCCGGTCCAAAAAAGGACCTCCCTTGCAAATACTCTCTAACGTGAGGGACTAACACCATATTTTGGTTTTAACGATCGGAGTTAATTACATAAATCGTCATTGTGGTTTGGTAAAAGTTACGCATCTTGTCCCTGTGGTTTATTATAATATTTAAAAAAAAAACTATTTTTCTTTTAAAAAAATTAATTTTATTAAAAAAATTAAAATAAAATAAAATAAAAACTTTTTTAATTTTATTATAAAACGGATGAAGGCGTATAAAAAAACGTTTTTTTACGGTTTTCTCTTTTTTTACGTTTCATTTGTTTTTATACGGTTTCGTTCGTTTTTGTATGAAAATGTATGAAAACATTTTTTCATACAAAAAGGAACGAAACCGTACATTTTTGTACATTTCGTTCGTTTTTGTATGAAAATGTATGAAACATTTTTGTACAAAAATGTACGTTTTTGTATGAAAATGTATGAAAACATTTTTTCATACAAAAAGGAACGAAACCGTACATTTTTGTACATTTCGTTCGTTTTTGTATGAAAAAATGTTTTCATACATTTTCATACAAAAACGTACATTTTTGTACATTTCGTTTGTTTTTGTATGAAAAAATGTTTTCATACATTTTCATACAAAAACGTACATTTTTGTACAAAAATGTTTTCATACATTTTCATACAAAAACGAACGAAACCGTATAAAACAAATGAAACGTAAAAATAGAGAAAACCGTATAAAAACGTTTTTTTATACGCCTTCATCCGTTTTATAATAAAATTAAAAAAAGTTTTTTTTTTTTTTTTTTTTTTAACTTAATTTTATTTTTTTTAAAAGAAAAAACAGTTTTTTTATAAAAATATTATAATAAACCACAGGGACAAGATGCGTAACTTTTACCAATCCACAAGGACGATTTATGTAATTAACTCCGATCGTTAAAACCAAAATATGATGTTAGTCCCTCATGTTAGAGAGTATTTGCAAGGGAGGTCCTTTTTTTGGGACCGGGTCGGATCAGGGACAAGATCCGTAAGATTTGTAAACCACAGGGACGAAACGCACTGAAAAAAAGTATAGGGACAAGATCCGTAATTTTGACCAAACCACAAGGACGATTTATGTAGTTAACTCTAATTAAAAACATTACAATAACAATTCAAATAAAAAAAAAAAAAAAAAAAAAAAAAAAAAAAAAAAAAAAAACAACATTACGATAACAATGCAACTAAAAAAACATTACAATAAATTAAATGTTGCTACAGTATCACATTTATTTTATAAGTTTGACAATACAACACATTAATTTTTGCTTTGTGGATATACAAAATGTTTAAAAATCACCCCAAAAAAAAAAAAAAAAAAAAAAAAAAAAAAAAAAAAAGCCAGACATTTTAATTACGATAACAATGCACATCCATACTTCACATTAAAATCACCGCATATCCATTTTCACCTTTTATGAGTTTAACCATAAATATAAAAATCACACTATTATTTCCATATCCATATGCACCATTGATAACACTATTATTTCACATATCCATATGCACCACAATCCATCATCCTCATCCACCTTTCTTCTCCACAATCAAAGGGTAGTTTGAAAACAAACACAAACTGAAACATATGTGGATCATCTTCAAGATCTCTATAAAGAGGTCTCGGGTAGGTTTTTGTGTTTTTCCGTTTTGTATGTTCAAGATCTATGATGAAGCCGTGTTTTTCCGTTTTTTCTTTATTTGATTAATGATTAATATTAACAGCTAGAAAAAGAAGAGAAAGTGTGCAATTGTTTCGGTTGGCTGACAAACCAAAACTTTGAAATGGTTGGGGTGTGACTCGGTTGGGGTGGGTTGTGCTAGGGGAGGAACTCTGTTGGGTTGTCCGGTTGGTTGGGTGTGCAACGCACCATTAGCATTGGCCTTATAATATTTTGTTTTATTAAAATGTCCAAAATACCCTTGCATAATTTATTACCATCTTCTCAAGTACAATAATTGTATTGACTCATTTTTTTTTCTTATCCTATCTCTTATCCTAAGAATATATTGTGGACCAGGTGAATTCAATATATGATAGTCATCTTAAAGATATATACACAACATCAATGTATTTCATCAACGTTAATGGAGGATACATGTCTTTTACCCTCAATGAATTCAATATATGATATTGAAAATATCATGTCCTCTAGATCTTGATTATGAGGTGTCAGGTGAGACTTTGTCTTGTCCCTTTTTTTTCTTTTTTTTTCAAAATCAACGATGTATTTTTGATTCAAAATAAATCTCCGAAAATTGTTTCTAAGATGAATGGACCTGAGATCTTGTATTGTAGTTTTAATTATTTTTTTGTACTTGATGAATCGGGTATTTTGTTGATGATGAACTGTGTAGGATCTTGGTTTGTTATACAAGATGTGCGGCGCCTTAAGGTTAAAGGGTTTAGAGAGAGAAAGTGGGAGAGGATGGGAACCCTAGAGAGACAAAGAAAAATATATTATGAAGCTCCAACCCTTTGCCTTGGAGGGCAAAGGGTATTTATAGGGTACAAGCTTAGACGCCTACTTTAGGCTGTGGATCAGGCATACAGTGGGTAAAGACCCGTCCGTCCTCCACGGTGTTACAAAGTAAACTACGTACTAACACTGAATTACTACGACTACGAGCTTTCTAAGGAGTATACATACTTGAGGTGACCGACACTTTAAGTACTGGATTTACTAGATCCCAACAATCTCCCCCTAAGGAAGGTCACCTCAACTTACAATAATTACAAACTGATATGATATTTCGTTGTTCTTGGTTTCTTTAATTAAGCACTTTTGTTCTTTAGCTCGTAGTCTTTGATTCATCATGTTCTGCATGTGTTGAAACTTCGAGTAGAGGTCTTAAACTGATCCACGCGATGATATAGTATTTGAACCAGCTTTGAGATTATTAGCAATCATAAATCTCTGACTATTCCTTTGTGGTGTTGATAGCATGTGAAGTTGTGACTTTTGGACCGACATGCTCACATTCAGGATCATGATATCTTCTTATCAGAGTAGCGGAAGCTTTAGCTGATTCATGATATTTGCAGCAGCGTAGCAGAAACATGGAGTGAAAATATCAGAGTCATTGATGCACTTATCATGATTTCTTTAGAGATGAATGTACTAAGTGAGCATGTGGTTATGGATTGACCGCATCATTCTGATCAGCTGCAAACGTCGGGCGTACCTGCATACAACAGTTAGCAATAAAGTGCACGAAAGTGTCTTTGATCACTTTCGTTGAATTGAGGTACACGGCCCACGGTTCCCCGTTGATCAGTACAATTACTGCCTGTGATCAGGTATAATTCCGAAGAATTTCCTTGACAGGGTTTCGCAGCTGTTCTCAAACCGGAGCGTCTCAAAGAAGACAACATGGAGTGAGTGAACCAGCGAATAGAGATTCACTGATTGAAGAAAAGATATTTGAAAAACAATCGTATATTGCTCACTAGAAATTGTTTTTGCAATACAACGAAGGTTTTAATGAAAATCAATTATCAATCATTAAACACCTTTTGATTTGAAATATTCGTACACGGTCGAAGTGTTAAAGAAAAGAGATTTTTAAGCACAATGACCGGTTTTTCAAAGGTATCCGTCAATCCGTTTCCTGGACCAAGATTGATTCAAGATTGAATCTCTCCATCGTTTCTATCCAGTTGTCACAAGCTTTGATCTTTTGCAAGATCTCACATGTCACCCACCAAGAGCTCGTTTGATGCTGGCTCTAGAAGGATTTCCATCTTCATTGTGAATACGATTGCAAATCACTCAGATGTTCTGGCAATACCACAAGGATAATGCGTAGGACTCAAGATATAATCTCTCTTTCCACATTGTGTGAAACAGAGAGCCTTCATTGAAAGTGTCCTAATGAGATTTATTGATGATCTCGTGGTTCTAGACTCAATTTGTGCATATTTGGTTTCCTATGCCGGAGACTAGGGAGAGGGTCTCCTTCTTCAATATCAACAAAATCTAAGAGAAAGTCGATAGATAATGTCGGTTCCCCGTGAGAATGAAACAAGTCCTTTTAAGAGGAACTTGAGTGTTTTGGAAAGTTGAAGTGCAGTGCGTCACTGGGTCCATGACGTCTTGTCTTCAATACCGATGTTACCATTAGTAGAATATGAATTGAACCCGGTTTCTGCCCTAAGGTTGAATTATTGGAGGGCTATTTATTTTCACCCTTTTCATATTCATTTCTTTTTCATTCTTCAACCCCTTCAGTGCTTACCAGGACTTCATAACCAGGACCTTGTTGGGTTTATTCCAGTACTAGCTCAGTCTCAGTCCGCACTCTTCCCATTACTCACTTTTCTCCTTTTTTCAATATACCTAAAGACTCTACACTATCTAGTGGATTGTCCCTGGGTAGATCCCTTCGGTTCTGGCAGATCATGGGAACACATACCTAACCTTATCATCCTTATATCACCGTACATAAATTAAAGTTGGTCAGTCTATTTGGTATTGTTCATCTGCCATTGGAACCAATTGAAAACCATTTGAAAAATCAATTCAGATACTTATGATATATAATCAAAGCATTTTGTACCTGAATTGTTTTTGATATTTTTAGACCAAGAGCTCCCCCTCAACATGTGCATTAAGTGTTTGAAATCGTTTTGCACACGGAGGCAAGAGGAAGAAATAACTTCTCTGTTTACCATTTTCTAAAAGATATCATCATCACCTCCCAGATTAAATCAAGTAGATAAAGCATTTTGGGGAAGGATGAGGCTTTCAAAAGATTGCTCCCCCTCAATATGTGCCTCGAGGTATAAAAGAGTTTTGCACGTACTAGAGGGAACCTGCACTTTGAGACAAATTAATCACGTTTCAATTCTTTGTGGTTTAAGATAGATGCTCCCCCTCAACATGTGCATGGAAAATTTGAAATCGTTTGTCACATGTGGGAAGGAGAGCTTGTACATCCTTATAAAACCATTTACCGAAATATCAGTTTAAATTCAATTTAAATCACAAATTCTCCCCCGATCACAATTATCAAATTATTTGAGATTTGTGATCTCTGTAGATTTAAATTGATTTTGAAGGCTTTTAAAGGAGAATTGTGACTTGATAATGAAAGCGTTTTAGCTGATAATGATCAGATTTTAAGACTTTAAATTCCATTGATTAAACATGCATGATTATCTTTTGAAAACAATTGAATGACAAATAACTTTTTGATTTAATTGAAATCATTCTCCCCCTCAATCAATGACATAGGTTGTTGATTGAGAGATAGATATTTTGACAGATAAGACCACATGATTATCAAAAATAGAGTCCGAGTTATATTGCAAAGCAATTGGTTTTCATTAGATAGTAGATAAAGGTTTATAGAATCAGAGCATGAGATTTGAAGAATATGATAAAGCATGGCTCTGTTCTTTCTTTGAAAAGCGGGTTACTATCTGAAATGACAATAAACCAATATTTTTCTCCACCTCGTTGTTTTTTTTTTTTGTTTTTTTTTTTTTTTTTTAAGAGATCGAACTTCATCTAGAGACCCGTGCCATTCTTTGAGTGACAACTCAAAGTCCATAGATGTTATCGAACCGAAAAAAAACATGATAAATAAACAATATTTTTAGAAGATTTTCAAGATTTTCTGATTTTTTATGGATTTTGAAAAGTTTTATATTTTTCTATTTTCGTTTTGTTGAAAAAATATATACAAAGAATAGATAGAGTCGAACACCTTTACTCCTCGACGTCTTCCTGAAGACGTTTGAGCGTTTCTGGTTGGAGGCTCTTTAAGCCTAGTCGTGGAAGAATAAACTCAAAGCGTTCTCGAGAAAGAGCTTTTGTGAAGATGTCTGCTAGTTGATATTCAGTCCTTACGAAGTATAGTTCAACTACACCATTTTCCACTTGTTCCCTGATGAAATGATGTCGAATGTCGATGTGCTTTGCTCGAGAGTGTTGAACATTGTTGCAGCAGAGAGCAATGGCACTTTTGTTATCACAGTACATAGGAACTTTGTTGAATACAGAGCCATAGTCAGATAATTGGGATCTCATCCATAAGATTTGAGCACAACATGATGACATGGCTATGTATTCAGCCTCTGTAGAGGATATGGAAGTGCTCATTTGTTTCTTTGAAGACCAGCTTACAAGTTTATCACCTAAAAATTGAGCACCACCTGATGTACTTCGACGTGTATCTTGACATCCTGCATGGTCAGCATCTGCATAGGCCGTTAGTGACATACCAGAGTCCTTCGGATACCAAAGTCCCATATTAATGGTTCCTTGGAGATACCGAAAGACCCGTTTAACTGCTTCATGGTGCTTTTTGGTAGGCTTAGCCTGGTATCTAGCACACATGCATACAGCGAACAAAATGTCCGGTCTGCTGGCTGTGAGGTACATCAGGGATCCAATAATACTTCGATATTTCGTTTGATCTACTATGATCCCTGAGTGGTCCTCATCCAGTTTTGTACGCTCCACCATAGGAGTGTCAACAGGGTCACTGGAGGTAAATCCAAATTTCTTTAATATTTCATTAGCGTATTTTGATTGATTTATAAAAATGCCTCCGGGACTTTGTGAAATTTGTAATCCCAAGAAAAATGACATTTGTCCCATCATTGACATTTGAAATTTGGAGCCCATCTCCATTGAAAAACGATCACATTCATTGGGGTCAGTCGAGGCAAAAATAATATCATCAACATAAATTTGAACGTGAATTAAGTGTTTGCCTGACTTTCTGGTGAACAGTGTTGGATCGACTGCTCCTTTGCTGAATCCAGTGGATAGAAGAAACTTTGATAGTGTATCATACCATGCCCTTGGAGCTTGCTTCAAGCCATAAAGAGACTTCTTCAAGCGATAGACATGAGTAGGATGCTCTGGATTCATAAATCCTTCTGGTTGGTTGACGTATACGACTTCTTTAAGATCTCCGTTGAGAAAAGCCGTCTTTACATCCATCTGATAGACAATCATATTCTTACTTGCAGCATTAGCCAGGAAGATTCTGATTGCCTCGATGCGTGCAACAGGAGCAAAAGATTCCTCAAAGTCGATACCTTCTTCTTGACGATAACCTTTAGCCACTAACCGTGCCTTATTTTTCAGAACATCACCGTGCTCATCAAGCTTCACTTTGAAGATCCACTTGAGAGCAATGATCATTGCACAATCAGGAGCTGGTACTAATTCCCATACATCTAGACGATCAAACTCATGAATTTCTTCTTGCATTGCATTAAACCAGCTGTCCTCAGACATTGCAGTTTTAACATCTTTTGGTTCGATCTTAGAGAGTACTGAGTTGAAGAAGCACCATAAGGCATCAGTAGCTAATTGTTTTCGAGTTGATACAAGACGAGAAGGATTCCCAATGATGTTATTCAATGGATGGTCATGTGTCCATTTTCTAAGATGTTCGTGTGGTTGTTGTTGAAGGACTGATGTAGCAGAGTTTATATCCCCTGATGAAGATGGTTCAGGTGTTGGTTCAGGGGCAAAGATGTTTTCAAATGGAGCATCTTCGGGAGTAGCAAAGGGATTAACTTCATCATTGGTGCTAGAGACAATTCCATGATGTACATTCGATGATTGATGATTTGTTGATGAGACAGAGTGATCAGCAGCATGCGCTTCTTGACTTAATGACATTGAAACTGAAGAGTTGACTTCATTGACAGGGATAGAAGCAGCCTCTGTTGATGGAGTTGATAGATCAGTGGCACTTGGCTCATAATGTTCATCAAACATTGGATCAAACAATTTCTTCAAATCATCTTCAGATGGAGGTACATATGGTGTTGCTGGAGAGGAAATTGGTACAAGGGACGAACCAATGGGACTATTTTGAAGTGCGGGTCCAGAACTGGATTGTCCTGGAGCCATTTGCCCGGACAGCTCATCGAACGTAACGTGAATAGTTTCCATGATATCTCGAGTTCTTTTGTTGTAGATTCGGTAACCCTTTTTGTTTGGTGCATAACCTACAAAAACTCCAATGTCTGCTTTAGCTCTTAATTTACCTAAATCTTGACCATCATTTGTTGGATAGCACAAAGCACCAAACATACGAAGATAGGATAAATCAGGTTTTCGTTTATGAACAAGTTCATATGGAGTTTTTTCATGAGAGGTGTGAATAGGAGAACGATTTTGGGTGTAGCAGGCAGTGGCAATGGCTTCAGCCCATAGAAACATTGGAACCTTTGAATAAATTAACATTGTTCTAGCGGCTTCTACAAGAGTTCGATTTCGTCTTTCAACTACACCGTTCTGTTGAGGAGTTCGTGGAACACTTCTTTGATGACTGATTCCAATACTTTCATAAAATTGACTTAAGTCTCGGTTAACGAACTCTGTGCCATTGTCATTTCGAACAATTCTAACCGTGTTGTTAAGACGAACCTGAAGTTGCTTGATAAGTTTGATGATGACAGATGGAGTTTCATCCTTAGTCCTCAAAAACTTTATCAAGTAAATCTAGAGTAGTCATCAACAACGACTAAAATGTATCTCTTCCCATTAATCGTTTGCACTCTCATTGGTCCGTACAGATCCATATGAAGAGTATGAAGAACTTCCATTACAGAGTTTGTGGGTTTTGGTTTGTGGGCATATTTCGTGCTTTTTCCCAATTGACAAGCTGAACAAAGATGATCTTTCTCATATTTTAATCTGGGTAAGCCTCTGACAAGATCCTTTCTGGAGAGATTGTTTATAGTGCCGAAGTTCAAGTGATTGAGACGACGATGCCATAACCAAGACTTTGTTTTAGAAGCCTTTGACAGCAAGCAGATTGGGGAAGACTTCATCATGTCATCGATAGAGATGGTGTATAGGTTAGAACCTCGAGTGCCTCTTAATAATTCTACACCGTCAAGATCTCTAACGAAGCAAGTATGTTTTCGAAAAGCCACTTCAAGATCGGAATCACAGAATTGGCCAACAGAGAACAAGTTATGACCAAGACCTTCCATATAGTATACCCGGGAAATTACACTATCTCCAACCACATAATCTCCATAACCCATAATAGCTCCAAAATGGTCGTTTCCGAATCTAACAGTCCCGATAAATTTACTCACGAAGTTCATGAGCCGCGAGCGATCTCCAGTCATATGCTTGGAACAGCCTGAGTCCAGGTACCACAGAACGATTTGAACGATCTGCAGTTGAGCACAGACAAGAATGGATGACTGGATAATTGGGATCCCCATGCAAGAATGGGTTCCATTTGGTTAGTAACAGTGATTGGATCACCCACATCAGACATAGAGGCATTCATATCAGAAATTAAGGCAATAGAATCATTATGAATAGATGCAATACTAGTGTTCGTGTTTGCCCTATTCAAAGTATGTGCACTTCTTAAGGGAACAGTTCTACCAGTAGGCATCCATTTTCTAGTGGGCATTGCCTGATTATTCTTATGGCCAACAGGTATCCATTGATAACCTATCTTTCTAAATGTTCTTCCTGTGGACTTCCACTGTTTTCTAACTTTCTTTTTCCTTTGCCATTTTGCCTTCTTAGCATGATATTTTACATTAACAGTGTTAACTGGAGATTTGACAGTATTAGACAAAGCTTTCACACCACATTCATGATTAGAAACAGAATTCAAGCAGACATCATTACAAGATTTGCAAGTAGTATCAGAATTCGAATTAATTACATAACACCTATGGCTAATACTAGAATCAACACGATTCGTTTTATTCGACTCAAGCTTAAAGTTCCTAGGTTGGTCTTCCACTCTCTTCCAATGCACATTCTTAGCTTGCGAGGTCCTATCATTCCTTGTATTGTCTTGAGACTTTGACCTGCTCGCTTTAATGTCACTGATTACTCCTGTAGAGGGAATGGGAACATTAGTTGGTTTTGCTACTCTTTGCATTTCTTGTTTAGATGTGCTGGGATCTGAACTACATGCAGACACACTAAGGTTCACTTTCTTAACACTAGCAGATCTGGAATCTGACCTATTTGAAGATATACTCCAATGCTCATTCAAAACATTGGGCATCGAATGGATATCATACTTGGCACTAGGCATAGAACACGGAATCAAAGGATTAACTCTCTCACCTAAGGACTTAGAGCATATTGTGATTAGGCATTCTAGAATTTCTTGAGATCGTTTGGCATATAAGCATGCATGCCCAATTGCATTATCAAGTGGTTTCTCTAACTTGTCCTCTTCAACAATCTCACGGAGACATTCTAGGCAATTCTTAAGGGATGCGAAATATGTTTGAATAGCAAGTTTATTGTTCCTAAGATGAGGAGGAACATATTTCATAGACAAAGCATATTTATTACAAACAGGTACCTTTGATCCATCATTCTCCCCATTGGTCATTGGCATTTTCCCTTTTACCTGGCTCTTCAGATTCTCAATTTCCTTTTGCAATGAAGCTATTTGTTCGTCGTTTTTATTACGAGTGACCTTTATTGATTCAAATAACTCATTGAAATGACGTTTAACCTTTTCATTTTCTTCTAGAAAGCTCTCGTTTTCCTTTTGTAAAGCATTTACTAAGTTTTGAAGATGAAACGTTTGAGAATTCTGAGAATCTAAAGGAGGAGGCATTTGGGAGCCAGTCACATTGGTCTTTTCACCTTTTAATTGAGAGATTTGGGCTTTCAATCTTTTGATCGTGTTGTAGTGAGCTCGAATTTGTTCATCACGTTTGCTAATTTCAAAAAATGCATCAAATTCAGGAGCATCAGAGGATGTCTTGATATTTGAGGTTTTAACATTTTCTTTGAGATGTTGATGTTTTAATTGCAAAGCAAGATGTTCAACTTCTAATTTAGAAAACTGTCTAACCAGGTTATCATGATCATCTCGTTCGATTTTCTCATGCAATTTTGAATTCGTTGTTTCAAGCTCAATTACACGATCATGGGAAACTTTCAAAGCAACAGATAATTCATGAAATTGAGATGCAATAATAGAAGAATTTGTAGCAATGTAAAACACATCTTGAGCAACACATTGAGAAATCAAGTTCTCATTTAATATATGCAGATTCTTCCTTTCAATTTCACTATATTTAAGTTCCCGATCATAATCATTGACCTCAACAATCATTGCATCAAATTCCTTTTCCATTTCTTTAATATCAGTGTTTATTCCAATTTTAAGACTCTCAAATTGACCTTTTAACTGTTTAAAGAAAGGCATGACCTCGGTTAAATAACATTCTTTTGTTTGTTCAAAACCCCTTTCCCCCTCAGTTATTCCTGTAGGTGTGATTCTCTTTATACACGTTTTCTCAAAATCAACAAACATCTGATAAACAACATATAGGCTGATTAAGGTTCTGCTATTAGTGGCAATTGATCTAGGCACTAAATGCATTGGTGTATTAGGAGGATACACAGTTGCACGAGGCATTTTCCTACAAGGGGAATTCGTTTCAACAAGATTTTCAACTTTTTGCATTTCCATATCCTTTTTCTAAAAAATCTGTTCTGGGGTTAATTGAGTTTGAGGCTTGAACATGTTTAAGGAAATCCAATTTTTCTTTTTGTAATCATGGGGACTAATCGTTATGTTCTTCTCTTTGCATTTAAGATCTTCTAGCTTTTTATTCATTTTCTCCCTAGTGACATCATCTGATTTCTTATCTTCCTCAGTGCACTCAACGCAACTAGGGTTCTGTCTATGCTTAAGGATTTCATTACCATCATAAAGTACCTTATGAGCAGCTCTAGCCTTTTGTTAATACAAATATCGTCATTAAACGTTATTTATATTTTTGATATTTGCCTAAGTTTTGTTAACGACAAAAGTAAATTTAATTTATAAAAGCTTAAAGCTTGTCAAGTTTATTAGATATTAAAACAAGCTTTCTCAAACAATATATTCATCATTCAAGCATTTACATTTATGATTAGTAACATCTTGATATGACTCTAATCATTATGTATGATAGTAGTTTGTAGAATGTGTTAGGTTCTTAAAACCAAACACTACTTAAGCATTTGCATATTTCTATAAATAGTAATACAACATTTGACATCATGTATTACATCATGGAAATCATTAGAAGATTCCATTAGATATTTTGTGAAGATTTGTACTCTTCATATCTTGCACAATCTCACTTAGATAGAGTTGACTTTAGGCAAGATTTGATATCTTGACTGTCAGACCGGCGGTACCAAAATGGTACACGGGCGGAACCCTTTTAAGGGGTCCGCCGTCCGTGGACGCTCCTGTCCATTTTGGATATAAATAGCAATGCCAAGCCAAGTAGTTTCTCATCCCTTTCTAACATACTCTCATACATATCTTCTCTCTAACCTTTCTAACTCAGTTTCATATCATATTAGTGATCTCTTTTGTAGCAAAGAAGATCAAGTCATATTCAAGCTTCAACGAGAAGTTGGAAATCTTGTTTGTTTAGTGTTGTATGATCTAGTGTTGATCCATACTTCATTGTTGTATCAAACCATCATAATCTTGTGAGTGTGAGTGGTTAGTATTTTAGTCCTCAAAATACATTGTGTGTGGGAGTAGTTGTACCCTTGGAAAGAACTCGACATCTAGCTTAGTGTCGGAAATAGTGTAAGCGAAGTGTAAAGGTTTTCTCCGCCGGTGAAAGGAGCTTGTTGACTAGTGAAGTTAAACTCTCGAGTGTGAGACTCGGGGAGTGGAGTAGGGCAAGGAAAAAGAGTCCTTGTAGGCCGAACCACTATAAACAACTTGTTGTGGTTTGATCATTTATTTCCTTATTTACTTATTACATATTGCTTGATTATTTCATTAACATACTCAAGATCAATATCAATTGATCTTTCAATAAGTTTCAAAACAAAGTTTTTAATCGGTAAACTATTCAACCCCCCTTCTAGTTTTCTACAATTGGTACCAGAGCCTCGTTGCTCAAGAATTTCTAAAATAACTTGTATTTTATAAACTTGAAACGATCCATGGATTCTGAAAACTTTAAAGAAGGGCAATCTATGCAAAGACCACCACTCTTTGAAACCAATGGATTTATCTATTGGAAAAACCGTTTTGAAACATATGTAAAATCAAAAGATATAGATCTTTGGTTAATTATTGTTAAAGGAGATTTTAGTTCTACAACAAAGGATATTTCCGTTGATGAACAAAAGAAATTAGTTGCTAAAAATAATGAAGCCAAAATGATGCTTTATAATGCTTTACCTAGAAAAGAATATGAAAGAATTTTTATGTGTGAAACCGCCAAAGATATTTGGGAATCTTTAATTGTTACACATCAAGGAAATTCACAAGTCAAGGATAACAAAATTGATCTTCTTGTTCAACAATATGAACAATTTGTTATCCCTGAAGATGAAACCATTGATTGTGGCTTTGCTCGTTTTAACACTATCATTACATCACTTAAAGCACTTGATGAATCTTTTCGTAGTAAGAACTTTGTCAGGAAATTTCTTAGAGCACTCCATCCCAAATAGAGAGCTAAAGTGACCGCTATTGAAGAATCAAAAGATCTCTCAATAATGTCACTAGACGAGCTAATTGGCAACCTCAAAGTTCACGAAATGGTAATGGAGAAAGATTCGGAGATCATCAAAGGAAGAAAGGAGAAGATCAAATCCGTTGCTCTAAGCAAAGGCGGAATCAAGCGATGATGGTGAATCTTGTTCCCATAGTGAAGATGAGGAGTATGCCATGGCCGTTAGAGATTTCAAGAAGTTCTTTAGAAGAAGAGGAAAGTTTGTAAGACAACCTCGAGAAGAAAAGAAGCCATTCCGAAAAGATCGGGATGATAAGAAGATTAAAGGTGAAAGAAAGTGTTTTAGATGTGGTGATACAAGTCATCTCATAGGAGAATGTCCCAAGCCACCTAAAAGCAAAACTCAACGAGCTTTTGTAAGTGGTGCTTGGAGTGATAGTGAAGACGATGAAGAATCAAGCAAGGAAGAGATCGCTCTAATGGCACATGAGTCAAATGAGACCCATGAGATATTGGGGACCAAATGTTTGAGTTATTCGCTTCTTATGTATGCTTGAAAGTTGGATTGGAACCTGATGAATGGATAAAAGATAGTGGATGCTCACGACACATGACGGGCAACAAAAGTCTCTTCTCATCATACCAAGAGTATGACGGAGGTAATGTCACTTTCGGTAGCAATCTCAAAAGCAAAATCATTGGCAAAGGTACGATTGCTCATAACTCTCTAACTATTGAAAATGTTGCTCATGTGGATAGGTTAAGATTTAATCTACTTAGTATTAGCCAACTATGTGATAAAAAGTATAAAGTACTATTTGATGAAAATGGTAGTAAAATACTAAAAGATGGTATCACCATAGCTAAAGGAGTTAGGAAAAATAACATATTCGTCATGAAAATAGATAAAACATATAATGACAAACTTTGCCTAACAACATTAGACGATAGCTCATCTCTTTGGCATAGACGCTTAGGTCACGCTAATATGAGACTTATACAAAACCTATCTTCAAAAGAGTTGGTTAGAAATTTACCAAAACTAAAATATGACCAACACTTTTGTGACGCTTGCAAAATTGGTAAACAAACACATAGTAGTCACAAATCTAAAAATATGGTGTCCACATCTAAGTGTCTAGAATTATTACATATGGACTTGTTTGGACCATCCGCTATAAGAAGCTATGGAGGAAACTTATACACTTTGGTCATAGTAGATGATTACTCAAGGTTTACTTGGACGTTATTTTTGAAAACCAAAATGAAGCTTTTGATAAATTTGAAATACTTAGCAAGAAAATTCAAAATCTTCTAGGTGTCAAAATTGTGTCGATCCGAATGGATCATGGTCGTGAATTTGACAACGAAACTCAATTTGGAAACTTTTGTGATACAAATGGTATAACACATAACTTTTCCGCTCCACGAACACCTCAATCAAATGGAGTAGTAGAACGTAAAAATAGAACAATTCAAGAAATGAGTAGAACAATGCTTAATGAACAAAACATTCCTCAAAAGTTTTGGTGTAACGCCGTTGACACTTCTACATATATTTTAAATAGAGTCCTAATACGTCCTTTCCTAAACAAAACACCATATGAACTTTATAAAGGTAAAAAGCCAACATTAGGATATTTTAAAGTCTTTGGTTGTAAATGTTTTATTCTTAATACTAAGGATTATCTCACCAAGTTTGACCCAAAGTCTTATGAAGGTGTATTTCTTGGTTACTCTCAAACTAGTAAAGCTTACATGGTCCTTAATAAAGAAACAATGATAGTCGAGGAATCGTTGAACATAACATTTGACGAAAGTCCACCTCCCTCTAAGACATCACCTTTGGTAGATGATGACTTAGTTGAAGGTCAAATAATAGAAAGTCAAATTAATAATAACAAGGAAGATGAACCATCAAATAAGGAAATTGTCAACATCAAAGAGTCTAAAAGTCATCCATTAGAAAAGGTCATAGGACAACTTAATCAAAGAACCTTAAGGTCACAAGCTCAAAATCAAAGTAATCATTTTTGTTTTGTATCCACCATTGAACCAAAAACCATAAATGAAGCAATAAAAGATGAATCATGGGTAATTGCCATGCAAGAAGAATTAAATCAATTCGTTAGAAATGATGTTTGGAAACTAGTTCCAAAACCCAAAGATCAAACTATAATTGGAACAAAATGGGTCTTTCGAAACAAAATGGACGAAAATGGCGTAGTATCTAGAAACAAAGCTAGGCTTGTTGCACAAGGTTATAATCAACAAGAAGGAATTGACTATGATGAAAATTATGCACCGGTAGCTAGACTTGAATCTATTAGAATATTACTTGCTTATGCATGCGCTTATGACTTTAAATTATTTCAAATGGATGTTAAAAGTGCTTTCCTTAATGGGTTTATTAACGAAGAAGTGTATGTTGCTCAACCTCCCGGTTTTACCGACTTTGAGAAACCACATCATGTCTTCAAACTCAAGAAAGCATTATATGGCCTTAAACAAGCACCTAAAGCTTGGTACGACCGTCTTAAGACTTTTCTTGTTGATAACAAATATACTATGGGATTAGTAGATAATACCCTTTTTACTAAGAAAAAGGAATCACAAATTATAATTGTTCAAATTTACGTTGATGACATTATATTCAGATCAACTTGTCAAGAACTATGTAATGATTTCTCTAAAATCATGCATGACGAGTTTAAAATGAGTATGATGGGTGAGTTAAACTTCTTTCTAGGACTTCAAATTAAACAACTAGAAGATGGTATTTTCTTTAACCAATCTAAATATATAAAAGACATGCTTAAGAAATTTGGTCTTGAAGATTCCAAACCAACTAAAACACCCATGTCCTCGGACACTAAACTCACCAAGGACGAAGAAGGTGAATCCGTAGATAACACTAAATATAGAGGAATGATTGGTAGCCTACTCTATCTTACGGCTAGTAGACCCGACATTATGTTTAGTGTTTGTCTATGTGCTCGCTTTCAAGAAAACCCAAAGGCATCACACTTAGAAGCATTAAAAAGGATTTTTAGATATATTAAGGGAACAACGTGTTTAGGATTATGGTATCCCAAAGGAACGGGTATAGAAACCATTGTGTATGCCGACTCGGATCATGTCGGTGATTATGTCGATAGAAAAAGTACAAGTGGTATTTGTACTTTTGTTGGACATTGTCTCACCTCATGGTTTGCAAAGAAGCAAACGGCTTTAGCCATCTCTACTACTGAAGCCGAATACGTCTCAGCCGGAAAAGCATGTCAACAAGCTCTTTGGATGAAGCAAGCTCTCGTAGACTACGGAATTCATCTCAACGACATTGTGATACTTTGCGACAACAAGGGAGCCATCGATCTCAGCAAAAATCCCGTTCAACATGCTCGTACAAAGCACATTGAAATCCGTCATCACTTTCTTCGCGACAATGTTCAAAAAGGAAACATTTCAATCGAGAAAGTATCCTCCGAAGACAACATTGCCGACATCTTTACTAAACCTCTTAAACGAGAACCTTTTAATCTTCTTAGACTTGGTTTAGGGTTAATGGAACCAAACATGTAGGATAAACATAGCCTAAAACATTAGAATAGTCAAACCAAAACAATTTTGCCTTGTATCTGCTACTGTAGCCACGGCACCAAACGACAACACGGACGGAACCAAAAATTTGGTGCCGTCTGGTCCGTGGTGTCTACAGAAGCAAAACTGCTATATACATAACATCCTCTTCCTCACAACCCACTTTACCAAAACGTGTAAAACTTAAACCAAGCTCATTATTGTCATCTTCCCACTCACTAATCACTGAAGATAACATCATTGTAAGTATCCTAACTACATTTCATCTCTTAATTCTGAGTCTAGGATTCTTATTTATGCACAAAACTATCACAAATCATTACATGGGGTTTTATGTATGCTTTTATACCAAATATGAATTCAATTGGCAAATTGCATAACTAGTCATTCAAATTAGGTACTACATTATCATATTGCATAAACAAATCATGTTTCCCACTAATTGATAGATAATAAATATAAGGCCTTATTCAAACAACCAAACACCCCATTTCAAAAGTTTTGAAAAGCTTCTCACTTGTAGGAAAACAATTTTTTTTTCATTGCTAATACAAATAGAAACGTTAAAATTTTCATCACTTGCATGCTCTTGAATACTAAAGGTATTGCATAACTAATATGCACTCCCGGGTATATTCAAATGTAGCCACATTGAATTAGGAGCATTTGGGTTATCTCATGGTATTTGCCAAACACTCCACTAAAACCATTTTGTGCATAAAATGAGTCGAGATAACCGCAACTCCAAATTGTTTTCATATAGGCACACACTAGAATAAAAAACGTTAAAATTTATTTTCATTTTTTAACATATTAATTCTTGTCCTTAGGAATAACCATGGTAGCCGCAAGATTCTATGATCACAAAGACACTCTTAACTACATTCCCAAACACCACAAAACCAAAGGACTCACCAAGGAACAAGTAGAAATATTTAGGGGTCTAGAATCAAGGTATTTCCACGAGGGTAGAACCATTCACCCATCCTTCCTTGAGCATACTAATCTTAGTGAAGAACTAGCCGCCATTCAATTCGATTGTCTTCTTGACATTGATGAACCAATTTGTCCTAGGTTCGTGTTAGAATTCTATGCTAGTGTGACCGGTTTTAGTGATGAAGATGATGATGAATTTTGTCTTAGCTTTAGAATCAACCAAAATGACTACACCATCACCTTAAGTGAATTTGCTAGAGTACTAGGAATTCCCAACCGAGGAACTTGTGTCTACACGGATAAGTGGTCACTCACCGCCCTTGATGCAATCAACGACCGCACTTCTCCCTATCTAACCCGTTTGGCCGATAAGGATGTCATCCGTGAACACCTTTTTAACCCAAAAACTGATACAACCCGAGTAACCCGAAAGGGAAAGGAGGTAGACCGAGATCCATATGGAATGGAGCTAAATGAACTTAAGCACGAATTTAAGAAATGGGAGGAGTTACTTAGAGCAAACGTCATTAGCACCATAGGGAATAGGGATCACATAAACGCTTGTCTTTGCCACATGCTTTACAACTTGTCCACCCGACAACCATTCAACTTAGCCTACTACATAGCTAGGAGAATGATTGATATTCCAACTCAAGGATCCGTTGCTCTTCCATACGGGATGCTTCTCACCCGTCTCTATAGAAACTTCGCTCCAATTCCACCAACCCCAAAAGGGATGCACCTTCACTATGAACTCATCCCTCACATCTTTGTACCTTTGAGTGATGCTCGAGTTGCTAAGACTAAAGGCAAGAGAGCTAAACCTCCAACTCCTTCATCATCATCATCAAATAGCTCCGAGGATGGTCTTCCAAGCTCTCATCTTCCACCACAGGAGTATTACGCATCTCTTCCCGAGGTTGAGAATGAATCAGCAGAATTCAAGCAAACTAAGGGAATGTTCAAGTGCCTTGGTAGGATGATGAACAAGATTTACAAAAAATTGGACAAATAAGGGTACTTTAAGGAGTGTTTGGAACAATGCATTATCGTTGATGTTTGATACTATTTAGTTGTTTTTATTATGTAGGATGATAATATAACTTGAAACAATGGTGTATGCTAACAATCTCATGCAGGGGGATAGCACAAGTATGCTATCAAATTTTACCCATTTTCACTATATTGTGAAAATCAATAAGCCTTGCTCAAAATCTATGCTCCACTATGTTTACATATGTGTTATTTACTTTTCCTAACTAGAAATGTTTAGTATAACAGCTTTTGAGAAAAAATTCAGGTTTCGGAAATTTCCCCGACACCTAAAAACGAACTCTGTCCATATTTCAGCACTCCACGGATCAGACGGCACCATAATTTTGGTACCGTCCTTTATGTAGTTTGGTACCGCCATACCTGTACAGGCGGACCAGACGGCACCCTTTTTAGGGTACCGTCCGTGTATGATTTTGGTGCCGTGGATCCTCCAGGTAATTTTCTGAATTTCGACTCTTTCGTGATTCCAAATTATCTTCCATCACTTATAAATCAATCTTACCTAGTTTATACTGTTATTAGAACTAGTATTATTTACTAAGGTATATAAGAAATCCATTTCCCACCAAAATTCAAAAATTTGAAAAATCCACCCAAGGAGCCCTTTTGCATAAAGGAAGGAACCAAATTTTTGGTACCTTCAAATCCGTGGGTAATCTGAATATTAGGAAATTCCACTCACTAGAACACATTTATTGCATATCTTTTCTTCTTCACTCCATCTTCTTTGTATGGATTGACTTGGGTGATATGACTAGCAATCAACCCACTTCCAAATCATTAGGAACCTCATCTCTTCAATGGCTCAACATCAAATCAAACCATTTCTCAACAATTTCTTACCTCTATAAATTGAAAGGCTTTACCATGATCATCCTCACACCTTCTTCATTCTCACTACTATCTAGCAAATCAAAACCCAAGTTAAAAATGACTAAATCATCACCAAAACCTTGCAAGAAAACCGCTAGAATGAGCGTAAGGCCTTGTTGTTTTGTTCATCTTAGCTCATCATCCGAATCTTCACCACTCACAATCTCATCTCCCATTAGAGATGATACAAATCTCACCTTAGCTACACCCACTTCATCACACATTGTGATCACCACTCCACCACCAATAAAAACACCTACTTCACCTCCACCGGCACCCATCCAAACATCCAAAACACCCTCACCACCTTCACCAAGGTCTCCCACTCTCACTCCCATGGAGTTATTTTCAACTCCACCAACATCACCAAACCCTTTCCTAGAGGACTTGGAGGACTTGCCTCCTAGGCCAAGTCATCCACCACCATTGCCATCCTTTGGCACAATTGAGCGAATCGCTCATGAGTCACCTCGGTCATCCATTGACCCAAACGCCCCATTAGGGCCAAAACCTCTCCTTTTTCACCCCATTCACAAGGACATTCACGGTCCTTTATACGGGGATCATCCACTTCCATCATCAATGTCCCCTCATATTGAGGACATTCCGGAGTGCATGTGGGATGACAATCCCACTCGAGAGGAGATTCAAGCCGAACTCCACAACCTCCACCAATTCAAAGGCATGGTGGATTCTCACTTAAGTGAGACAATGCAAATGCAAAATGCTTTGCTTGCATCCATCATGACCACTCCAAACATTCCCAACACCACCAACACATCCACCATTCCACCACCACAACCTCCCCAAACTTTCTTCCCTCCAAGGCATGGTTGCTCAACTTGTGAGCAAATGGGTCAAACCGTGGAACGGACCCGGGTTATGGTCCATGACTTCCACGAAGAAATGAGGTTCATCCTCAACCACATTCTTGAGCGTCTCAACGCTCTTTCCCATCCACCATCACTTTAGGATGGTTTTAGAATAGTCTTTCTTTTATTTGCTTTCTTAGGATAATTTTTATTTTCTTGTACTAGAAACACATCATTGTGTTCTCTTTTCATGATCTTGATTCATGAAAAATTTTAACTAATGAATGTTGTTTATCATATTGTTGGTGTCATTACATAGTGCTTGGAAATGCTTGTGAATGATCATTACTAACAATTTTTTTTGTAGCTTTATTTTCACAATCCATGTATCTTCCCATTAAAGCACCCAATTTAGGGGGAGCTTTGAACAAGGGGGAGATAATAGCTCGGGCTCATTACATTCCGCATAGCCTCTTCTTTTTGTTGAGACAAAAAGGGGGAGAAAATATAGAACTTTGAAATTATTTATATTTGACTTTTCTGAAAAAGTCAAACTGCATACATTTGACTTTCTAAAAGTCAAACAGGAACTCTCATTGATAATACTTGACTTTTCTTAAAAAAGTCAAACTGCATACTTTGACTTTCTGAAAAAGTCAACATCATGCATCAACTAGTGAATTCTTTGACTTTCATAAAAAGTCAAATTTCATACACTTGCATTATCATTTCCTTGTCAAGTTCTAAAACTAATATTTTTATAACTCTTGTACAAACTTTGTTTCTTTTATAAAAATAAAATTTATATTTTGTCCTCAACAAAAAGGGGGAGATTGTTAATACAAATATCGTCATTAAACGTTATTTATATTTTTGATCTTTGCCTAAGTTTTGTTAACGACAAAAGTAAATTTAATTTATAAAAGCTTAAAGCTTGTCAAGTTTATTAGATATTAAAACAAGCTTTCTCAAACAATATATTCATCATTCAAGCATTTACATTTATGACTAGTAACATCTTGATATGACTCTAATCATTATGTATGATAGTAGTTTGTAGAATGTGTTAGGTTCTTAAAACCAAACACTACTTAAGCATTTGCATATTTCTATAAATAGTAATACAACATTTGACATCATGTATTACATCATGGAAATCATTAGAAGATTCCATTAGATATTTTGTGAAGATTTGTACTCTTCATATCTTGCACAATCTCACTTAGATAGAGTTGACTTTAGGCAAGATTTGATATCTTGACTGTCAGACCGGCGGTACCAAAATGGTACACGGGCGGAACCCTTTTAAGGGGTCCGCCGTCCGTGGACGCTCCTGTCCATTTTGGCTATAAATAGCAATGCCAAGCCAAGTAGTTTCTCATCCCTTTCTAACATACTCTCATACATATCTTCTCTCTAACCTTTCTAACTCAGTTTCATATCATATTAGTGATCTCTTTTGTAGCAAAGAAGATCAAGTCATATTCAAGCTTCAACGAGAAGTTGGAAGTCTTGTTTGTTTAGTGTTGTATGATCTAGTGTTGATCCATACTTCATTGTTGTATCAAACCATCATAATCTTGTGAGTGTGAGTGGTTAGTATTTTAGTCCTCAAAATACATTGTGTGTGGGAGTAGTTGTACCCTTGGAAAGAACTCGACATCTAGCTTAGTGTCGGAAATAGTGTAAGTGAAGTGTAAAGGTTTTCTCCGCCGGTGAAAGGAGCTTGTTGACTAGTGAAGTTAAACTCTCGAGTGTGAGACTCGGGGAGTGGAGTAGGGCAAGGAAAAAGAGTCCTTGTAGGCCGAACCACTATAAACAACTTGTTGTGGTTTGATCATTTCTTTCCTTATTTACTTATTACATATTGCTTGATTATTTCATTAACATACTCAAGATCAATATCAATTGATCTTTCAATAAGTTTCAAAACAAAGTTTTTAATCGGTAAACTATTCAACCCCCCTTCTAGTTTTCTACACCTTTTTAATAACCGCTGGACTAGGTTCCTCAACAAGGGGAACGCTATGCTTATCGCTTAAGACTCTATGCTTAGTGATCATGTGAGCAGTCTGAATGGTATTCCTTTGTACGTACAACTTATTCTCAAGTTTGTTTTTCAAAGTTTTTAGATTGGAAAAATCATTCAAAAGTTTTGATTCCTTAGCATTAAATTCTTGCTTAAGCATTTTCATATTTTCTTGAAGTTCTTGTTTTTGCTTAGCAGTTTTAGAAAGCTTTTCTTGCAAGGAGTTTAACTCTTGTTTTAATACTTCTTCTCTAAAATTACTTTTTCTAATAATTGTACGCATTTGGTTATCCATATCCTGCTCACGGGTAGTTAACTCAAACTTAGCACGCTGTTCATAAATAGCAACTTGTTCCTTATAGGTATTAAGCTCAGTGGTCAAGGAATCATCAGGCGCAAATGCAGTGTATTCATCAGGTATGCATATATTGTTAATTGCAGAAGATTCATCACTAGGTACAACAAGACTGTCATCTTGATTCACATATTGTTCATATGGGATAGCATTGTTATTACCCATATTTTCAATATTTGACTCAATGACTTCAGTAGATTATACTTCATGGTGAATCTTTTGCTCATCAACCACATCATATATTTTGAGTACCTCTTTAATGATGGATTCTTTGGATGAACTGGCTTGTTGAGATGAAGAATTCATTGGAGAAATATTAGCCATGAAGATGGTTTGTGCACATGGTT
The DNA here is from genome assembly GCA_019973895.1 of Chrysanthemum seticuspe. Taxonomy (NCBI): domain Eukaryota; kingdom Viridiplantae; phylum Streptophyta; class Magnoliopsida; order Asterales; family Asteraceae; genus Chrysanthemum; species Chrysanthemum seticuspe. The sequence goes on from BPTQ01000002.1 coordinate 221,669,639, forward strand.
CATCATCAACGTCCGAGTCAAATGCATCACAATCTGCAACTTGAAAGGCGTTGGGATTATTCTGAGCAGCATGCACTGGTTGTTCGTCCACATCAGCATCGTATGTTCTAGCATTCCCATCAGTCAAGAACAACAGCTCCTCTTCATTCAACATTGCCCCATTATCTTGTGCTTGAACCAACAACATCTTGTCTCTGAAGTATTCTGCGTTTTGAGGACGTTTTGGTTGAGTATAGTTCCTAGCATTGTGCCCTTCTCCACCACAGTTGTAGCACTTGATTGGTTTTAATTGACCCTGAACAATATTCCTTCCACGATTATGATTTCCAACATATCCACCACCAACACCAGCATTCCCATAACCTCCATTACCTTGTTCATTGTGTGGAGGATAAGCATTTTGTCTTCCTTGCACATTTTCCACCACAATCCTTCCGTCTCTTACAGTAGCATGATTTTGACGATTTGATGCAGTTCTGATAAAGTTGTTAGTGTGTGGTGTGAGATTCAGGTTTTGCTTGACCATAAGAGCTACTTGATTGATAAAGTGCTCCATGACTGCATCAGAACTAGGTTGCTGATATCCAGAATCAGGAATGGGCTTGTGATTATCAATTCCAGTGGGTGTGACTTGTGATGCTTTGGTGAAGAATGCAGTTGTATCATTTGATGAGCTTGTTTCTCCTGGTTGTGATTTGAACTGTTCAAGAATCCTTCTTTCAAACATAGCATGTTTCTCATTCTGAAGAAGGAAAGCATACAATTGCTCATAGTTGGTGTTCTTAAGTCCTTTGGTAAGCTTCACAGAAGTGACAAACTTGTGCCATTCAGGATTCATGTTGTTTACGAATTTTGAGTTTAGCTTAATGTTTGGCATAGTCATCTTGATATTCCTCATATCATTCACCAGCTTGTGGAATCTCACGTAATATTCATAAACACTCTCTTCAGGTTTCATCTTAAAGTGTTCAAATTCATCATACAGCTGTGATTCTCTGTCTTCGATAGTCAATTCAGAACCCGAGAGAAGCATCTTGACATTATCCCAAACTGCCTTAGCTTCTGTGTTGTGATTGATCAGCTTGTAGATGTCTTTAGGAAGACCCTGAAGTATGATGTTAGAAGCCCTGATATCAGCATCAAATCTCTTTTTCTCCTTATCACTCGGCTCATCATATGTCTTTGATCTGTCTAATCCAAAGATCATTGTACCATCTGCTGCAGTATCAATTATGTCTCTTGTGGTCTCAACCCGATAAGGTCCTTCATCAATTGACTTAAGGATGTTAATTCCATTCTCCTTTCCTAAGCAGTACAACCTGATTCTTTGTGACCAAGACTCATAGTCAGTTCTATCAAGCATGGGTGGACGAGTATCAGATCCTGCAGCTTGCACATCATCAGCAACGGAAGACATGTTTAAATTCTACGAGATTTTACAAATCTTTGACTTAACCGGGAAATAAATTCTTTCACGGAATTTTACAAAATCAAGAGATAAACCGTAAAACTTATACACTTATGCGTAGACTGCAACGTTACGTGTAGAAGCTTATGCGCAGAGAACAACGTTACGCGTAGGAACTTATGCGTAGAAGAAAGCTTACGCGTAGACAGCAGTTTACGCGTAACTTACAAACTTACGAGTAGACACAAGCTTACGCGTAGAGTTTCTAGGGTAAAAGGCTTAAGTTTATGCGTAAACCAAAGCTTAGGCGTAAGAACCTTATGCGTAACTTTCCCTTAGGCGTAAGAAAAGCTTATGCGTAAGAAAAAGCTTATGCGTAAGAATTGTTACGCGTAAGTTTTATGCTTATGCGTAAAATTAGGGTTTTACCCAAAACGATCTCTTACACTTCACAGTGCACAAGATATCCAAAGTCGAAGTGTTTTTCAGGCTTATCCAAGCAAGAAGAACACTGAGTAACCACCAGAAATGAAGATCAAGTGAAAAATTCCTTACGCGTAGGATTAGGGTTTCGTTATGCGTAGAAAGTACAAAATTTGCCAAACACGATTTTTCGATCAAAACCTTTTACTAAACTTGAATATGATGATGAAACAACCTTAAAAACACCAAAATAACAAAGCTTGAGGATCAAAACCACCTTTCTCTCTTACGCGTAGTACCTTACACTCGTATCCAAACACGCATAAAAACCAAGAAAAACTTGTAAAGTTTGAACCTTTTTGCAAGAAACTGAAAGTTTAACACTCAATAAACCTTAACCCATAAGAATCTTTGATTAAAAAGTGTAAAATTTAAAGCTTTAAGGATTCAAAAACTCGTATGCGAGACACCCTTTTTACGAGTAAAACAAAACTAAACCTTAACCCAAACAATAACAATCAAACCAAGAACATGATCAAACCATGGCTCTTGATACCATTTGTAGGATCTTGGTTTGTTATACAAGATGTGCGGCGCCTTTAGGTTAAAGGGTTTAGAGAGAGAAAGTGGGAGAGGATGGGAACCCTAGAGAGAAAGAAAAATATATTATGAAGCTCCAACCCTTTTCCTTGGAGGGCAAAGGGTATTTATAGGGTACAAGCTTAGACGCCTACTTTAGGCTGTGGATCAGGCATACAGTGGGTAAAGGCCCGTCCGTCCTCCACGGTGTTACAAAGTAAACTAAGTACTAACACTGAATTACTACGACTACGAGCTTTCTAACGAGTATACATACTTGAGGTGACCGACACTTTAAGTACTGGATTTACTAAATCCCAACAAACTGGGTATTTTGGAACAATTAGTTGTAGTTGAAGAATTGGGTATTTTGTTGATGAGGAGTTTTGGGTTGATGATGGTGATGAGTTTTGGTTCGGGAATAGATGGTGTATATTTGAATTGAGTTTTTCCGGAAACTGCTGCTACTCGCAGTGTTGCTGCCGGAATCTGTTTTGTCGTCGATATGCTGCTATGATTCAAATTTGGTGGTGGTTTCAGATTTGTGGGTTTGAAATCTGTTGGTGGCAGTTTCAGATGATGATTAGGATTTGATGATCGGGATTTGTTAGTGGCAGGTGGTGACATTCGAGGTGGAGAGTAATCGATTTTTTCTTTTGGCGTAGCACCTTATAGTAGCAAATAGTTGAGCTCTTTCTTGTGGGTCAACACGTGAAATCTGGAAAAAACAAAATCATAATATATGTGTTTAATCATTGTATATATTGATGAAATATATAAATGAAATTGATTACTTAGTAACCTTGACTTATGCAAACATCCTGTATTTATTTACGTAACAATCTCATGAAATTTGGAAAAAAGAAAAGTTTGGCCGGAATATAGAGTTGCCCGCCGAAATCTGGAAAACAAAAATGATGATGATGAAGATTGATGTGAAGTAGATAAGTGTAAAAAAGAGAAAATATTTTATTACAATATAAATATTATGGGTATTTTAGACATTTACTATTTTAATAATAGAACAAAATATCAAATCACATATATTTTTATTATAAAAGGTTGGACACGTGTCGAGTTTTGGGTGGAGTTGCGGAGTTGGACATGTGTCGAATTTTGGATGGAGTTGCGGAGTTGAGTAGTTGCTCATGACCATTTTGGAGATTGGCTTAGAAATTGACCATGATGAGGATCTCAAAAAAGATTTTGTACCCTTTTGGTACTTTTCTCATAAAAATATACAGAGCAGTGAAATATCTCAGGTGATATTAAATGTTAAAAAACATACTTGTTTATTTATGAAATATCACTAGTGATATTAGACATTAACTTTTTTATAATAAAATATCACAATTGATATTAGACATGTAATATCACAATTAATCCTCACCATTAGATCAAACTAGATGGAATGTGAGGATTTATCACTTAGTATGCAAGGATTTTTGAGTATGCAATATAAAGTGCCTCTGAAACATATTAAATAAGTGATCAATATTCATTACAAGCTCAACGACAAACATCGACTACTCTTCTTATGTACTTTGGTTACGGCTTTAACTCCTATTATTAATGTGTTCAAATTTATATGAATTTATATGAAATATGGCTGTTATAAGTATTTTTGTATTTGTTTATATGATAGAAATTTCAGGTAGTAACATTCAATTTTAAATTAATAAATCATGTATCTAAAGATCATTAAATATGCAATTATCTTAAATTGCATAAGTGCACAATTGAATATAACCACATCATCTTAAAAACTTATCTAATACAACATGCAGCAAAGCGCGGGTGCAGGGCTAGTTAATAAATATGCATTTAACTATTAAAAAGGTATCAAAAATCGTTATTTTGTGTTATCCTAAGTTAGAGAGCAATTTAGAATTTTAAATTCATTACAGCTTATAAAACATGGTTGATTAGTCACCATTACTAAGAATACCGCAGAACGGCATACGATACAACGCTTTGGACCTACGTATATAAGAGTAAAGTGCTCCTCAAACCAAAGGAGTTCGATTTCTAAAAACTTTTTGATATGAACTGAATTAGAGATCACTTAAGAAATGAAATCCGGTTTCGTAAAACAACTAGGAATTCAGGGGAAGAAGAACTGAATCCAAAATTGAATTACAGATGAATGATTTGATACAAATGTGGAGTTTAGAGAATTACAGAGAGAAGATAGAATGAATCACAATTTGCTTAAAATGAAATGTGGGATGAAATGCGGTATTTAAAGGTTGTTGGTATTGGTCAACCATTGGTCTGCACGCTCCCATTTCGCCCTCTGAATCTCAACATTCACATCAACCTTATTGCTCTTCCTTGCATTTTCTCTCTCCATAACAGCTACTGACCAGAACAGCTTGTGGTTCAACATCAATCAAAATGACTGTCACAGAGAACCACTTCCCTTCTGCCCTTCAACTTTCTTCTTTTTTTACTCGGCCATTTCCACATATCAAACTTCCCTTTTCTAAACTTAACTTTGCATTGTGTGTCACCCATTCTCTTCATTTCCAACAATCAATCGCCACACATTTCTTTCTCCTTTTCGGTCATTTACATACATCAAACTTCAATTGACCAAAACTAAATTCCTTCCCAATAACGTCTTCTTTCCTTATTGAAACATATGTCCAGCTACTACTTTGATTGGAAATGTTAGAACCATAAGCAAAAACTATACCATTCCTATCTTCAACTTCAAAAATGTTTACTTCAACTTCATCACTTAAAGACCTGATGTTATTTAGAAGAACATGATTCGTTTCGCTTCCATTTCTTATCCCACACACATGAGGATTCCCTCTCATAATACTTCCATTCATTCCCACGTCACCCCCTGAACATTCATTTTGCTTCCTTTTATAAGACCCAGTAGCCACACTATCCTCTAACACTAAAATTTTGTTTCACAGCATTCTCTTTTGAATTCTTTGGTCTATTTCCTTTAAATTCAACATCTTCAGTAAATATTCCACCATGAACCTTCAACTTAAAATTGTTAATGAGTACACCACTTGATTCTATTGTTATCTTTACACAAGTCACCAACACCAATCAAATCACCAATAATATCAGTTACTCCATTAGACACCTCAACTGAAACTTCACATTCATCTTCCTTGATCGGGTTTTCACACGTTTTTTACCTGTTGGCTGTAACCTGACTTGCCAAATCTTCAAATGGCTTATCATACTCGTCAACTGTAACTTGACATTTTGTCTCGTTAATCAGATGTTGGTAGTAGACTCGAGCCCATCCTTAACAATAACTTCAGAATATGTTTTTTCAACTGGTTCAGGATTCGTAAGTAGCTCATCTTTGGTTGTAACCCCATCAGGTGCGACTTTAATTTCTAGCTCTTCAATTGAATTTTGTGTCTCGTCAACCCCAGTGCTAGCATAATTCGACACAATACCGCTCTTCATGTCACCTTCAACAATGCGTATTCCATGTTCATCAACCAAACACCTCACATTGCTTTTATTCATTTCACAACCATTAAAACCATCAAGAATCTCAGCACCACCATGAAACAAATGACTCAAACCCACTGTTTCGTTCTTCGTTTTTTTAAACTCATCATCTAAATAAGCAACATTAGTAACATTATCAATAACCCCTAAATAGTTGTTATTCCCTGCAACTAACTCATTTGATTCCATTTCCATACCACCAAATTTTTCTTCACAACATTCGTCAACCACTTCACAAGAATTATTAAGATTGAAAGTAGGTGCAAATGGTGGTTTATTTGTTACCTTCAAGTGTTCATTAGTCACTTCTTGCATAATAGCCAACTCTTTCAAAATAGCCCAAGAGTATGCCTCACGAAGCGTCTTCGGGTTGAAACTTTTAACACTTTATGCGATTTTTGGTTGTAAGCGCCACACGAAGACACTAACGGCACATGATTTATTCCAGCCCTCTTTTATAGAATAAGGAACAAATGCATCATAATATTCACGAATCGAGCCTTCTTGTGTAGGAAGTTTTACTCTTGGGCCTTGGCATTTCATCGAACATGTTATATGCAACTTTCTTATAACCCATATCCCAAACATCTTTTCCATTTTCTTTCCCACCTTGACTACCAGTACCTATACAACCCTAAATCTTGGCCCATTGAGTAGAAATAGATGCTTGGAACAATTTTTTATTTTTTATATTTTTTTAAATTTTTTATGAATTTTTTTTGTGTTTTTCTAACCTTAACTGAATTTTACCGAAAAAATAACAACTCTCGCCCAAAAAAATGATCGGAGAAGATGATAGGATGGCCAGGAAAGAGCTCTGATAACACTTGATATGAACCGAATTAAAGATCACTTAAGAAATGAAATCCGGTTTCTTAAAACAACTAGGAATTCAGGGGAAGAAGAACTGAATCCGAAATTGAATTACTGATGAACGATTTGATACAAATATGGAGTTCAGAGAATTACAGAGAGAAGATAGAATGAATCACAATTTGCTTAAAATTAAATGTGGGATGAAATGCGGTATTTAAAAGTAGTTGGTGTTGGTCAACCCTTGGTCAAAGCTCCTAACTAACTACCCGCCACTTATTTAAAAGTAAGTTAGTTCGCACATGTGCCACGCATGTGCACTCTGTTTTGGTTCGTATCACTTTTACCTTTTGTTCTGATAAAAAATATACTACCTCTAATTGAATTTGAAAGATAATTAGTTTAGAGCAAGAAATCTTACAAAATGACTCAAAAGCCTCATGAGCTCATGGTGTTCCAGGTGTTCTTCAGTAAAGCTTAACCAACATGTCAAAGTCGCTTATTCAAATAAACACTTTGCAAGAGATTGTTCAAAAGGTACTCGATAGTTACTTTGGATTCTGATAAGAAGTTTGTTGAAGTAAGTAAGTCTATACGGTAATCAACATCTCAACTCAAACATATGTAGATGCCCTCCATTATTGAATTATCCATCATTGAGCAAAAACACAGGATTTCACTAGTGCGCAATATACTGCTCTAGTCGGTTTTTGAAAACACCTGCCGATGATTGCATGGTCCGTCTATAACCCATATGCCCTTTAGATTTTTTACATGTTTTCTTGTCTAACAAACCCTCTCGTGTATGATAATTACTTAGTAATTACTACCGAATTTCATATTTAGGTGCATAAAAATGGTAACATTGCTTATTACACACTCTACACCATTTTACCAATATAGCATTATATGCAATTGGCACATTCTTTTACCATTTAGCGCAAACTCTTTTTGCCATTTTTTGACCATTTAACGCATGAATGTCATACTCTGGAAAGATATGATTAGTATGCTTAGTAAAGTGATGTGCGCTTGCATGAGTAAGCAGTAGACCCTATAAAATTAAAATTCGTTACTTACGTAGTTACGTATGAGCATGTTATCCTCTTTAAATAAAAAAATCAAATCAACTCAAGCAAGAAACACTAACGAACACAGAGTAAACCCAATGGATGAAGATCCTCAATTCCACGTAGAATACTACAAAAAGAAAACAAAAGCTCGGCGATAGACCGATCTCAAACAATTCGTAGAAACCCAAAATCTAATGAAATATAATAAACAAAACAAACAAGATAATAGTCTATACTCAAAGATAAACTATACCAAGGTTTACTTTCAAAAGATAGATTAATAAACATAGATGATTTAAAAAAAAGTACCCTTGACGGCTTGACCTACCAATACCATAACCATATACCGTTTGACATTTCATAATTCCAATACTAACAATAATATATCATAGCTTACCATAACAGAATACTAATTTTGTTTCCTAATAAGAATCCGAATCCAGATGGAGATTTTTTTTTTTTTTTTAAAAAAGGAACAGGTTTTTACCAATTTAAGTGTTGTCGGGGCACCATTGTCCAACTAGCTGGAGCTAGTGCTCAGTGACAGCCACATGCCCTGCTGCCGGTGGAACCTCGGCTACATGCTCTTGCACTCCACTATCACCAATAACTGCATTCACAGCTTTAGTTGTAACTGCATCCAGTTTGACCACCAATGACCCCCTTCTCGCTCTTAACCGATCCTTAACTTCATGAGTCACATTTTCACACATTGTTACACTAATCTCCACCAAATTTGGGCAACCCAACGCAAAAGCCTCAATCCCTTTATCCGATACACAACACTCCTTGATTAACACCTTCTTCAAAGCAACACATTTCTCAGCAATATATGATATCTCCACATCAGTTATGGTCTTACTTGAACAAAGATCTAATCTTTCCAATTTCCGGCAATTTACAACAATCGCTTGCAAACTAATACAGCAAGCATCGACCCCAATCAAAACCAACTCCTCAAGGTTCAAACTATAATCCGCAATAGCAATCAAACACTCGCTTCCTCTCATGCGCAGCTCACGGTTATCAAAATAAAGCTTTTTTAACCCCTTACAATTCTCAGCAAAACTAATCAATCCACGATTTGTGATATACAGATACCCAAATATATGTAAAACTTCTAAATTGAAACATTTCGATATAGCTATAAGACCACTATCACATAGTTTAGTGTTTCCCAAATGAACTTCAACTAAAGAACTATCCGAAACCGCAATCATCTCCAAGTATCTGTCCACATCTCCATAAAAGTTATTCAATTTCAAGGTTTTTAAATTCTTTGAACCGATAATCAATGGTTCGAATATTTGTCCATTGTAAAAGCCCTTAACACATAAAACTTTAAGTGACGAAGCAGCGGCTCCAGGGCCAATTGGCAACAAATATGAAGGGCCCCTATAATCTAATATTTTAACAGATAGTTTCTCAAGTGAAGAAGAATGATCAAGTAACGCGATAATACCTTGGGCGCCAAAATTACATAATGAGCATGAAAATTTCTTCAAATTTCTACAGTTTTGTGATAAAATAGCCATACCTTCGTCAGTGATTCTATCGCAATCAATGAGCTTGAGGCGCGTGAGATTAGGGCAGTGGAATGCAATGAGGCTTAGCCCGTCGTCGCTTAATCCGTCTGGATAGTGATTACGAAGAACGAGTTGAGTGAGTGAGTTGAATCGGGTGAATATTGACGGAATAAACGGTCGGAGCTCCGGTCGGGCGTTGAGAGTGAGGTGGGTGCGGGTTTGGGCGTCGATTCGAAGCCAACGGTGAGAGACGAGTGAGGAGTTGTTGCGGTCGTTGGTGGTTGTTAGGAAGTTGAAAATTAGTGCTAAGCATTCGTCTGGAAGCGCGTTTGTGTGGTCGATTGAAGTGGTAGTATCGTCGGCCATTTTGATGTTTCGTCGGAGCCAGGGAGTGTTTGAAGGCGATGGTGGAATGTTTGGCAAAGGGGGTGTTCGATTATTTGTTGTTTTTTTTTTGGCATTTTCCCCAAATTTATTTTGTTTATTTTGATACTACTACGGGGGATTATATAAGTCGTCTGACAACTTTTTAAGTGCGAGAACTGTGAAAACCCACTTTTGGCTGTTAGATTCTTCGATCAATGGATGAGATGATATGTGCCATTAGTGTCAATAAAAGAAAGATTAGGAAAATTTTGTAAATCTAAAATGGTAATTTAGACATTTAGTATTTTGATAAGGTTTTAAAATGTACCTTTTTGAGGGGTCATTTAAGCCCTTATTTGATCACTTTTGTATCAGTTATTACTTAATTTCGTTCCTTTTCACTTTTTAGGTCTCTTGAATGCAAATTGCTGGAATGACACTTATTCGGACGAAAAGGCGCGAATATACGAAGAAAATGGCCAAAGTCAAAAATCGAGACACTCAAGCTGCTGAATTGAAAGGGGACGGCGTCAGGTTCTACTTGTGACGCCGTCGGAACAAGTTTTGTGACGATACAGTAGCCAAATTGCTTATTTTCAAGTGACGGCGTCAAGTTTTAAAAGAGTAGGGCGTCGCAGCTCAGTAGATTTGATCCAGACGGCGTCAGAGACTCAAGGCGACGGCGTCACGGACATAAGGTGACGCCGTCACAATGATAACGTGGCCAAGACGAAACCCTAATAACGGCGACCCGACGGCGTCACAAATTAAAGAGTGACGCCGTCGCAGTTGTAACCTTATATATAGAATCCAAATTTTTTAGTTTTCAGAGTGTGTAGTTTTGTGGAGTAAAAACCTAAACCGAACCAAGGCTGTCTTGTACAGTATTTTAGGGTTCCAAACCCTATCTTACATCAAGATAAGTGTTTTACTTCATTAATTTAATTATGTCTTTAATTGATTGTGTGTATGCTTGCATGTTCCCCATGTCCGGCTAATTTACTTGTGTGTTTGCTTAGGTAATATGAAACTTTGTTATTGAATATTGATTGGTTGTCTCTTATCTTAGTTGTGATTGACCTAGTATTGCGATAGGTCATTCGTTGTGTTGTTAATGCTTGATTAATCTTTGTTGAACCTTAGTTTATAATCACCTACAGTAATTGTAGGCTAAACATCCAAAGAATACCTTAGTGTTAAGTTTATAAATCCTAGAGATTTTGTGGTCATTAACCTTTGGTATCTTCAAAGAGTTAGGGATAAACGCATACCCTACGACCTTAGAGACACAACGCGATTAAGAATAAGGACGTGACAATTCAACCATCAATAGGAGATAACTAGGGAGTAATAAAACCTATGTAAACACATTTTTAATCATCATACGAGCACACAACAATAGACATTGACTACCCCTTAGCTTAGTTAATTAGAATAGATAAGTAGAGTAATCGGTAGAAATACCAACCCCCAAATCCAAACCCCGAGATTCGTACATTTCCATTTCCTAAAAAATATAAAAAAAGATAAAAAAAATAATCTTCCTCAACCCCAACCTTAGCGTAGTAACTTCTCACTAGCATTCCTATTCCCCTAGAGAACGATATCAATTCCCGTGGCTTACCCTAATACTACACTACAACGATTAGGTTCACTACCTAGGTTGTTGAAAAACTTGCTCGACGAAAAGGAAGTTCCTTTGACCCCGAACGCGCTGTGCAAGCGTATCAAGTTTTTGACGCCGCTGCCGGGGAATAGAATAGCTAGTTAGGAGTCCACCTCGTTTAGGTTTCCTTGCTTGATTCCTATCAAGTAAGCTTTTTTCCCATTTTTAGCTTCCTCATAGTTTATCCCCCTTCTTCGTGACCTTTGTTCGTAATCCCATCACTTTTCATCATGGAAGGTGATAACCAACCACCACTCATCAACCCACCACCAAATGACCCGCCAAGAGGCCGTACTCTTGGTGAATACTCGAGACCAAGCCACCTAGGCTATAGGAACACCATTGAGCTTCCCGACCAAGCCCAAACTACGGCCCTGCGATCCGACACCATCCGGTTGGTGCAAAATGGATGTGCATTCCATGGACTTCGTTCCGAAGATCCTAATCAGCATCTTAAGAATTTCCTTAAAATTGTCGATTCCATCGACCTCGATGCTACTACTCGGGAGACCACGCGTCTGCGTCTATTCCAATTCTCTCTACGGGACCAAGCTAGTAATTGGCTTGAGTGACTTCCCGCCGGCTCCATCTCAAGTTGGGATGATCTCATCTCTCGTTTCCTTGCTCAATTTTTCCCACCGGGGAGAACTACTAAGCTTAGGAATGATATCTTGATGTTCCAACAACATCAAGGTGAATCTCTCTACGAAGCATGGACTCGATTCAAGGACTTACTCCATTCAAGGACTTACTCCACCGGGGAGAACTAAATCGCCTATCCCACCAAACTCTTTGTTTCCCTACCGTAAGCCTATCATTACAACCCTTTAAAAGACCTCTTGGATAGTCTTTCCTAGGTGCTTACGCCAAAGCGATGGAGGTTTGATCTAGTCTCAATCCTATGGTAATCTATGTACTAGGACCGGTTAATGAGTGTTTATCTTTCATTTCCAACTTGTTATATTTCATATACACCCGAGAGATGTGAGTATCCAAACACCCCATGTGAGGTGCTAGTATGTAATTTCCGTGCTTGTTATGACTTTTGCGGGGCTTATATGTGTTGTGGATCGTTCTAAACTAATGCTTCATGACCCCTAACTTATAAATTAATTGGCTAAAAGCACATTTGCTTGAGGACAAGCAAATACCAAGTGTAGGGATATTTGATAAGGTTTTAAAATGTACCTTTTTTAGGGGTCATTTAAGCCTTTATTTGATCACTTTTGTATCCGTTATTAGTTAATTTCGTTCCTTTTCACTTTTTAGGTCTCTTGAAGGCAAATTGCTGGAATGACACTTATTCGGACGAAAAGGAGCGAATATATGAAGAAAATGGCCAAAGTCAAGAATCGAGACACTCAAGCTGCTGAATTGAAAGGGGACGGCGTCAGGTTCTACTTGTGACGCCGTCGGAACAAGTTTTGTGACGATACAGTAGCCAAATTGCTTATTTTCAAGTGACGGCGTCAGGTTTTAAAATAGTAGGGCGTCGCAGCTCAGACAACCTAGATTTGATCCAGACGGCGTCAGAGACTCAAGGCGACGTCGTCACGGAGATAAGGTGACGTCGTCACAATGATAACGTGGCCAAGACGAAACCCTAATAACGGCGACCCGATGGCGTCACAAATTAAAGAGTGACGTCGTCGCAGTTGTAACCTTATATATAGAATCCAAATTTTTTAGTTTTCAGAGTGTGTAGTTTTGTGGAGTAAAAACCTAAACCGAACTAAGGCTGTCTTGTACAGTATTTTAGGGTTCCATACCCTATCTTACATCAAGATAAGTGTTTTACTTCATTAATTTAATTATGTCTTCAATTGATTGTGTGTATGCTTGCATGTTCCCCATGTCCGGCTAATTTACTTGTGTGTTTGCTTAGGTAATATGAAACTTTGTTATTGAATATTGATTGGTTTTCTCTTATCTTAGTTGTGATTGACCTAGTATTGCGATAGGTCATTCGTTGTGTTGTTAATGCTTGATTAATCTTTGTTGAACCTTAGTTTATAATCACCTAGAGTAATTGTAGGCTAAACATCCAAATAATACCTTAGTGTTAAGTTTATAAATCCTAGAGATTTTGTAGTCATTAACCTTTGGTAGCTTCAAAGAGTTAGGGATAAACGCATACCCTACGACCTTAGAGACACAACGCGATTAAGAATAAGGACGTGACAATTCAACCATCAATAGGAGATAACTAGGGAGTAATAAAACCTAAGTAAACACACTTTTAATCATCATACGAGCACACAACAATAGACATTGACTACCCCTTAGCTTAGTTAATTAGAATAGATAAGTAGAGTAATCGGTAGAAATACCAACCCCCAAATCCAAACCCCGAGATTCGTACCTTTCCATTTCCTAAAAAATATAAAAAAAGATAAAAAAAATAACCTTCTTCAACCCCAACCTTAGCGTAGTAACTTCTCACTAGCATTCCTATTCCCCTAGAGAACGATATCAATTCCCGTAACTTACCCTAATACTACACTACAACGATTAGGTTCACTGCGTATGGTGTTGAAAAACTTGCTCGACGAAAATGAAGTTCCTTTGACCCCGAACGCTCTGTGTAAGCGTATCATATTTACCCCTTAAAAGATGGGAGGAACCGGTTTTAAGATCTCACATATCCCATCTCATACCCTAAAAACGTTTACAGCCACCACATAAAACCTCCATAAACTACAACAAAGAAACCACAATAGATCCATGAAGACATCCTTCCACTGACAGCCACGATAACCTCCCGCGATCTTCTGAAGCCGGTGGGATGTGGGTGTAGTGGTCGTGATGTGGAACGACTATTTTTTTTATTCGAAAACCTCCCATGATCTTCTGAATCCAGTAGGATTCGGGTTGCAGGTTCGTAATAAATTTACACTATTAAAAAGGGTAATCGATTATGTTCTTTTTTTATTTATTTCAATCCAATGTTTTTGGACTTTTTGACGAGGCTGAGAGGCTTATTACTAATATATGCCCAAGGATTCAGACGTTTTTGTTTGAGTGGACGTTTTTGTTACAGCTAATTAAAGAGATAACGCTAGATCAGGGGTTCCATGTTTCAAAATGACATTTATTTGAATTTTTTGCAAAATTAAGTAGTTTATTGTTGACATGTGGTCATGCTGAACTTTATGTCATGTGTAGATTTTAAGGCCAGTTAACCATATCAATGGGATCATTAAAATGAAAATTGAGAATGCAAAGTTAAGGCCCCTTCTGAAGGTAAATTTTTTGTACCAAAACTGAATTTTATTATTATAATTTTATGATGTATCCATGTTGATCCTTATAAATCTAAAGTTAATTGTAAGTTTGGATTTCAGTGGCATAAATCAACCGTGTCTACTTTGTAAAATGAACACTTATGGACTTATATGGTTTTGCTCAGATTGCAATTTTGGCTACTTTACTTGACTTTACTATAAGGAACTAATGTAAGACGATAAAAAAGAGCGAATATGTTTTGCGATTGAAATAAATATATCTTTTGTGATTGGATTATATATGTTTTTATTTATAAAACATATATGTTTGCAGACATAAAAAAATAGTTCTTTTATTTGTGGTTGTTAGTTTAAGCTTATCCATGTGTGTTATGTTATATTGAGTTTTATTTTAAAAGTATTTTAATCTTTGCTATTATTTTTTTTAGGCGTGACGTTTTTTGAAGGCGTGCACACATAATGAAAGTACATATATGTTTTTGGAAGACGTGCATGTATGTTTTTGGAAGACATGCACACATGTTCAAAATAATATGATGAGAAACTTCAAACACATATGTTTTGTGCACATATGTTCGCTTACGTTAATTATTGTTAGTGCACAAGTGTAAAGATAGATTATATTCATGTATTTCTTCTTATTATAATTTTGTATTTTAATTGTATTTTAATCTATATCAAATTTTGTGTTTAACATTATGTTCTTGGTTGTTATAAATTTACATGATCTAAAAACACATATGCACTTTTTCATTTGAAAAACATGTATGTCGAAAAAACTATTCCAAAAACCAAAATAATAAAATTAATTCATAAAAACACATATTATTATTATTATTAATATTATTATTATTATTATTATTATTATTATTATTATTATTATTATTATTATTATTATTATTATTATTATTACTATTTTTGTTGAACATGCATGTTTTAAAACTGATTAAGATCTTTGCGACCGGCTGACATGTTACTCTACTCTTGGGATAGTGGACGCGACGTATGTGTTGATCTTACGGGTTCGTCGCCTTTGACGCAATCCGGTTTGATTGATTTTATACCAGGGCGAGCGATCAGTGATGTTGCACAGCGTAAACGGGTCAAGTACGATGCTAAATGTGCGGATATTGGATATGGGTTTCTCCCCTTCTCTTTTTCTTCCTTTGGAGAACTTGAGAAAGATGCAGTCACCTTACTTAAGCGTATTCGGCGATTCTCTATGACCCAGGACATTGGATCGCGTGCAGCAGTTCATATTTTTAATAGGATTGGTTTTACCATTGCTAGAGGTGTGGGGGCTCAGTTGGTTTCGAGGCTCCCCACTAATCTTTTGTAATCCTATGAGTTTTTAATAAAAGTGTGATTTAAAATAAAAAAAAATAATAAAAAAAATAACAATAATAATAATAATAATAATAATAATAATAATAATAATAATAATAATAATAATAATAAATAAAATTGACTTTTACTATTATACCCTTTTGGATTAAATAAAAAGGTTTAATAATTCAAAAATGCTATGTTGCATTGATATGTTGCACAATATGCATTAATAAGAGTACATAAGAGGTTCTCGCACTTAACAGGATTCTCAAAATAAAGCCCCCCTATTATATGATAAAATTGTATAAGCGCATAAGTCTCGAAATAAGCCGGAAAGATTAGTGTTTATAAAATATAAATCAAAATCAAATAAGCTCAAAAGCTCATGTATAAACTTAAACAAATACCCCCTAAGGTCATACTTAGCCTTTTAGGCGTGTATTTGGGATTGCTTATCTTTTTTGCACTTATGCTTAGCTTAGAGAGCTAGGCGCACTGAAAAGCACAATAACACCATGCTAACTAAAACATTCTCTACAGCTATAAATGTTATAAACATAAGTGGGTACTATAATACATCACCAAAAATACCTTTTACTCACAAAAAATAAATAAATAACATGAAATAATAAAAATAAAAGGAATGACGAGATGTGAATTGCTTGGCGACATGCCATTGCGGGGCCATATGTGCAAAAATTGCCTTATAAGTTTTATTGGTGCACTACACGGGCTCTCTTATAATTAGAACCATTGTTAAATGGTATTTGTAGCAAGTTATTTGACTTTTTCACAAAAGTTTAAGTGTTTAAATCTTTACACATTTGCTTGTGATTAGGAAAGGGTCGGCAAATCCGGTTAAACCGCGTATGTTGAAAATTCGCTTTCATCAGATAAATTAAGCCGAAAAAACATCATTTTTGTTTGTTCTTATGTTTATAACTTAAGCCAACGATAATAGACAAGTGATGTACTGTTTCTGTCGTTGGTGGTTGTTATGAAGTTTCAACTTAAGGCTAAGCATTCGTCCGGAAGTGAGTTTGTGTAATCGACACGACGGTGGGGGTGTAGCCATTGCGTTGGCGGTGAAGGTTGATACTTTCCTGATTCTTTGTAGGTGTCAATCATCCAACACTTGCATCGTCAAATGGGATAACGTTTTAATAGGGGTTTACTTTGAATAGAAACTTTTTCGGGTCTGTCTGTCAAAAGGAATGGAACGGATATGTAACGAATGAAATTTGTGATTGAAGTAGTTATTATTATTTGAGAGATGTTAAATCATCATTCCTATCTATCTACTTACTTTCATGATTCTTTGTAGGTGTAAATCATTCATAAACTTATAAGAGCACTCCCATCCATAACACCATAACACCAATAACACCGTCCACGTCAGCGCCACATCAGCTTTAACATTTAACATTAACATCCCCAAAAAACACTCCCATCCATAACATCCCAATAACACCATAACACCACTAATATTTTATATTTTCAATTTCAACCCCTAAACTAAAACAAACATTTCATTTATTAAACTAAAACAAACATTTCATTAAAACTTAAACCATATTACAATACGAGATAATAATAAAAAAAAAATACAACGAAATGAAAAAAAAAACACACTTCAAATAAAACGCTACAACAAATTAAAGGAAATACGATCTACTGACGAGTTTTCAAGTTATATTTTGCGATGATTCGATCTTTTTCGTCATTGATCCACTGCACGACCATTGGATCTTGCCCGTCAGTAGGCGTCATCAAAAACTTGATCTCTTCCAACCTTGTTAATGTGAGATCTCTTTCCTGCGCGGCCCGATACGCCGCTTCGGAGGCTTCTCGTTTGATACGAAACTCGTTTGCCATAGTTTCTGTAAAATAAGCTGACGAGCTCGTTCCTCCAGTGCTTGTTCCCCCAGTACTTGTTGTAGTCTCGGATCGTGCTTTCTTGGTAGCACGTTTCTTTCCCATGGGTCGTGGTTGTTCATCATTACCAAACAAAGCCTCGTTTGTTTGGCTTGGGACTTCGCCGGTTAAATCAACCGGTTCCGGCGTCTCCCATTTCTTATAATGACGCAAAACATCCCAAGCGTCATCGAGACCAAACAGTGCTCCTCTGTTTTCCTCACGATACCATTGCTTTGCCCGTTTCATCACATCCACCTCACTTTCACCGCTTCGTTGATCCCGTTGCGCACGTACGTAACAAGAGTTGAACTTTGTGCATATCCTGTTCAACGTTGTCCATTTGCTTGACATCATGTCCTTGGTGCGCCGTTGAAAGTTGAGTCTATTGAACTCATTTCTGACCCGATACCAAAACGTATCTCTAGGTTGGCACTTTCCAACTTTTGGATCCTCCGAAACAGCTATGTAACACCTTGCAAGTAATGCTTCCTCTGCTGAATTCCAACGATTGGTAACGACAACCTCCTCATCAGAATCAATTGGTTCGGGCTCGGGGTCTTTGAATTTTTTGGATTTTCGCTTAATACGACCTTTTCCTTTTTTTGGTGGAGATGTGGGTGTCTCAGCAACATCTTGTGTTTCAGTTTGTGATTGTTGTGACTGTTGTGTGAATTGAAGGTTTTGAAAGTTGGAGTTTAAGGTGTTTTGTTGGTTTTGTTGTTGCCAAAACAGTAATGTTTGTTGTTGTTTCCACATTTCTTCGCTTGATAAGCCTAGTGGGTTGGGGTTTGAAGATGAACCAGCATTCGGGTTAGATGATGAACCCGGGTTTGAGGGATTCCACCCATCATTGAGAAGATTGAAGAAAGTATCGTCGTTGCCTCCCGACATAGTTTTTTTTGCAGTTAATTGAAGTTGATAGATTGAGAGTATTGAGAGGATTTAGAAGTGGAAGTGTGAATAAAAATGGTGTTTTGATTGTGTATTTATAGTGGTAAAAAAAGGTTTTTGATTTTTTTTTTTTTTTTTTTATCAATTCTAGCCGTTAGGGACTAAAAATGATTTTTTTTTTAAAAGTTAACGGCTAGTAGCCGTTAGAGGGACTAGTTTTGAAAATTTTTTGATTTTTTTTTTCTTTTTTTTTTATTTTTTCTGCCCCTTAACGCGCGTTAAGGGGATAACGCTGGGGGAGTAACGCCGTGGTTGTTCTTCGCTTCCATCCTTATAACGCCAGTAACGGCGTTAACAGCCCCCTAACGGGCGTTAGCGCGTTACGAATGGGAGTGCTCTAAAGACGGCTCACTTTTTTACTAACTATGTAGTAGGAGGATAAGTCAGAAGATAAGTAAGACGATTTATCATTTCTCTTATTATTTACTTGTCTCGTGTTATTGCCATCTTGAAATAAAATATATGATTCATGAAAAAAAATGTCATTTCATGTTGTAATGAAATGAAAATAGAAGAGCAAGAGTGGTTGTGAAATAAAAATAACGATTACATACATAAAATAACACTAGAAGGGTGCCCGCGCAATGCGGCGGCGGGTACTCGGTGATTATTTTTGTGGCGAACAAATGTTTTTCATCTTAAATATTTTTTATTTAACATGTCTCAAATACTTTATAACATAATAGATATATGTTTTATTAACAGTGAATAGTTATTAAAGAGGGTTACTATATGGTTTAAATGAGACTTAAATTTTATTAAAATTTATCATTATTGTAAAGGGCTACATTAATTTTCTAATTTTCCTTTTATAGTAATGTTTCTTGTCTTAAAATTTTAAGACTTCCTTTTATAGGAAGTCCCAAATACTTTATAATGTAGTATAGATAAGGCAATGAATTAATAACCACATGTTAAAAAAAAAATAAAAAAAAAATAAATAAATAAAAAATAGTTACGTTCTTCATTTGATTCATACATATCAAACACTCAAATTTTCTTAAAAGTTTTGATGTTTTTAATTTTGATAAAAGAGTTGAAAATCTATGAATACTTTTATGGTTTTCCTCATTTTGAAAAGAAAAAATGGAGTTGTTTTTCTTGATAGCAAGTCAAACTGATAAGAAACTCACAATCATTAAGAAGTATTTCATATCCTATATGCTATACTACAAGTCCTTTTTATAGAAACCGAAAGTTGTGAGTTACAAATGAAATAGTAGAAAAGTCTAAAGTGTGTTTTCTAAAATTTTCAGTCACGTTGAGAATTTTTGGATCAAACCCAACACAAACGTAAACCTGTTTCGTAAAAAAAAGTTCGTGAAAAATAGATGTGTTTTTCTGTAATCATAGCCAATAACATCAAGAGTGATGCGAATGGCTTTTGTAGTTTATACCAGTATCAAATTACGAAATTAGTCCTTTACGTAACTTTGAACCCAACTATGTGGGGGTATTTGCTTTTAACAAATATAATGATTGATTTGCAACCAACACTTAACTATGACAAAAAATAAATAGGAATGATCATTAAGACTCTTGAAGTAACACGCAACGCAACCTATAAACAATGAGGTAAATGGATGATTTTTTTGTGTTTTAAGTTATTCGTGAAAGGCGAGTTTTTGACTGATATGTATGCGGTCTAACTGATGTATTTGTGTGAGTCTGTGACCATTCTCAACCTTATTTGGTTGTTCCAAATGTGAACTTGAGATTTGAACCCTATACCTTTTGTGAGAATGTTGTTTGTCTTACCACTAGGTCATTAGACGGTGATTACATGTCTTACCGTTCTATATTAGTCAAATTTGTAAGATTATCATACTAGAGTTTAAAATCTTGCATTCACATAATGTTATATAAAACAAGAATACATCAATGACGAAAAACCTTGAACACCTCGTGATTACTTACGTATTATTTGATAACACCATAACCAATAAATCGAGGTCACCAAATATTTTATGCATTTTCTTTTTTAAACAAACTCTCTTCTACATACCAATAACAACCTAAGTTCAGATGTTTCTGTATTAAGATGAGTTTTTGTTAGAACATTAAAACCCGTAGGTGTAACTTTATTATTGATCGATATTTATAGAGTACATGTAAGAAGCAATATTACATAACGGTCTCTAACCCACACACGGGCTTGGGCCAATTATCTATTGGCTAATACTCCCCGTAATCCGAGCGGCGAAATCGTGAAAACTCGGACTGAAGTAGTAAACTAAAAAAGAAAAAGAAAAAAAAACATTAACATAATAAAAACATAACTTTAATTGACTTGTAACAAAATTGTACTAACGGTCGACTTTAATCGACTGGTACCAACGATCGGCTAAGTTGACTGGTAACAAAACCGTACCAATGGTCGACTATAGAGACTGATACCAAGGGTCAACTTTAGTCGACTGATAACCAAGCCGTATGAACAATCAACTAACAAACAGACAATAAAATGGATAAACCAAAGTATTCGTACCAAACCGGATAAACCAAAATATCCTTAAAAAAATAACAAAAACAATTTTTTTTAACAGAATAACAAAACATGTGCATAATTGAAAAGTGTAGCAAAACGAAAGATACAATTGTTTATGATGTTTAAAACCATCCCTCTTCTTCTACTTGTGATCCAATCAACAGACACAAAAGGACGAATCCTTTGGAGTAGAAAAAACCGAATGGAATATCTCTATCTTACATTATGTCGTCCCTTTTTATGCATAACACCGACCCACCAAGTGTGACCTCCTTGCTTGCTTGCTTCTCGATATTTTAATACGGAAAACTCCAAGAGTCAAGATATGTAGAGGTGGCAAAATATGCCCAAAATAAAAAAATGTGCTAAATGGATACATTTTTAAAAGATTTGGGCACATTTAGCCCTCTTTTTTTTTTTTTTTTTGAAATGGGCACATATAGCCCATTGAAAACTTAAATGGGCACAAACGGGCAATTTTTTTTCCTCAATTGTTGAATATTAACGATCGTTTTAAAGATTTTTTTTTATATAATATATTTATGTTTTTTTAATATAAATAAGATATTACGTTTAAAGAATTTATTTCGTCGTTTTAGGTCTTTTATTAAGCAATTTGTATAACATGTGCCTGTTTGGCCCCGTGCCCGTTTAGGCCGTGCCCGTTTAAGCCCGTGCCCATTCTAGCCCGTGCCCGTTTTAGCCCGTGCCCGTGCCCGCCCGACCCGCCCGTTTTGCCACCTCTAAAGATATGTTACCCATTTAATTTAGAGATGGTATTTAATAATTAAAAGGGTTAGGGTTTGACGGGTGGTTTAGGGGAAGCGGCTCAACTTAGTCACTTAGGTCTAAGGATCAGACCCGTTCCGATATCATGTTAGAATATTAAAACCCCGTAAGTGTAACTTTATTATTGATCGACATTTATAGAGTAAATATGAGAAGCAATATTAAAACCCTAATGGTCACTAACCCACACACACGCTTGGGCCAACTATCTATTGGCTAATAGTTTCCTCCTTATTCATGCAACAAACTTGCGGCTGTGTTTGTTTTTTGAAAAAAACGTCTTACCGCCTCTGACGGCTTACTGAGTCAGACGCGGTCAAACTTTGTGGGTTTTTTTTTTTTTTTTTTTTTTTTTTTTTTGTTTGCGAGTCAGACATGATTAAATCTTAAAACTCTTACCCAGTTAGAGGTGGTGATCTAATGCCTCTTATACCTACAAAAACCTTTCAATCCCTACAAGGCCTTCAACTCATCCAAATACTCAAAACCCTTCACACTCTATTATTAATGAGTGTTTTTTTAGTGCCAAATAATTTTTCTGTGGTTTTACTCATCGAAAAAATGGAGAAGAATAATGAATAGGAAAAAAATTGGTTGCGAAGTGGAAGTTTGACTGTGGGATTTGAGTGAGTGAGCTAGCATTATTAGCTTTTTTTTTTTGACAGGTAACTTTCCAACTTAGGTTTACCACCCCTCAAATCAAGGGGCCCTAACCACCACATCGACCAAACTATGTTGTCTTAACCGGGTCCACGCTAGCACGATGTATGGCTCTCGGTGTCACGAGGAAACCGTACCGCCTCCACACAAGTTTTCCTTGCTGGAGTAACGTCCGGATGAAAACCCCGACCTTGCTCAGATTCGAACCCCCAGCGGCTTAGTCTAAGGGGCTTAAATCCTCATTGCAAATATCAACAGAGCATGTGGACCACAAGTGAGGACTTCCCGGTAGGTCACCCACCCGGTACTACTCTCACTTGTGGCTCACTTAACAACCTAAGCTTTGACCACTAGGCCACATGCCTGTTGATAGCATTATTAGCTAGTACTTCGTATATTTAAAAAGTATTGAGTAGGTAGATTATAGCTCTATGTTAAAAAAAAAAAAGGTATATTATAGCTCACTCAGATAAAATTTGTACCTTCTTTCGTATTTTCTAAAAAGTTATAAATATAATTTAGAGATAATAAAAATTTAGAGATATATGAAAATTTAGTATGATTTTGTAACCGTCATTGTTTACGTATGGATTTAAGCCGGACCGCTCTTAAATCATAGATTTTGGTAATGAGCTTGATTCGAGCGTGAGTTTAGTGGCTTGGACCACTAATATTGATACAATATAAGTCACTAGCAGGGTACTCGCGCGTTGCAGCGGCGGACGTCATACAATTAAAATATTCAGCGAAATTTTTTTTAGATCTATATTTTACAATACAATAGATATACGGATGACGATAATTTTAGTTTTGAATATTGTTATGCAATAACAAAAAAATTTATATAAAAATTGTAGATTATCCATGTGATGTGGTGACAATAATGAGTTGGTAGTAAGTATATTGTAAAGGTATGAGATAAAAGTAGTTGACAATAGCCCGTAGTCATAAGTTATCATTAAATAATAAACCATAGCGACTTTTAAAAATCACTTACGTTATACTAAGAAAATTTAATTCTAAAAAAATAATGTTTGTTAAATTTGTCTCACATAGATGGATGATACAAGTAAAAGATTACTTATAAGTAAAAATAAATATTAAATAAATCATATGAGTTACTTTAAAGAGTATAATTATTAATATTCAAATATATACTTAGCACTTAGCGCTTAGCACTTTTGCTTTGAAAAAATCGTCCGATTTTTATAAAACAAAATTTTTAGTTTTTACGGTAAGTTTTATTAAAAAATTTTCAAAAGGCGCATATGTTGATTCTCGAGGCACTCTTGCGATTTAATAATATTTTTTGAAATTGTATTTTAGTATGCATTTTTAAACTCTATTGATTTAACAATATCGTTTTCGGACGACTTTTATGGGCTACCCGAACCGGTGGTGACTCCGGTTCCCAGTTGAACCCGTTGGCCCGGTCCGTTTTTTAAAACCATATGTACAATGAACTTGTTTACATATAAATTGCATGAAGATTTGTGTGTTTTATTAGTTTGTACAATAGGTATAAGTATAATACAAGTACTTTTCATATTAGGGGTGTTTTAAAAATAACATTTATTAGGTATTTATTATTATGGACGTTTTTTTTTTCTTATATTAAATTACTTTGTATTTTTTTTTTTTTTTTTTTTTTTTAAACATGTCTAAAAAAAGTGTTTTAAAGTGTTGCAACAAATGCTATTATAGATGTACTTATTAAAATTTGTCATTATTAGCAAGTGTTGAATCTTAATTTTTTAAGCCTTCCTTTTTAAGAATGTCCCAAATGCTTTATAATGTAGTATAGATAATTTTTCTAATTGTAAATTTTGTGTTATAGGTTACGTCAATTTTTTTAATATTGTGATATCGGTGATTTAAATTATTTATAACATGTCTAGCACTTCAATACAATTTTCATGACTTTCCGTTTGTTTAATTTTTTGAAATAAGTGTTAATCGCAACAAGTAAAGCAATTTTGTTAGCATTAAATAAACCTGACCGATAATCTATACTACATTATAAAGCATTTGGGACTTTCTATCAAAGGAAGTCTTAAAATTTTAAGACAAAAAACATTACTATAAAAGGAAAAGTAGAAAATGAATGTAAAATCTGAAAATTTAAGTCTCATTAAAACCATATGTAACCGTCCTCCAATAATGATACATTTTAATGGAATTGATTATAAGAAAAGCTCACTATAGTTAAACCACCAATTTAATGCTAAAATTTGAAAAATAAAAATGTTTACCATTTACACTATTAATAATTTAGACTATCTACTTTTGAAAAACATTTATCTACTACTTTATAATAATGAAGTTTAAAAAAAAAAACATTTGCTCGCCACAAAAATAGCTATACGGGTATCCACCGCCGCATTGCGCGGGTACCCTTCTAGTTTATTTAATGGTTTATGGTTAATTATTGTGTTAAAATTATAATAAAAATGTTTTGTTTCATGTTTAATATATATTAAAAAAGTAAACAATTAAAATCATACAATTATACAAAAACAAAAAACATTTTTTCATTCACTTTATATCCACCTCTTAACAGTTAAATGTGATAGTCAAATTTAGACTCAAAACATCTTATTGAAACAAACACACCCTCCACCATTTAACTATATGCAAAGTGCAATCAACCTTCTTTTGAAAGAAAAAAATTAATCACTTTATATTGGTAAAATGACGTAAGCTCGTTTCATAAATATGCAATGAACCCTATAAAATTAACATCACAACTGAATATGACAAAGTCGATCTCTTAAGAAACTTCTTTTAAACCAATGGGCCTTTGGCTCAGATGGTATCAGCAATGATGGTGAAGAGCCCAAAAGCCAAAGGTGCGGGGGTTCGATCCTGAGCTAAGTCGGGGTTTTCATCCGGCTGTTACTCCAGCAAGGCAACTTGTGTGGAGGCAGTAACGGTTTCCTCGCGGCACCGTAGCCACTCATTACGTCAGCGTGGGCCCGGTTAAGACAACATGCTGGGTAATGTGGCGGTTAGGGCCCCCTCGATTCGGGGAGGTGGTTGAACCTAAGTTGGAATTAACCTGTCAAAAAAAAAAAAAAAAGAAACTTCTTTTAAAAGAAACGAAAGCAAATAAGCAACCCAATGAAGAAAAAGAATGATAGACACACATTTAACATCATATGAATGATAGACCTTAGTTCCACTTAGAATATCAAGAAATGAAGACAGTGAATATGAACCTGAATTCCAGATACAATATCACGAAATTAAAAGCAATAGTTTTTGCATAAGATTAACAGAATAACTCCCAATGGATGAAAAATTCATTCCAGACACAATATTAAGAAATGAAAACAATAAGGTACGAAAAATTCATTCCAGACCTGGCTCAAATATACGACGAAAACAAACACTACCACCACTGCCTCCGCCACTACCACCACTGCCTCCGCCACTACCACTACCACTACAACTTGTACATAGTTAGAAATTTGTAATATAATCAGCTCAGAGTTACAAATCTTACATAATGGCGCAAATGCCTCACCACCTGTTGAGGTGTTCTTCAATAACAGCTTAACCAACGGGGTCAAAATCACAGTCTTTCTGCATCATTTTCGTATTTAACAAACCCTCTCCTGTATGCCAATTGCTACCTAATTTCAGACTAAGTGGTATAGATATTACAATATTGCTTACTAGAAACTCTATATCATAGGAAATCAACCCATTTTTTTACCATTTAGTACAAACACTTTTTGCAATTATTGGATCATTTAACGCGCAAGTGCATTTACCTTTATTTTACCATGTAACACATCAAATTGCATAATTTGGTAAGATCTGATAAGTATGTTTGCATTAGATTGCAAATACAAAAAGGTTACTTACGAACATTGGTAAAATGCTATGATGTTCGTTGCATGAATAGGCGGTTGAATCGGTATGAGCATGTTGTCCTCTTAAAACTCTAAAAAAAAGTATAAAACAACTCGAGCAAAAAAAACTAATGAACACAGAGTAAACCCAATGGATAAAAGACCTCAATTCCACATAGAATACTAAGAAAAGAAAACAAAAGCTGACGAGAGACCAATCTCAAACAATCTAAACAAACCCAAAATCTACTGAAAATGAATAAACTAAACAAACAAGATAATAGTCTATACTCGGAGATAAATTATACCAAGGTTTACTTCAAAAGGTAGATTAATAAACATTTATGATATCAAATCACTTTAAATACCAAAAGTATGACCTACCATAACCACATAATCTAGACATTCCATGATTCCAATACTAACAATAATATATCATAGCTTACCATAAAAGCTAGTTTTTACCAATTCAAGTGTTGTCCATAAAGTGAAATGATCCTAAGCTCTCAATTGATGCCATGCCACCATTGTCTAACTAGCTGGAGCTAGTAGATACATGCTAAGGTTCGGTGATAGCCACATGGTCCGCTGCCGGGGGAACCTCAATTGCATGCTCTTGCACTCCACTATCACCAATAATTGCATTCACAACTTTAAATTTGACTATATCCAATTTGACCACCAATGACCCCCTTCTCGCTATTAACCGATCCTTAACTTCACGAGTCACATTTTCACACTTTGTTAGCCTAATCTCCACCAAATTCGGGCAACCCAATGCAAAAGCCTCAACCCCTTTATCAGATACACCACACTCCTTGATTAACATCTTCTTCAAAGCAACACATTTCTCGGCAATATGTGATATCTCAAGATCAGTTATGGTCTTACTTGAACAAAGATCTAATCGTTCCAATTTCTGACAATTTACAGCAATTGCATGTAAACTAATCCAGCAAACGTCAACTCCAATCAAAACCAACTCCTCAAGGTTCAAACAATAGTTCGCAATAGCAATCAAAGCCTTATTTCCTATCGTATTCCGCATATGGTTATCAATACATAGCTTCTTTAAGTACTTACAATTCTTAGCAACACAAACCAATCCGGTATTTGTAGAGTCCAGCAGTCCAACTATGCGTAAAACTTGTAAATTAGAACATTTGGATAAAGCAAAAAGGCCGATATCACTTACATGAACATGTTCCAAATGAACTTTAACTAAAGAATTACCCGAAACCGCAATCATCTTCAAGAATGTGTCCCACTCTCCAAATAATGCGATCAATTTCAAGGCTTTCAAATTATTTGAAGCGATAATCAATGGTTCGAATAAATGTCCGCTATGTAAATACTTAACAGATAGTTCCTCAAGTGAAGAACAATGATCACGAATAGTTATTATACCTTTGGCGCCAAAATTACACGCAGAGCATGAAAATTTCTTCAACTTTCTACAGTTTTGTGATAAAATAACCATACCTTTGTAAGTGATTCCAGGGCACGCGCGGAGCTTAAGGCACGTGAGATTAGGGCACCGGGATGTGATGAGCCTCAATCCATCGTCGTTTATGCTAGAGAATTTAGGGTCACAACGGAGAACGAGTTGAGTGAGTGAGTTGAATCGGGTGAAAATTGACGGAATAAAGGATTGGATATTTGATTGGGCGTTGAGAGTGAGTTGGCGGCGGGTTTGAGCTTCGATTCGAAGCCAACGGTGAGAGACGAGTGAGGAATTGTTTCGGTCATCGGTGGTTGTTAGGTAGTTGAAAATTATTTCTAGGCAATCGTCTGGGAGTGAGTTTGTGTAATCCATCATTGTGTGAAGGCGGTGGTACAGTGGCCGCTGCGGTGGCGGAGAGTGTTTATATATTTCCGGTCAAAGTAGTGTGAGCTTGTTGAAAAATAACTTTCTTTAAAATATATTTTTTGTTTGGCTAACAAAGATCGTGGATATTTAGAAAAAATAACCGAGTACCCGCGCCTAGCGGTAGCGGTGTATAGTTTTGACGAAATTTCAATGGAAAATATTTTTCTTTGACAACTATATTTGTGGTTCTAAGGAATTTTAAGAACTATTTTCTTAATGGCATAGTCGCATAGGCGAGTTTCCGCGCATTTTGTTGTTAGTTTGTAGTTTTTGACAAAAAATTGTTGCGCTAATTAATATGTTTGTGTCTTGTTTAGTGTCTTTATGTGTGCGCTTATTATTCTTTACACAAGTATGAACCGTAATTTATAAACGTGTACATCTTAACATTCCGTCACACATGTTTTAAACATCATTTTTAAATGTGTACAAAAGAATCCAACATGATTTGACAAGCCTTGAGCTCGTGGTTGGCAAGTAGGAATTGATGCAAAATTAATTGAGGTAGCTGACCTTATATCATATATACCGCAAACATGTATTGCAAAAGCTGACCACTCGCCAATTTCCATTCTTGTTCTCATTAAAGTAACCTCCATTTTACATGTTATAGCCATCCGATTAATAATGAGTTGCTATTTCCACAAGTATGCCATCCGATCTAATTCCTGGTCCAATTAATAATGAGTTGCTATTTCCACAAAAAGAACATAGAGCCTGAAACTTATTCAAACAAATAACAGATAACAACTTACCATAAGAGTTGGTCGTTTGCTCATTTCATACATGGCTAAGTTGTTAATTTTCTTGTTAATAACTAACTAATGTTTATGTTTGCTTTAAGATATAGATTATATAAATTTAATAATCGCTTTTGATTGCTATGATCTTAGCTGTAACTTTGTGCACTTGACATTGTGGAATAAGAATGAATACAAGGTGTTCCATGACATACTTAGCTAAACAATTGCATTTCTTTGTGATTATGATAATTGGCCAATATGAGTAGGATTAGGGACTTTTCAAAGAACCTTTGATCTATTTCATGGATGAACAAGCATAAATAAAATGAATTGCTCCATACAAAGAACTTAGTCTATGTGTTTCTCTTTTAATGCAGAAATAGACCAGAACACCGCTACTTGATGTAATAACGATGTTTTGACACTTTAAATCGAGTCAAAAGATATAAGACCAAAGCTAAAACATCCAAAATTATATTGGTTAAGTGCAATGAAACAGAGTTACGTTGTCGTTTGTTCCTAACTCGAAAATTGTCTCTGATGAATTTGTCACCAAGAATTCCATCCGGGACTCAACTCTAGTCCTTTGAACCTTCCATGTACACTGAAAATGCAAGACTGTGTGGACCTCCCTTGACAAAATACTTCTCCACAGAAAAAGAACTACAAGTACCACTATCCATTGGTGAAAATGAGGGTGATGAGGAAGACAAATGATGGACTTTTGATAGTTTTATATTAAGGAAGCTATATACAAACAAAAACAAGCACTAACGGCCATGAAGTAACACAACGAAACAACAAATTTATGAAAATAAATAAGAGATTATTAGAATGTACTAACCTCAAGATAATCATCAACATTCTTTTGATTATTCATTTCCATCTACTTTTACTTAATACAAGTTGAAAATGAGAATTATGGGGTTTATATAATAAAAAATAAGATAAAGTTTTGGAAAATATTAAATATAAAAATTCTTACAAATCATATGTACACAACGTATATACGATTGGTTTTTGCTGTGTTGCCTTTGTTAGATTTTTAGTTTCCAACTTGCCATGTTAACATACACGATTAGTTTGTGTGTTTTTAAAGTTGTTCAAATTTGTGTCGTGTTGCCTATATTAAATTTTTAGTTTTCAAACTTGCCATGTTAACATACATGGTTGCCATATTTTAGTACATTGATAAGGTTTTAAAATGTACCTTTTTGAGGGGTCGTTTAAGCCCTTATTTGATCACTTTTGTATCCGTTATTACTTAATATCGTTCTTTTTAACTTTTTAGGTCTCTCGAAGGCAAATTGCTGGAATGGCACTTATTTGGATGAAAAGGAGCGGATATACGAAGAAAATGGCCAAAGTCAAGGATCAAGCCACTCAGACTGCTGAAATACAAGGGGACGGCGTCAGGTGTTACCTGCGACGCCGTCGGAGCACATATTGTGACGATATAGTAGCCAAATTGCTTATTTTCAAGTGACGGTGTCAGGCTTTAAAAGAGTAGGTCGTCGCACTCAGAAGGCCTAGATTTGATCCAGACGGCGTCAAAGGCAGAAGAGGACGGCGTCACAAGCATAAGGTGACGCCGTCGCAAGACTAACGTGGCCAAGACGAAACCCTAATGACGGCGACCCGACGGCGTCACAAATCATAAGGTGACGCCGTCGCGAATGTAATCTTATTATTGTTATCAGCCTAAACCCTTAGTTCAATTATCTAGTTGCTTGCATGAGTTGCTAAGTCGAGTCATATCTTTTGTACACAGTTTTGGGACGATTGGGACTCATGGGAAAAAGTTAAAGTTTATGAAATGACTGGAAGGGAACGTTAAATTCCCTTATTTGCGTAATAACGTACCCCAAGTGTTTTGATCTTTTCAATTCGGGTCAAATTAGTGTTAGAGTAATAAAAACTCAAGTGTAGGGATGTGCCTATAAATCCCTATCATTTTGATGTTACCGTAGAGGATGGTAGAGTAAAAGTGTATGGAAAAAAAAAAAAAAAAAAAAAAAAAAAAAAAAAAAAAAAAAAAAAAAACGGGCTACCATCCTACATCTATCCTTTAAATTTATGTTTGTTTGTTTCAGTTATCTAGAGTTTAGAGTGTCGAGTCTTGGCTTAGCAACGCCATTCTTCGTATGCTTGTAACATAGAGATTTTTGACTTGCCACCACTAAATAGCCTATCCCACCAAACCCTTTGTTTCCCTACCGTAAGCCTAACATTACAACCCTTTAAAGACCTCTTTGATAGTCTTTCCTAGGTGCTTACGCCAAAGCGATGGAGGTCTGATCTATTCTCAAGCCTATGATAATCTATGTACTAGGACCGGTTAATGAGTGTTTATCTTCCATTTCCAACTTGTTTATTTCATATACACCCGAGAGATGTGAGTATCCAAACACCCCATGTGAGGGGCTAGTATGTAATTTATGTGCTTGTTATGATTTTTGTGGGGCTTATATGTGTTGTGGACTGTTTTAAACCAATGTTTCATGACTCCTAACTTATAAATTAATTGGCTAAAAGCACATTTGCTTGAGGACAAGCAATTACCAAATGTAGGGATATTTGATAAGGTTTTAAAATGTACCTTTTTGAGGGGTCGTTTAAGCCCTTATTTGATCACTTTTGTATCCGTTATTACTTAATATCGTTCCTTTTCACTTTTTAGGTCTCTTGAAGGCAAATTGCTGTAATGGCACTTATTTGGACGAAAAGGCGCGGATATACGAAGAAAATGGCCAAAGTCAAGAATCGAGACACTCAAGTTGCTGAAATACAAGGTGACGGCGTCACTGCTTAACTGCGACGCCGTCGGAGCATTTTGTGACGACACAGAAGCCAAATTTCTTATTTTCAAGTGACGGTGTCAGGCTTTAAAAGAGTAGGCCGTCGCAACTCAGACGGCCTAGATTTGATCCAGACGGCGTCAGAAGCTGAAGAGGACGGCGTCACAAGCACAAGGTGACGCCGTCGCAAGACTAACGTGGCCAAGACGAAACCCTAATGACGGCGACCTGACGGCGTCACAAATCATAAGGTGACGCCGTCGCGATTGTAATATTATATATAGAATCCGAATTTTTCAGTTTTAGTGTGTAGTCTTTTGGAGTAAAAACCTAAACCGAAGGCTGTCTTGTACAGTATTTTAGGGTTCCAAACCCTATCTTACATCAAGATAAGTGTTTTACTTCATTAATTCAATTATGTCTTCAATTATTTGTGTGTATGCTTGCATGTTCTCCATGTCTGGCTAATTTACTTGTGTGTTTGCTTAGGGAATATGAAACTTAATTATTAAATATTGATTGGTTGTCTCTTTTCTTAATTGATTAATGATCTAGTAATGTGATAGGTCTTTCATTGTGTAATTAATGCTTGATTAATCTTTGTGAACCTTAGGCTATAGCACTTAGAGCGGTTGTAGACTAAACCATCCAAAGAGTGCCTTAGAGTTAGAGTTTATAATCCCTAGAGGGTTTTGTAGACGAGACCCTTTGGTAAGTTCAAAGAGCTAGGGATAAACGCATACCCTACGACTTTAGACACACAACGCGATTAAGAATAAGGACGTGACAATTCAACCATCAATATGAGATAATTAAGAAGTAATAAAACCTAAGTGTACACATCTTTAAACTATCATACGAGCATACAGTAATTAGACATAGACTACATACACCTTAGATTAGATAATTAGATAAGTAGAGTAATCGGTAGAAATACCAACCCCCAAATCCAAACCCCGAGATTCGTACCTTTCCATTTCCTAAAAAACATAAAAAGATAAAAAATAATCTTCCTCAACCCCAACCTTAGCGTAGTAACTTCTCACTAGCATTCCTATTCCCCTAGAGAATGATATCAATACCCGTGGCTTACCCTAATACTACACTACAACGATTAGGTTCACTGCCTAGGGTGTTATAAAACTTGCTCGAAGAAAAGGAAGTTCTTTTGACCCCGAACGACGCGTGTAGCGTTATCAACCATCAATAGGAGATAATTAAGGAGTAATAAAACCTAAGTAAACACATCTTTAAACTATCATACGAGCACACAATAATTAGACATAGACTACATACACCTTAGATTAGATAATTAGATAAGTAGAGTAATCGGTAGAAATACCAACCCCCAAATCCAAACCCCGAGATTCGTAACTTTTCAATTTCTAAAAAACATAAAAAGATAAAAAATAATCTTCCTCAACCCCAACCTTAGCGTAGTAACTTCTCACTAGCATTCCTATTCCCCTAGAGAACGATATCAATACCCGTGGCTTACCCTAATACTACACTACAACGATTAGGTTCACTGCCTAGGGTGTTATAAAACTTGCTCGAAGAAAAGGAAGTTCCTTTGACCCCGAACGACGCGTGTAGCGTTATCATACATACACGATTTGGTTTGTGTGTGTTTGAAAGTTGTGTTTTCAAATATACCTTAATTACAATAGTTTCCTCTATTTATTTATATTAAGTTTTAGGTGTTAACATATTTCTCTCACATTTGACTTCCAACTTTCAACATTTCAACCTGTGACCATGTCGAAGTATTTTTTTGTGAGGTCTTTCAGTTATCCTTCAGCCTTATGAGATAAGTCTTCTGGATACCTGCTAAGATGAACAACGTGTTAGTCTCGCCCCGGGTGTTATCCCAGGACCAGACTCCGGCGTGAGAGTAAGTGTGTGTTTTACCGAAGGGTATAGTATAAAATGTGTGTGTAGAAAATGATACCTTTTTACCAATTACTGTATGCGTATTTATACTACTTGATGTCACTATCTGGTCCCTGGGGCTGTCGCATTCTATGGGGCCGTTGATGCTGTCAGGGCTGACACTGTCCCTGACACTGTCTCTGGCGTCGTTTCTGACATCCAGGAGAATGAGACGAATTGTGTCTAGGCTAAATGCCAAAGGTACTGTCAGGTCAACAATCCCTTCGGATGATAGCCTTTCGGTAGAGCATTGAGTCCTTCGGTTATTGGACCGATGGACAATGTACGTCGTCATGTCCCCCCAGTATTATGTTACTTGTTTTTGACAAGTGACGTGATACTTAGTCTAGTTGTCCGTTGGGTTCATTCGGAGTGACTGGATTTGCTCTAGTTTCATGGGCCTCTTTATGAACAGTGGGCCCAAGCCCATTGGGTAGAAGTAGGTTAAAATAATACTTACCGAAATCTGTGGGATCGTGCCACGTGGCAGGTATGTCGTGGCTGACGGTTCAGATTCGTCCGCGTAGCTTTCTGACATGATGGGACGTTTCGTGTCCCCACCCCTTTGGCCTATATAAGCTGTTTTTACCCTCATTTGCAATTTCTACTTTTTACTCTCGATTCCTTCGTTCTCCGCTTGGGAAGTCCTTCGACCATTTCAGGTGCGTTCTTTTCCACTATTCCTTCGTCGTTTGCGTTGTACCTTCTTGTCAGTATCCGATGGCTTCTAGTTCTGTGGCGCCTTCCACCGATATTGCCCCCAAATCCGATATGCACATATATTCCTCCCTACTTTACGAAGGGGAGCTTGAACATATTGTCAGCGAGTATGGTATACTGGTTGATCTCCATCCTCGTTTACCTCTGGCGGAATTTACGATGAACAATCTCCCCAACAACGCCATCGGGATTTATGAGCAATACTTTGCGTTTTCGGGTGTCCAGGTTCCCTTTTCTACATTTCTTTTGAAGGTGATCAGATATTTCAAGATTTACATTTCTCAACTGGTGCCCATCGGGCTAAATAGATTGGTCATGTTCGAGATCTACTGTCGGAGCTTGGAGATTGAACCCACCGTAAATTTGTTCCGGGGTTTCTATACGTTAAACAAGCAAGGACATTGGTTTTCTTTTCAGAGGAGGACCGGCGGAGAGTCTCCTGCACGTCTCTTTAAGGAGACGTGTTCAAGCTTAAAGAATTGGAAGGATAATTTCTTCTTGATTGACCGGAGGGCTATTCCTGATGCCAAGCCATGGAGACATCCGGACTCCAATGTTTCGGATAATGCTCCCTCCGGTGGTTATGAGGATGCTGATGTCCGGAGATTATGTGAGGGAGTGGTGGAACTCCGGCCAGTTCACTCCGGACTTTTGTTCGAGGCTGGATTGACCAAGGTTTGGAAGTATCCCGGGTTCCGTCCGGAGTTCAAAGATATTGACATGAATGGTAAACGCAAACGCCTGAGTTTATTTTACCTTTTTAGGAGGTTTTCTTCTTTCTATGTCAATAAATTTTTCTTCTCTTTTTTTTGTTGCTTGTTGCAGTTATCACGATGTCTCAGTATCTGCGTTTGAGATCAGAGTAGGGATCCCGGTTGGGTCGGGGCCGCCCATTGGTCGAAGGGGAGGAAATACCCCAACATGTGACCCAACCCCTGAGAGTTGATGAGTCCATTCCGGAGACGAGCCGGGTCCAGAGGATTGTAGAGAAAGCTGACCCAGCAGTGTTAAAGGCAAAGGAGAAAAATAGGAAACAAGCGGAGAGGAGGCCGGCTGCCGGAGCTTCGTCAATGTTGAAGAGGAGGAGGCGGGACTCTCATTCTATTGAAGTGTTATCTAGTCCTGAGAGTTCCCAGGGAGCCTATTCAGCGTCTCCTCTAAACACCCTGAGACCGGAAGATATTGCTGATACTGCCGAGCAGGGGAGTGTGGGCGGCGGTGGTGAGGGTGGTCCGGAGGGAGGTTCTCTTGATGGGGAGAATCCTTCGGTGGAGGTTCCCCCGGTTGTCTCAGGAGCCATTCCCGATCCCGCCGGTCAAGGTATGTTTTTTTAGCTTGGGGTGTATCTTGTTATTATTTGTTATTCCTTTTTTATGTATATTTCTTCTTTGCAGAAGCTGGAACGAGCGCGACTGTGGTGAATGTTCAAGGTACTGCTCGTCATCAGGCTAGCCCTTTTGTCGGAGGTATTTGTTGGCTTCTTGTTCTTCCGGCTTATCCTTTTTTTTTCTATCTTCTCTTGATTACAGGTGTTTTTGGCCGAATGGGTTCTGGCGAGCCTTTCATTCCCGGCTGGGGACTGACGGTCAACACTAGCTTGAATGATGCTGCCCTTTTGCAGAGACATGATGGCCAATCTTGCTCCCCCTTTTATCCGCGGCGAACAGGAGGATCTGACGGACGAGCGAGCCTTGTATAGGGGTTGGTTTGAGTTGTGCCATGGGTCTCTCTCCGTTGCTGAAGTGTTCAAGAGGTTTGAACGTTTGAATCATCATTACGGGGAGCTTTACAGGGCCCATTCTTCTTGCGCCGGTCTTGAGCCTCTACTCACCGAAACTTAAAACAGCCTTCGTTCCCAAGTAGCTGTGAATGAAAAACTTGCCGCTGACTATCAAGGCCTTCAGGAGGCTCACCAAAGTTGCGGTCAAAAGGAAGGGGAAGTTAGGGCTAGGGTGGAAGCATTGGAAAAGGAGGTGAGTACAATGAAGGCTAGGGAGGAGGAGCAGTCAGAAAAGGTCAGATTGTTGGAGGAGTCCCTGGGGAAGAAGTCCTCTGAGCTGGAGGAGTCAGAGAAGGAGGCTTCGGATTTGAGAAAAGATCTGCAGGAGGTTGCCATCAAGGCCGGGCAGGAGGAGATGTTGCGCTTCAACTATGTAAAAGAGTTGATTCCTGCCGTGATCCGCCGGCTACAAGGGAGCAAAGAATATCAATAAGATTGGGGGTGGTGTTCAACATCGCCATTGACTCCGGATGGCTGGATGGAGTGAGGGAAGACCGGGATGAAGCGGAGGTCGAGGGATTGTTGCGGATCAAAATGGCTTTGATATGGAGGCTGTCAAGGGATTCACTGCAGCTTATGACGCCATGTTCACCCGCAGCTTCCCATACATAGAGAAGATCAAGCGATCCTATCATCTTCCCTTAGCAGATCTGATGAACCTCCTTCCTGATGGGACGGGGGCCACACCTGGGGCTAGTACTTCCGGTGGATCTTAGTACTTTTCTGTTTGTTAATGTTTGAACAATGTTTTTATTCATGTTGGGGCGGGCCTGCGTGCCTTTGAATGATGTAATCAAACAAACTTTTATTCGTATTTATGTGGTTGGTGCATGTAATCTTTGACAATATTCGTGATTATGTTAAACCGAGCCTTTCGTATATCCGGATGGCCTCTTTTGATTATTTATGTTTGCATGTTTGTGTTTGTATGCATTTCGTTGTCGCCTGTTGGTGAATACACCTGGGGGCTCATCCCTGGCGTCGTCACGCCTCCGGGGTATCTACGTGCCGTTCGGGCATATATGCCTCGACTCTTCCCTTAATGTCTTGGCATTATTCGGGGGTATGCAGTTTCCTTACCGAATGGTACGTGGGCCTTCCCTAGTGTCGTTGCACTTACGGGGGTAAAGTAATTATAACTGTTGGGTTTTTTGGGTGCGCGGTCGGAGGTAGCTAATCTCCGCCGGTTGCACCTTATCCCTTTGCATGAGACATAATCCTGGGAAAATTTTCCTCCTCCATCATGGGCAGGGGAATATATCATTACTTGACGAAAGTAGAAATAAAATAGTTCATGCCCGCAGGGTTACATTTCATTTGTTGATATTCTAAAGAAAACACTTTTTCAAATTCATGGCGTGCCACTTCCGGGGCACCTCTTCTTTGTCCATAGTTTCCAGCTTGTATGAGCCGTTGAGGTTTGCTTCCTTTATCCGATAGGGCCCTTCCCATTTTGGTCCCAGCTTGCCCTGATCTTCGGCTCTACTAGCTTCGTTCTTCCGGTATACGAACTCTCCTGGTTTGAAGGATACCAACCGTGCTTTTCGGTTATAGTACTTTTCCAGCTTCGTTTTGTATCTAGCTTCCATCACAACTGCTTCTTCTCTTTGTTCCTGCAATAGGTCGAGATTGAGGCAAATTTCCTCTTCATTTTGCTCTTCTATACGACGAGGGTCTTCCTCCTCGAGACCTTCCCGCATCATCCTCGTTCTGTATGTCGGCATACCTATCTCTGCTGGTATGACTGCTTCACTTCCATAGGTAAGGCTGAAGGGTGTTTCTCCATTGCTCGTCTTGATGGATGTTCGGTGTGCCCAGAGAACATTCGGCAGCTCATCCACCCATCCTGCCTTTGCACGTCCTAACCTTGCCTTGATTCCCTCCATCAAGCTTTTATTCGCCCTTTCCACCAGTCCGTTGGCCTGCGGATGGGCTACGGTTGTGTTAATTTGCTTGATGTTGAGTTTTTCACACCAACTTTTGATGGGATTGTCTACGAACTGTTTTGCATTATCCGTGACAATGACGGCTGGAAGACCGAAGCGACACACTATGTTATCCCACACGAACCTTGTGACATCTTTACCAGTGATCCTTGCTAGTGGTTTGGCCTCCGTCCATTTAGTGAAATAGTCGATAGCCACCAGGATGAATTTGACCTTTCCTGCTGATGAGGGTAAGGGTCCTACTATGTCCATTCCCCATTGGTAGAAGGGCCACGGGGCCATGATGGGAGTCAGCTTGGTTTTTCGGAGCTGCGGCACTGGAGAGTGGATCTGGCAGGAGTCACATTTAATTATCTCGTTTCTGGCATCCCGGTGCATGGTGGGCCAATAGTATCCTTGTCGCATAGCTTTTGCTACAACCGAGCGTGGACTGGAATGCATCCCGCAGGCTCCCATGTGTATTTCCCTTATGACGTAGTTTGCTTGCAAGGGACCAACGCATCTCATCATAGGTACCAGGTAGGCTTTTTTGTAGAGTACTCCATCTTCTATGACGTACTGATTGATCTTCATCCTAAGGGTGCGAGCTTCGTTGGGATCATCCGGCCAGATTCCCTCTTCCAGACACCGGACGATAGGAGTCATCCAGTTGTCTCCTTCTTCTTCGACAATATTATTAACCCCCTTCCCTTCCGTCGACCTTTCTCTTAACACTTCTACCAGCACCTCCTTCGTCAGATGGTCAAAGGCAACCGTAGCCAGCTTACTAAGAACATCTGCCTTTTGATTCTGGCCTCGAGGAATGTTTTTTATGCTGAATTTTTCAAAGCCTGCTATGTATTCCTTTGCCTTCGCCAAGTATTTAATCATACTTTCGTGACTCGCCACGTAATCTCCGTTTATTTGGTTGGCCACCATCTTGGAGTCTACCCCGGACTTTGAGGCTACGGACGTGCATGCTTCCTGCCATTCTTAAACCTGCTAGTAGGGCTTCGTATTCAACTTCGTTGTTAGTGCTTTCAAAGTCAAGCCGGATGGCATAAGTGAACTCCACCCCCTCGGGGCTAATCAATACAAGGCCTGCTCCGGAGCCCTTATTTTTGGACGCTCCGTCTGTGTACAAGAGCCATTTCCCTTCTTCCCTCTTCTTTGTAGCTGGTTGCTCAAAGTACTTACCATTGTCTTCTCCAATGGGGGTTTCTGACAGAAATTCTGCCAAATTTCAAGGCTCATAGGTGATATTGTAAGCACCCAACTCTACCGAGTACTTTGCTAACTTGTCGGACGCCTCCGGATTGTTGAGGATCTGCTTTATCGGCTGGTCTGTGATCACCTTGATGGGGTGTGCTTCGAAATATCTCTGGAGCCTCCTTGACATGTGCAATAGAGAGAGTGCCAGCTTCTCTATTGGAGCATAGTTTCTTTCTGCTTCGTTGAGTGTCCAGCTTACATAACAGACTGGTAACTGTCTTCTCCTTCTTTCAGTCAGCAGGACCGCACTGACTGCCTCCTAAGAGGTTGCGAGGTACACATATAATGCTTCTTTCGCCATTGGTGTCGTTAACGAGGGGAGATCCGTTATCAGCTTCTTCATTTCCTGGAAGGCCTTTTCTGCGTCCTCCGTCCATCGGTACTCCTCTTTGTTTTCTTTGGTGATGTTTTTTAGTGTTTCAAAGAAGGGTAAGGACCTTTTCGGCGAACCGGGATAAAAAACGGTTGAGCGCTGCCAACTTTCCACTGAGGCTCTGCATCTCTTTTAAGGTCCTGGGTGACTGCATGTCCATTATTTCCTTCGTCTTCTTCGGGTTTGCCCGGATCCCTTCGGAGGTTACCATGTATCCCAAGAATTTTCCTTCCTCCATCCCGAAGGAGCATTTCTTAGGATTCAGCTTCATGTTTATCTTCCGAAGATTGTCAAATGTTTTGGCTATGTCTGCCAACATTTTGTACTCTTCCTTGCTCTTGATGACCATGTCGTCCACATATGCCTCCAGGTTCCTCCCTATCTGCGACTGGAAGGCAGAGTCTATCATCCGCTGGTAGGTGGCCCCAGCGTTTTTTAGGCCAAACGGCATCTTTGTGAAACAGTAGGTCCCTTGTTCCGTGTAGAACGCCATTTTTTCTTCATCTTCCCTTGCCATTTGTACTTGATGATAGCCTTTGTAAGCATCCAAGAAGCACTTGTATTTGTATCCCATGACTGATTCGATCTTCCAGTCGATCTCCGGAAGAGGATAGTAGTCCTTGGGACAGGCAGAATTAATGTTCTTAAAGTCAATGCACATGCGCCAGCTTCCATTACACTTCTTAACCAAAACAGGGTTGGATATCCAGGTAGGATACTTTACTGCTCTAACGATGTCGGCCTTAACCCACTCTTCTACCTCTTTTGTGACCGCTTGACTTCGATCCGCTGCCAGCATTCGACGTTTTTGGCATACCGGATCCACTGATGGGTTGGCATTCAAAGTGTGCTCGATTATTCCCCGGGGAACCCCAGTCATATCTGCCGGCTCCCATGCAAACACGTCAAGGTTCCTCTAAAGCAGCTCTTTGAGACGTCTTTTTCATTCGAAGGATAGAGTGCCCCCTATCGTCACGGCTTGCTCTGGAAAGGCCGGGTTAATTGTCACTTCCTCCGTTAAGCCCACCTCATTGGCTCTTGCTTGTTCTTCTTTATCCTGTTCTGGAGGAACGGTTTGCAGTCTTTCTAGCCTCCTACATTCCGAGATGATGACGGAATGAGTTACGAGGGTGGCAATTCCCTGAGGGGTGGGGAACTTCATCATGGACTGCACCGTGGATGGTATGGCTCGCAGCATTTTTAGTCCTGTCCTTCCCAAGATTACATTGTAAGGTGATGGAGCCCAGATGATGGTGAATTTCATTATGA
Organism: Chrysanthemum seticuspe; assembly: GCA_019973895.1. Classification (NCBI taxonomy): domain Eukaryota; kingdom Viridiplantae; phylum Streptophyta; class Magnoliopsida; order Asterales; family Asteraceae; genus Chrysanthemum; species Chrysanthemum seticuspe. The sequence continues at coordinate 221,710,903 of BPTQ01000002.1, forward strand.
CCTTCCGGTACAGCCCTTCGTCTCCAAACGAAACATCCAACTCGATCTTTCCTAACGGTCTGGTCACCTGTCCGGCGAATCCGAGTAAATCTGTCTGTGTTTGCTTCAGCCGGGATCTTATCTCCGGAGGCAAGTTGTTAAAGCAGCGTTCGAACATCACTTCCACCGAAGCTCCTTCATCTACAAAGACCCTTTGATTGTACAAAAAGATGCACATACCAGGCCGTCAATGGTGATTGACGGAGTTAAGGGTGATGGTGGTGATGCCGAGTGCAAGATAACCTGAAAATAAGAAATAGAAGACACTACGTTAAGTGATTGCGCAGGGGTAGGACCCTGCGAACCACCTCCGGTGTGAGAGTAAGTATGAGTTACGGTTGTATAAGTGTGTGTAAGTCAAGAGATGAGTGTTGAATCAACTTACCATAATTCTCTGCCCGTCCAACCTATTTATAGTGGAAGAAATAGGGTTAGGGGCACCTCTACGCAAATGTAGGAGAACATGGGGGCGTCCCATGTTTGTGGGTAACCGCTAGGGCTTAGTGACCCATGTTCCCTAACTTGTCGGGGAAGCCAGGAAAGAGAGGGAGATCGTGGGTTTGACCAAGTCAAGACACATCTCGAAGGGGGTTCCATCGAGCTGTTCGGAGGGGGTTCCGAATAGTGACGGAGGCCTTGACAGAGGGGGCTCCATACAGTGACGGAGGTCTTGATGGAGGGGGCTCCATACAGTGATGGATGCCTTGATGGAGGGGGCTCCGTACAGTGACGGAGGCCAGGCTCCGAACTGTGATGGATGCCTTGATGGAGGGGGCTCCGATCAGTGATAGAGGCCAGGCTCCGAACTGTGACTGAGGCCTTGATGGAGGGCAGGCTCCGAACCTCGACAGAGGTTAGACACTATGAGTGCTTTGGGTGCAGGTCTAAGGCATAGGCTTCTTCCTTTAGGAGGGTACATCATACCCTTTGTACAAATGGTAAGCTAAGTACCATAGTGACGGTAACGCTCGTTAGCAGAGCGGAGGGTACGTCATCAAGCCCCCCAGTCTAATGTTATGCATGCGAAGAGTGCATGGCTTTAGACTTATCATTGCTTTGTTAAAAAAAGACTTGGTAACAATTTCTACTACTTTTGTTTTGTCAAATCAAGTATAAAAGTAGCTATACTTGTTTTTAATAGTCCACATTTGACTCTACCGTGGTGGATACCTCATTAAGCCCCCAGTCTAATGTTATGACTTTGTAGGAGGCATGGGATTAGACTAAAGTAGTTCAGAAACCCTTTGTTATACAAGGAGCATGTGTATTAGGTTTTGCGAGTTTTATCGGAACCTATTTGTACATACGTTGCGTTGTCAAAAGGTACCAAGGTTTGCGTACAAACTTGGCTTTGTTTTGTAATGGCATAATGGCATATTGTCACACCTGTTAGGCTCTAGCAGGCTCCTGCACCTGATGCAAGGATGATGGGGGTGTCCCATGATTTTAGGTAACCGCTTGGTTAGTGTCCCACGATCCCTATCTTGCTGGGAAAGCCTTGATAGGGTTGTGAACGTGGGTTTGACTTGGTCTTATGAAACCTTTGCATTAATATCTTCGAAGAGCATACCCCGAAGGGCTTAGGCCTTCGATTGGCGGATTCCCAACTGGTAACCATATCATAGATGAATGGTTTTACGCCAAAGAAGATTTTTTGGAGGTTTGCCAAGTATTTCGGAATGTAGCTCCGAAGTGAGTATGAAGGGGAGACCTTCAAATTGAATGGAGGGTATATCATCAAGCTCCTCGGTCGAAAGTGATGCGTACACTTTGAATGTAATGCTTTTGACTTAAAAGAAATACTTCCTTGTGATAAATCGAACAAGGATTAATCTTTAAGTAATATAGACCTAGAAGGTCGTATATTTTGTATGTATACGAAGCTTATGGACTTCATTTAAGTAAAGTAGTAGTCCTTGGACAATTTACTATTATGCGTGGTATGTGGCTTCGGCCAAAGACAATATTGAATGGGCTTGGGCAGGTACTAGGGTTAAGGTCCTAGTTTAAATTGAATCGAGTAGGGAAATATCCCTACGTACTTTTAAATATGTTTCGTGCACACTTCTCGTACGCCATTTTTCCGACGCTTAAATTTTACAACCTAAGGTGTAATAACCTCATTGTGTGTAAATTACAACACCAAGAATATAATGACCAACTTGATCACTGACAGAGGGTCGCGACCCACTCTATCTCAAATCCTTTACATAGTATGACTTTGTAAAAAAAAAATTTACAAGCGCCAAAAACTACTAGGAGAGTTAATGTGAATGTTTATATTGGCTTAAATGATAAGGCATGTGTTACACCTCAAGCCATTCGACATTGAAACTCATTAACGACTTGGCTGAACAAATCTTTGTGTTAAGAAACGAAGCAAGAGATTTGTGGGAAATGTCTTATTTATCATTGAATTGGTAGGGAGGATTACATCATTCTTGAAATGAAAACTAAGACAACTACCAATAATGTGTGCTTTCCCCTAAGAAGCTTTTAGTACATTGATTTTAAACAAAATAAAGTAAGTTTTACATCTATGAGGTTATGTAATTATACTTGCAGAGTCGATGCTCTATAATGGTGTCTACATAGACACACATAAATCATGTGAACAGAGGCTATGCTCTGTAATCGTCTCGACAGAGACACCTATATATTATGTGAACAGAGCTGAAGCTCTGTAATCGTGTCGAACGAGACACCTATGAACCAGAGGCTATGCTCTGTAGTTGTGTCGACAGAGGCTTATGTCAGTATATGTGATGCTCCATAGTCATATCGACAGAGACTTATGTCAACATATGTGATGCTCTAACAGAGGTTCTAGGAACGTAAGGTATCCTCTGTCAATGTTGTAGGATCTCTAATGATCATTGTGTCATAAGCAAAGGCTCAATAAAAGATGGTTTATAGTGCTCTTAATAAACATCAAAAGTTTCATATGTAGATAATATGATTTGTAGTGAAACAAAGGCAATATAGCGTATTAGTTTCGTAGAAAACATACCAGATTGACAAAGTGTATCCTCCATCAATAGTGTATGGTCTCTGTTCACCTTGTGGTAAATATTTTGCGAAGGAAGGTTCTGGCCCTTCTTCTTAGGAAACCCCATGACGAAGACTGCAACAAAGACTTCTTCTCAAAATGAACCCGAACAGAGGCTGCTACGGAGTCTGCAATGGAGGCTCCTACGAAGGTTGTTGAGTTTGAACCTTCTTCATAAAACGAACCCAAACAGAGGCTACTACGGAGTCTGCAATGGAGGGCCCTACGAAGGTTGTTGATTTTGAACCTTCTTCATAAAACGAACCCAAACAGAGGCTGCTACGGAGTCTGCAATGGAGGCTCCTACGAAGGTTGTTGAGTTTGAACCTTCTTCATAAAACGAACCCAAACAGAGGCTGCTACGGAGTCTGCAATGGAGGCTCCTACGAAGGTTGTTGAGTTTGAACCTTCTTCATAAAACGAACCCAAACAGAGGCTGCTACGGAGTCTGCAATGGAGGGCCCTACGAAGGTTGTTGAGTTTGAACCTTCTTCATAAAACGAACCCAAACAGAGGCTGCTACGGAGTCTAAAATGGAGGCTCCTACGAAGGTTGTTGAGTTTGAACCTTCTTCATAAAACGAACCCAAACAGAGGCTGCTACGGAGTCTGCAATGGAGGGCCCTACGAAGGTTGTTGAGTTTGAACCTTCTTCATAAAATGAACCCAAACAGAGGCTGCTACGGAGTCTGAAATGGAGGCTCCTACGAAGGTTGTTGAGTTTGAACCTTCTTCATAATACGAACCCAAACAGAGGCTGCTGCGGAGTCTGCAATGGAGGGCCCTACGAAGGTTGTTGAGTTTGAACCTTCATAAAACGAACCCAAACATAGGCTCCTACGGAGTCTGAAATGGAGGCTCCTACGAAGGTTGTTGAGTTTGAACCTTCTTCATAATACGAACCCAAACAGAGGCTGCTGCGGAGTCTGCAATGGAGGGCCCTACGAAGGTTGATGAGTTTGAACCTTCATAAAACGAACCCAAACATAGGCTCCTACGAAGTCTGCAATGAAGGCTCTTATGAAGGCTCCTACAAAGTCTACAACGGAGGCTCTTATGAAGGCTCCTACGAAGGTTATTGAACCTTCTCTCCAAAACAGACCATAACAGAAGGGGCTCCGTTTAAACCCGACAGAGGTTGTTGAAATGGTAAACGTAAAGTTTGTGGTTGGTGGAAAATCTCGTGATTAGAGATAAAAGTGGAGATTTTAGTGGTGCTACCATGTGGTAACAAGGATGTAGGGAATTACGGTTGAATTCGACCGTTATTTATGGAAAACAGTTATTTGACTCGGAAAACGGGACTTATTGTTGCGTGTCCCACGGATGGCGCCACTGATTGTACAAAAAGATGCACATACCAGGCCGTCAATGGTGATTGACGGAGTTAAGGGTGATGGTGGTGATGCCGAGTGCAAGATAACCTGAAAATAATAAATAGAAGACACTACGTTAAGTGATTGCGCAGGGGTAGGACCCTGCGAACCACCTCCGGCGTGAGAGTAAGTATGAGTTACGGTTGCATAAGTATGTGTAAGTCAAGAGATGAGTGTTGAATCAACTTACCATAATTCTCTGCCCGTCCAACCTATTTATAGTGGAAGAAATAGGGTTAGGGGCACCTCTACGCAAATGTAGGAGAACATGGGGGCGTCCCATGTTTGTGGGTAACCGCTAGGGCTTAGTGACCCACGTTTCCTAACTTGTCGGGGAAGCCAGGAAAGAGAGGGAGATCGTGGGTTTGACCAAGTCAAGACACATCTCGAAGGGGGTTCCATCGAGCTGTTCGGAGGGGGCTCCGAATAGTGACGGAGGCCTTGACAGAGGGGGCTCCGTACAGTGACGGAGGTCTTGATGGAGGGGGCTCCATACAGTGATGGATGCCTTGATGGAGGGGGCTCCGTACAGTGACGGAGGCCAGGCTCCGAACTGTGACGGATGCCTTGATGGAGGGGGCTCCGATCAGTGATGGAGGCCAGGCTCCGAACTGTGACGGAGGCCTTGATGGAGGGCAGGCTCTGAACCTCGACAGAGGTTAGACACTATGATTTCTTTGGGTGCAGGTCGAAGGCATAGGCTTCTTCCTTTAGGAGGGTACATCATACCCTTTGTACAAATGGTAAGCTAAGTACCATAGTGACGGTAACGCTCGTTAGCAGAGCGGAGGGTACGTCATCACCCTTCTTACCAGATATCCCTCCATGGTGGCTTCAACTATGAGGGGGTCGTCCGACACATCCCCGTCGGGAAGGGGGGAATGTTATGGGCACATTCATCCATCTTTCTTCTTGTTTCGACGACTTCCTCTTCTTTCTTTCAGGCCATGTCCGGATCATATTGATGAATTTGTCCTTAGCTCCCGTTTCATTTTTAGGGGGTCCCTCCTCCCCCCAATGGTCTGAGGTCCCTAATCAAGTGATTCAACTTCCCTGACTCCAAGGCTAGCTCCAACTATTTTTTAAGCTGATAACAGTCATTCGTGTAATGTCCTTTCTCTCCATGGTAATCACAATATTTGTCCTGGTTCTCCTTCCGGGGTGGGTCACGCATCGGCTTCGGAGGAGGTAGGCGCAGCTGGTGTTCTATGGCCAAGATTTCTTTCGGGGGCTTTATGAGTGATTCTAACGTCAGACAGGGGTTGCTTCGATTCAGGTGATCACCTCGAGAAGGCAAGTAAGGTGCCAACCTGTCCCCGTGACGGTGAGAGCTTCCGTAATCCTTACCCGAATATCCGTACCGCCCCTCGTTCCTCTTATCTCCTCCGTAATGACCTCTGGCGACCCTTTCGTCCTTTCGGAAGGGTCCCGTTGAGGCTCTCCTGGTTGTATCATAATGCTCTCCCCGGGGCAACTCGGTGCTGGAAAAAGCCTCCTCCGATCTTATAAAATCATCCACCCGAACCATCATCTCCTCCACGGTATTTGGGACCGTATCGGCAAACCGTTTGGCCAGCTCCGGACATTTACACCCATTCATGAACGAGGAAATCCTCACGATCTCCGGCACACCTTGTATGAATCCCGTCTCGACGGTCCATCTTTCTTTGAACTCGGGTAGCGTCTCATTAGCCTTTCTCACTATCTTGGTTATTTTAGTAGGGTCCTTGAGACAAGCCTTGTGCAGAGAGAAACGAGCCTCGAACTGCTCCCTGAAGTCCGCCCACTCGTCTATGCTGCCTGGAGGGAGCCGGTCGAACCACCCTTTGGCCTTTCCATCTAGAGTCTGTTGAAACATGCGGCACCATACCGGCATCGGCCATTCTCCATGCCCAGCGGCTCCGGTGAACCTATTGAGATGATCTTGAGGATTTGTCTACCCATCGTAAAGCTTGATGTGAGTGGGCATCTTGTGCTCAGGTGCGGAGAACTCGATGATTCGCCTAGTGAAGGGGGATCTTGAGACTTCCTTGAAGGGCTTCCCGAGATCACCGTCCTTTATTTTATTCCCGGTTACTATCTCCTTCTTCTTGCCCACCGGGTCACCCTTATCAGGAGTTGTTTCGTCCTCAAAATCCAACCGTATAGGCTCAACGGTATCCCTTCGGCTATTATGCTCTTTTATCATAGACTTGAGTGCAGTTACATACCCTTCCAACTGTTCTCTTGTCATAGAGGGGGAGCTTCCTTCCCCTCCTCTAGAAGCTACCGGAGGTGTCGAACCCGTCATCCTATAACTCAGTAGATTGAATGCGGGTCCCACGGATGGCGCCAATGTCAAAGTATTTTTTTGTGAGGTCTTTCAGTTATCCTTCAGCCTTATGAGATAAGTCTTCTGGATACCTGCTAAGATGAACAACGCGTTAGTCTCGCCCCGGGTGTTACCCCAGGACCAGACTCCGGCGTGAGAGTAAGTGTGTGTTTTACCGAAGGGTATAGTATAAAATGTGTGTGTAGAAAATGATACCTTTTTACCAATTACTGTATGCGTATTTATACTACTTGATGTCACTATCTGGTCCCTGGGGCTGTCGCATTCTATGGGGCCGTTGATGCTGTCAGGGCTGACACTGTCCCTGACACTGTCTCTGGCGTCGTTTCTGACATCCAGGAGAATGAGACGAATTGTGTCTAGGCTAAATGCCAAAGGTACTGTCAGGTCAACAATCCCTTCGGATGATAGCTTGTCGGCACGCCTTTCGGTAGAGCATTGAGTCCTTCGGTTATTGGACCGATGGACCATATACATCGTCAGACCATTTTTCTATTATATGTAGTAAAGATAAGTTTTTAAAATCAGCTTTTAAAAGAATTTGGAGATTATTTTTCACAAATTATACTATTTTACATTTTTAATCTAAAAGTATAATTAGTTTGACAAATACCACTGCAAAAGAAAAAAGTTATAATTTTAATCTTTTTTGGCAATAGCAACATCACAGCAACAACAAAAGTACCAACAACAATTATTTTTGCCAAACATACCCTAAATCTTTAATTATTAGGGGTGTTGGGTGTGTCAAAATACTCGAACCCGACTAACATGACATTACCTGAACCCGAATAAGGTTATCGGTTAATGTATACAGGTTGAAAAAGAATATTTGAGTTAACCCTGTTAATCCGAACTTTTATTAAGGGTGTTGATACTCACATCATTTTGTTTTATACATACACCACACTTTACACATTGTACAACATTGTAAGGCACATTGTACAACACTGTAATGCACAAATATGATGTATGTATAAAAAACAATGGTGTGAGTATCAACACCCTTTTATTAAGATCGGAATCCCGGGTGAGAGTTTTGGGTTAACCGAATAATCCGCATAAAGAATTTTTATATTTTTTGATATCTTCATTGGTTTATTATAAAAGATTTACCCACTTATTTGTATTTTTATGTTAGAATTTCGCTTATTCGGTTTAACCCATACTCGAATAACCCAAATCTGAATACTGGCACCCGAATAACTCGCATTTAGAATAACCCTCACTTTATTAAGGTTGGGTATGGGTAAGGTTTTTATTCCTCAAAACCTGATCAACCCGACTCGAATAGCTTATATGAGTTAAATAAACCTAAATGAGTATTTGGCTAAACTTATATAAGATGTTTTTGATAAATCTAAAAAAATAAAAGGGGGTTGAGGTCATATAACATAATTTGTTAAAAATTACAATTTTACCTTTAATTATATCTAATCTAACATTCATATTTTTCACGTTATGTCCTTTTTATCATTTACCAAGGTGAAGTGGTGTGAGTGGTTGGGAGTGAAAAATAAGAAGGTCTAAAAAAAGGAGAAAACTGATATGGCGCTGAAGTGGAAAGTGACTTGATGTTACGAGTGATAGTAGTCTTATTTAATAAACCCAATAGCAATCACCCTATGCATCCCAACAACAACCAAACCATCATTTCCTATCTTATCATCATTCCAATCATATACTATAAGAGCAAAGGGAGCAATAACATGTTAACATCCAATTTTTTGTGACACGTCAACGCCACATCATTTCAGCACCAAATAACATAACACAAAAAAACACCTCGTAATCATAACACCCAATAACACTACTTTTTAGGACCCACCATTTTTTAAAAAATTAAAATTTACAAATTAACCCCTTAACTAATATTTCAATCATTAAATAAACCCTTCACTAACTAATATTTCATTTATAAACATAAACATTAATACATAAACCTACGATACGATACGATACGAAATACATAAACATAACATAATCTGAATGTTCCCCGCATACAGAATCATACGAAAGAAACCTATATCCAGGAAATTCCTCAATAAAAGCCAACTGATCTACTTCGTCCTTCTTGCGTTTCGCATCCCACTCTTGTTGAAGCCTTGCTTGCTCTACTTCAAATTCTCTGAATACCTGTTCATCTTGCATCATTTGATAATGCTGGCTAGCAGTTAAGCCATGCTCATCAAATGTCTCGTCTGCATAACCTAGCTCAAATTGAGCAAGCTGAGGTTGATAATGTTGTTGCTCAATAAATCCTGGTACAGAAGATGAGGTTGATGCACCTAGCCCAAATTGTTGGTTCTGTTGTGATACAGAACCAATAATTTTGTTTTATCGGTAACTTCAACGGAACTTGTTGCTGATTTGGTCATGTATCTCTAAAACACACCCCCACAACGTCTCACTAATGGCGGCGTCTTTGTTGGCTTCATCACTCAAAAATTGGTTAAGTACAACTTTTCTTTCCGAAAAAATGTCTTTGCACTCCGTGTATCGTTGTTTCTTTGCCTTTGCGAGCTCAAACTGCTTGATAACTTCGACAATAGCCTGTTATAGAGCCACATCGTCTTGTTCGCATTGTTTTTAATATATGCTTGCATTTGTTCGACGGTATGTGAGAAACGACAAACCATAATTGTGAAGTGTGAAAATGAGTTTGTGTGTAAATATGTTAAGTGTGAAAATGTCTTAAGTGTGAATATATTTGGTAAAGAGGTGTTGTATTTATATGGGAGTAAAAATTTAATTACAAAAATAAAAAAATAAAAAGATTAACGTTAACCCCAAAGGAGGTGTTTTGAAACAATTTTGAATTTGAAAAACTTACCGTTTGAGCCACAAGTGGATTTTTTTTCTTTTTTTCTTTTTTTTTGCTGCGTTGTAATGCACATTGGTATACCAACGTACGTTGTAACGCCTCTTATAACGCAACCATGGGGGAGTGGGTAACGCAACATAATGTGTGCCATGTAGGATTGATTTGCGTGTGGGCGTATGACTCCCTTCGCTCTAAGGCCCCCTTAACCCCTTGCAATGCTCAACAACACCACCACGTACACTTGTAAGATTCCTTTTAACCAAAACAGCCTAACTTGTGAAATAAACTTGCAAGATTCCTTTAAAAACACAAGCAGCCTAACTTTACAAACCAAAACAGCCTGATTCCTACCACCTTTCACCTATTTGTAACAAACAAGAAACTAAAACTGATTGGAACTTACAAGATAATCAATTCGAAGTTTCAAATCTTACGTGAGGGTGAAAATACTTGACCACTTAAGTGGTTTTCTGTGTTCTTAAATAACAACTAAATCAACAGATCAAATTCACTTAAGATTATCCGCATCGTTTCTTATCTGACAAATCCTCTCTTGTATGCTAATTACTACCAAAGATCAGACATTGTTGTATACAAATTTCAATAGTCTATTCCAAGCTCTACAACATTTTACCAATATGGCAATATATGCAATTAACCTTTATTTTTACCTTATAGTGCCAACTCTGCCAGATTTCTACCATTTAATGTACAAGTAACATACTTGCCTTTCTTTTACATGTAATAACAAATGGCATAATTTTGATAAGAAATGACAAGTCTGCTTGCATTAGATTGCAAATACAAAAAGGTTTACTTACGCACATTATATATATATTAACGCGAGAGTATGAAACGGCGACCATTTACGTCGTTTGGGGCTCACGCTGTTTTCTTCAGCCCAATTGCGAGATCCATGTTTCTTCTTCTGGCCTGTTACGGCTTCGTTGCATATACGTGTCTTCACTGCTGATACGTGGCGATCGTGTTGTACGCTTCACTTTTGATAACTTACGTGTTCTCTGTCAAATAAACTGATGAAATCGCACTCTTCTCGAAGGTCGGTTAACTTCGATGGTGGGTTTGCGATTTGTCTCCTGGTATGTTATGATTTACCTGATTATTTGTTATTCAGTATGTAGGAAAGAAGCATGTTACTGGGGTATAGATTCAGGGGTGTTTAGAGTGAATTTGAATTGTGTTTTTTTATGTGTTTTTGTTGTTCAGTATGTAGGAAAGAGTGGCTGATGATTATGAGATTGTTGATGACGATAAATGTTTCACCACCCTGAGGTACAGTGATGACAGCTGTGTTTTATGATTCGATTAGCCAAGTGTTTGTGAAAACACCTCAGTGAAAACCTCAAAATTATTAAAGTAGTTTAGTTGTTTCAGTAACCTATTATGGTTAATTGCATGAATCCTTCATTCAAGTATTATGATCTGAGCTTTTGTTTGTTTGCCTATTTTAGGAACATGAGAGGTTGTTTGGACTTGGTCTTGGAACAGGTACTCTATTCCCTAAAGTTCATTTGATTCAACAAACCTTATTCATGTCATGTTATTGTTATTAGGTTATTAGTTAGTTTTGTTAAGCAGGTGAATACTTGAGACATATTGAAACATTTGGATTTTAATCAATTTGAAGTAGTAGTGTTGTGTGGCGAGGTTGCATATTATGTATCTTCTGTTATAGGGGTTTTGGGTTCAATTTTTTTATATGCCTATGTCATAGGGATGTTTTCATTCACTTATACAAGTTGTGTTCAACACTGTCAAATTTGAATGCACACATGTATGCCCTTTGTAATCTTCATCATTTCAATGATATTACGGCGATTTGTCTCTGTATTATTCAAGGTTCGTTTTATTCTCGATTTAGTTTCAATCTTTGCGTAATATATTTATCCACTTAGACAGATTTCTTTCGAGACAAGGTATACTTATCCAGTTTATGTGTTGACTTTTATTCTCAAATTATGTTAATACTTGGCAACATTCTTCAGCTTATCCCCATCCGGAGACGTTTTCTTCTCTGTGTCGGAGTTCGGTTCCAGACAATTCTCAATCAATCAAACTATTATTCCAGTATCTCGCACCCGAACAAAATCCCCACCAGCAAAATTTCATCCGATCGAGGTAATTATTAAATTATTTATTTTTATGTAGTGATGGTGTTAATTGTTAGATTATTGTTAGAATTTAAGGTTTGTTAGCAAACCAAAGGTTAGTTTAGGTTATGAATAATTTGGGAAATCTTTAATTATTGGGAAAAAAAAAACAGCCTAGATGCTTCACGTGATAAGCTTTGATGTGAATCATCAAAGAGTTTCATTTTTAACTTCACGTGATAAACTTTGATAGCACTAGATGCTTCTTAACCTGCAAGTGGTAAGCGACTGCATACCATCGAAGCGACTGCACTAGATGTTTCATTTTTAACTTTCGTGTGACTGCCCACAGGGACTCTAGATGCCTTTTAATGTATTTGGTAAAATGTCAACAGCTTAAGAGAGTGGAAAAAGTTCAATACTTGCGTATATTTTAGGAAGTGAGGGTTTGATTTGCTGTGTCATATGTTTTTTGTATACAGATCGGTCAACGAAAAGTTTGAGCCTATATTATAGGTACTGAATGCGCAAAGACTCCTTCCTCTTTTATTTCGACTAATTTGAGTTTGGTTTTCTTAGTTTTGTAGGACATATGGATAAAAGGGTAACAAAGAACTATCCATGTTCACTTGCGTATTTATGGTGTGGGATCGCCTATAAAATTTTCTTATGCATCCTTAACCGAAACCCGTATCTTGGCGGGGTTGCCATGCGAGGTTTGTGGTTGCAGCAATCACAGTTTCTTGGTATCGGAAAGTGATTTCATACGATGCTATAAACTGTGGCAATAAATATGTTCATAAACTGTGGTCACAAGCCGTGTATAGGATGTGATTATAGTCACTAATTTTACATTCTCTTGGTTTGCAGCCGTGGAAGGTTTGGGATCCCTTTTATCTGGTGCTATGTTACATATGTTTGAATCATGGTCATATTAATTATAAAAGGCTTTCACACTATCTTGGCGGGGTAATCGAGTACGGCCTACCGGTTGCAGCCAAGAATGGTGTTTTCCACTCTTTTGGCGGGGTAACCGGGTTTTACCTTTTGGTTGCAGCCAACAATGGTTTTTTTTTTTTGTTTCTGTGTTGCATACGCAGAAGTCAGTATCATCTGTGATCACTGGCTAATTGCAGTTGTGTGTCTTACGACTGTTATAAGATACATCAATGGGTATGTTAGTTTTCAAAATAAATGGTATTGCTACTTTATCATGCCATATAAGAAAGGCGATGATGACAATATACGGATTAGTATCTTGGCTTGGCAGTCACACCGAGGGTGTGATTGCAGCCACATCGGGTATTTGGTACTGCTACTGTACACATAAGTCTGAGCCTTCTGTGTATGATAAGTAGGGGACGTTATGATATAAGCTGAAGCATAAGATTAGTAGTCGTACGGCTAATTTGAATTATCCTTTTCTAGATATTAGTTACAAAAGTATATGCTAATATGATGGTGTAGATAGTTGCTAATGAAAAAAATGTTTATACCTTTGATAATGGTCTTTCTCACAATTTTGGCGGGGTAACCGGGTTATACCTTTTCATTGCAGTCAACAATGTCTTTTTTTTTCTGTCTTGCATATGCAGAACTGACCATGGTCTGTCATCGCTGTCTAATTGCAGTTTTGTGTCTTACGACTATTATAAGATACCTGAAAAGCTATAACCCGGTTTATAGGTTGTTTGGGATGAAAAGAACCCCGGTTTTTGCCAGATCTGTATCCCAAGGTTAAGTAAATATGTCTAACTGCAGTTCTGTATCCCAAGGTTGAGTCTATTAATATAATTTTGTTATTCCGTATATTTTCGCATTTATTTTTCTTACATATCCTGTTTATATCATTTTGTAAATGCAGGTGCCCGCCGCTTTGCGGGGCACGCTCGGCCAACCGTTGATATTGCTACAGAAGAAGAACAAGACATGACTGCTTGGATGATTTTGGTGTTTATTTTAGAGTGATAATGAAAGCTCGATCCCTGAATTTGATTGTTCCATCATGTTTTGTGAATCCAGGTATTATTTCATCTTAACCGTTTTTTTTTTAAATTGAAATTAGCGAATATTAATCAACAAATATTACAACACTATTTAAGGTAACAAATATGCCTACAGAAAACTAATAATAAAAATAAAATGAACCAAAAAACACAAGTGTGACACACTTACTGGTGGTGATGGCGTGATACACAAAACCCTGTCAATCACTTATATATATATTCGGTTGGTCTTTAATGCAGGAGCTTGCAGCAAAAATTCCCTACAAAGATGCGGTTGAGTTCAATTGGCATCTTGCGCACACCAACCACACGGGTGAGGTTACCGTCTACCCACACACATTATAGCTTAACCAAATTATAGAATTGATAAGCTCATAGGCCGTACAAAGATAATAAGCCCATATGCCGCACAAATAAGCTAAAACAAACACCCCGTATGCAGAAAATGGTGATTGGCAGACCACCAGCAAAAAGTTATTTATAAACAATTGTAGTTATTTATTTCGCAAGTGTTTCTAAAGATGGTATGGGGCTCCTGAGCTTTGCCGGTCGTCTTATTCAAAGGTATAACCAACGAAGGTATATTGTCTGTCTTCTTTTATAATGTCAAAATAACATGGTTTAATAAGCATCCTTCTAAGTATATAATAAGGCCCGCCTTATTTTGAAACTGATAGGCCTATACATCAGCTTCTTTGCCTGCTCACGCATTTATAACGTATGTGCTTAAATCTTTTTTCATATTCCAGTTAATTTGATCAAACCATACCGACATCGGTAACCAATGTAACTTTTTTTTTCCAGGGGATTTGGTTCAGCGTTTTGCATTCATAATACACTTTAAGCTACTCACGACCCATTTGATCTGTTTAACCCTGTAAGTAGCGACATTGGTGGCGGCTCAAATTATACCAACTCTTTGCAATGTGTTGTCGTTACAGCTTCTGAACAAGTAACAAACATTTGCAGATTGCATTTATTGTTGCTGAACTCAGATTGCAGCCTGTTATACAGCCGTTGCGCATAACAAAGTATCGTTATTTCCCTTTCTTAATCAATGAATATATGCATCTTCTGTTTCAGATGTCATTGGAAAAACATGTGGGGTTTAGCGCTTGATTGGTCATTTTGTCGTTACCCATGCCAGGTCTTTACTGTTGCATCTTAACATTGATTATTTACATCCAAGGTGAGTTTAGTAAATTTTGTAGATTCAGTAAAAGTTTTTGGTTAGTTGGTTAAAATTGCCTTAATATATGTTTGTTTGAAGTTACAGGATCACTATTGTACAGTTGAGTTCTTTGTGCCTCCGTTTATAGTTCAGGAATGTGAAGCAAAGGATAAAAATGGGACTAAGGAGGAGACTCTTCGGCTTGATTTGATTGGACCTCGGCTAATCAGTACAAAGATGCTCATATTGTAGTCTTTAACACAGAGCATTGGTGGACTCATGATAAAAACGCCAAAGGGTAACTAATTTTGAAGTCTTGGGCTTGACCAACTGTTTTTCTTTCTTCAATTATTACGTGCCTTACAAATAAATCTAAAATGCGCAGGAAAGGCTACTATCAAGAAGGCAGCCATGTCTATAGTGAACTGAACGTTTTAGAGGCTTTTCGTAAAGCCATTACAACATGGGGAAGATGGGTCGATGCCAATATAAATCCTATCAAAACTTCACCTACGAAAACTATGGTGAATCGTTGTGTATGCAGATCTTATTTCAGTTAGGTTTATTGGCTTGGATTTATGGATGTTATGGGAATATGCCCCGCCGCAACGCGGCGGTTTCGTTGCAATCCTTGTTGGTAAAATGATGTATGCCTGTTGCATGAATAAGAGTAGACCCTATAAAATCTAACATCATAACTTGATATGAACATATTGTCCTCTAAAAAATTCCTGTTACAAAAAGTTCATTACAACTCGAGCAAGAAAAACTAATGAACACACTGTACACCAAATAGATGAACGGCTCATTACGAGATAAGAGTATAAAGAAATGAAACGATAACATCAGCAGATGAACACCCCATGGATGAAACTATAAAAGACCTCCATTCAATATAGAATATTAGGAAATGAAACAGAAGCTTGACGGTAAGACCCATCTCAAACAACAAACAAACCCAAAATCTAATAAATAGAATTAACAAAACGAGATGATAAACTCTACCACGGTTACTTTAAAGAGGTAAATTGCTTTGTCAATGATATCAAATCAGTTTAAATAATAGAAATCTCCTTGAGTTACCATAACACGATCATCTAGACTTGCCATAATTCCAATACTAGCAATAACAATAATGACAAAATATAATATCGCTTACCATAACATAATCTTTATCTCCTAAGAAGAATCCAGATCCAGGTGATGATAAGAAGTTGACAAGTTTTCACCAATTCAAGTGTTGTCCAGAAAATGAGATGATTCATTACCACTTACAGTAAAACCTCTATAAATTAATACTCGATAAATTAATAACCTCGATAAAATTAATAATTTGTCTAGTCCCAACTTGGGACCAGTGCAAATTTGGACACCAATCGATAAAATAATAAGATAATAATTTTTTTGAAACCCCAATGTATATATATTAGTCCCAACGAAACTATAAATTAATAACTACTAAAAATAACATATATATGTATATATGTGTGTGTGAGAGATACACTTCAAAATCCTAAGATTGTTTAGTAAAAAATGAATCCATAGTCACTTGTTTTTTGTTTAACTTCAAATCTATATTGAGTTTATCTTAAAATCTTCTTATTGCACTAAATAGTTGGTGCGTTGTCTTCTCGTATTGCAACAAAAGGTGTTAATTTTATTTTCATAAAATATAAATGTGAATGAATAAAGTGTTAATTGAAATTTGACTTTCATATTTATTTTTCGTCTCTAATGAATATATATTGTAACTAGCTATTATATTAGACTTGAAAATTTAAAAGCCATACGTAAAATCTCTTTAAATTAATAAATTATTAATTTATCGATATAATAATATCTCGCTAAATTAATAAAATATTTCGGTCCCAACACTATTAATTTATAGAGGTTTTACTGTATATGAAAATAATGCCGACCCACGGACCCACCATTCTCACCGCCTAGATCTAGTAGATACAAGCTCAAGAGTAATTGGATTCACAACTTTGGTCTTATATGCATCCACTTTGACCACCAGTGACCCCCTTTTTTCTCTTAACAAATCACCAACTTCAAGAGTAACTTTTCTACACTTCGTTACCTTAAGATTCACCAAATTCGGGCAACCCAACCCTAAAGGCTCAATCCCGTTATTAGATACACCACACTCCTCAATACGCAAAATCTTCAAAGCAACACATTTCTCAACAATACACATCATCTCCACATCAGTTATCGTGTCACTATGACAAAGCTCTAACCTTAACAAATTCTGACAATTTGTAGCAATTACTTCTAAACTAACACAGGTAGCCTTAACCCCAATCAAAACCAGCTCCTCAAGGTTCACACTATGCTTCCCAACAGCAATCAACCCCTCATCTCCTATCTCATTCCTGTGCAAATGCCCTACATAAAGCTTCTTTAACGCCCTACAATTCTCAGCAACACTAATCAATCCAACATCCGTGCAACGTGCATTCACAATATGCAATGCTATTAAATCATGACATTTAGCTAACGACGAAACACCGACATCACTCACATTAACATTATCCAAATGAACCTCAGCTAAACAATTATCATCTTGAATCATCTCCAACGCCCTGCCCATCTTTCCACCACAGCAAATCAACTTCAAACTTTTCAAATTCTTAGAACAGCTAATCAACGGTGTGAATAATCGTTCATTAAAAACATTCGTAAGTTTAATAACCTTTAGCGTATTCACCGCAGCTCCAGCGCGAAACTTCGGCGGAGCTCCAACGCCAGATGGGTTGAATGACCTCTTAACAGACAAAAGCTCAAGTTGACTACAGTTATCTAACAACTCAAACATACCTAAATCACTAAAACAACAATCAGCACATATAAATTCCTTCAACTTCTTACAATTTTTAGTAAAAACAGCCATTCCTGAATCAGTTAATCGTTCGCAATCGCTGATTTTGAGGCGCGTGAGATTAGGACACATGGATGTGATAAGGATCATATCATTATCTATTATGCTAGGATTAGAGTGGTTACGGAGAACGAGATGAGTGAGTGAGTTGAATCGGGTGAAAATTGACGGAATAAAGGGTTGGAGATTCGATTGGGCGAGCAGAGTGAGGTGGGTGCGGGTTTGAGCTTCGATTCGTAGCCAACGGTGGGAGACAAGTGAGTAGTTGTTGCGGTCGTTGGTGGTAGTTAGGAAGTTGGATATTAGGGCTAAGCATTCGTCTGGAAGTGAGTTTACGTAATTGACACGACGGTGGCGGCGTGGCCAGTGCGGCGGCGGCGGTGAGGGTGGATACATTTCAGGTGTACTCAAGGGACGGTGGGTTGAATATTCGATTCATACGCAAGAAAAGGGACACTATGTTCTTTGTCTAAAATTTTCTTACAGTGTGTTCTAGAGTTTTATTAAAGAAAATGGAAGTATTCATTAAAGAAAATGGAAGTAAAGTGACGGTAAACATTTTCCTCTCACTTTTAGAAGGAAACATTTTAACTTTACTTTCATTTCGGTTTCTTTTTCTACTTTAGTAAAACTCAAAAACACAATGTGAGAGTAAACCTTTTCACTTTCTTTCCTTTTCTTCCATTAATTCGACTCGAGAACGCAGTGTAAGTTTTGATGTTTTTAACTTTAGTAAGAGAGTTCAAAATTTATAAATACTTTTATATGGTTTTTCTCATTTTGAAAAGAAAAAGTGGAGTTGTTATTCTCATTTTGAAAACTTCACTCAGTGGCATGTGCTAAAGAAGCGTGTCTTAACTAATTCCTTTGAACTCAGAAAGTCAAACTAGGGCTTTGTTTGTTTTTTGAAAAAAAATAATAAAAAATAAATAAATAAATAAATCGTACTGGCTCTGACGTCTTTTTGAGAAGACACAGTAATATCTCGGTGTGATTTTGGTATGTTTGGTTTTCTTAGCGAGTCAAATAAGGGCAAATCTTGAATGTCTTAATGTCTCTAATTTTTACAATAACTATGGAGGTAAAGGTGAAAGTTTTAAGGAAGAAGATAGAGTTTCGTTTTTTTAGAAAGAAGAAAATTGTATTAGAAAGAGAAAAACAAAGTAGATAATGAATAGTTTCACCAAAATGAAGTTATTCGTAAAAAATTTGTAATGAAATTCACAACGACAAGAAGCCCTTCCGCCCTTTCGTCTTTTACTTGTACGCAAATTTATTTGAAATTTATGTTATGTAACGTATTGATTAAAAAAGTTATATTTGCCGTTAGAGAAACTTAATTTCCATTATTATATATACTTTTAAAAAAAAAGTAATTAAAACCATTCATATAATTATACAAAAACAAACAACATTATTCCATTTAGATTCAGAGTTATAGCTACATCTTACTAGTAAGATGGTGTAGTTAGATTCACACCCAAAACATTTTAATAAAACAAACACACCCTAATTAGAAACTCATAATCATTAAAAAGAATTTCATATCATATATTTCTATCTCTAATATTCATAAAAAGTTTATATTAGAAATCTTAAAACTTAAAAATGCTTAAGAGTGAGTAAAATGTTTGGACTAAATTACCCCTTCATACGCCCTTAGTAAAAGAAAACTTAGCCAACTTACACAGTCAACTTTTAAAGATGATTAAAGTGTTGTTACGATTTATCAATTGTTATAAACGGCAACACGGTTTCTCAACATTTAAAACACATGGTTGGTTTTTTAGGGGGAAAAAAAAGGGGGGGGGGGGGGGGGGGGGGGGGGGGGGGGGCTTTTTATATTTAATAGTTAAAAAAAATCATAATCTCTACTATATAAACGTCATAATATTCTTTTTCATCTCGTGGTAATTCATAGTTAAGTTGATAAAAATGAATAATCAAAAAAAATATTGATGTTGAGGTTAGTATATTATGATCTTTTATTTATCGTTATAAGTTTGTGTTGCATGGAAATAAATAATTAAAAAAAAAAACGACTACAAATTGAACCTGTAAATATTGCATCAAGAGTCACACCCCACAAGTTCGCAAAGTATAATTATCTGTCATTATACACCGTCGTTTTACGAGAAAATTCGTTTAGTGCTATACTACAAATCCTTTTTATAGAAACGGAAGGTTTTCGAGTTACAAATGAAAAGTATAAAAGTCTACAGGTGTGTCTTCTAATTGTATGCTATAAAATTTTAAATCATGTTGAGAATTTTTGGATCAAACCCAACACACGTAAACTTGTTTTTGTAAAAAAAAGAAAATAGTTCATGGAAAATAGATGTGTTTTATCAGTAATCAAACCCATTAGAGCACAAGGTGCCATGACAAGCTCGAGTTACTCATTCAGGATCCACGGGTGCCGCATCAATATAACAAACCTCCACATCACTATAATAACCTCAACAACTAACCTCAACTAACTCATTTGTAGTCCACCACTTATAATTTTTTTTTTCACATTTCCAAATAAACTAAATTTATTTATTAAAACAAAAATACAATACAACATAAAAAAATAAAAAATAAATAAAATAAAATAAATAAAAATCTTCTTCCCCAATCCACACACACTTGAAATCAAAAAACGAACAAAAAGAAAAAACTAACAATAGTACAAGTTCCAACCTCGCCGTGCAGGTGGCGAGGCCTTTAAGGCTCTTGAAGTAACACGCAACCCAACCTATAAATGATGAGGTAAATAGATGATTTTTTTTATTTTTTTTTCTTAAATGTTTAAGTATTTCATGGAAGGCTAGTTTTTTTATTAATATGTATTGCGATCTAATTCATGTATCTTTGTGAGTCTGTGACCGTTCTCAATCCTTGTATTTCTGTGAGTCTGTGACCGTTCTCAACCCTTAATCTCCAAATGTGTAGTTAGTGAGATTTGAACCCTAAACCTTTAGTGATAATTTTACTATCTTATCATTAGGCCATTTGATCGTGATTACATGTTTTACCGATTTATATTAGTCAAATTTGTAAGATTATCATACCAGAGTTTCAAATCTTACATTCACATAATTGACACAAAAAGATGATAATTATACTTTCGTTAAAATTTAACAACTAACGTTTTATAAATCATTCCTTCCATTTTTTATTTCTTTTACAAAATTAAAACATATGTTTTTAGCACATTTTAAAGGCTTTTTCTTGCTTGTGTCACCATAACATTTATTAAATACAATCAATAAACCTAAATTATCATGTTTAAATGTTAGTTAAAATTAATAATTTCTTAATTCTTTTCTAATTAGTGTAATTAACTTTGTTTTATTTATAAGTTATTCTATTCTTGGAAATAACTTAGTTCATTTAATGCTTTTAAACAAATGTTATGGTGGCATAAATTAGAAAATCCATATTAGACGAAATTTTAATAGTTTAAGAGCTTCAATTTTGACTACGAAAATTTATTAGACGAAAATGTTAACATTTTTCGTGTGGAGCTTGATAGAAGAGGTATCAAATTGGACTAGGTTCTTTGCCCATGTTGTGCTAATGCAGCTATAGCAACTCGTAAATTTTCATAAGGCAAAATGACTATTTTGCCCTTTGACTTTTACTTTTGACTATTTGACTTTTACTATAACGTAAAAGCAAATACTGTAACTGGTAGTAACTCGTAATTTCTCAAGTTAAATAATTCACTCTGTTTTGGATTATTACACTCTGAACATTTTTGTTCACCAATGGCTATAAATAATTATTTAAAGTTTTTACTTTATTAATTACGAAAGTTTAATCGTGTAAACTTTCCTCGCGGTCAAGACAAGACTACGATAAGTCTAGGTGTTAAAAATACTCTACTTTCACCAATAGTCATATTTTATATGAACTATTAGCACTTTGTTATTTTTACGTAAACATTTTATTCTTTACGTAATAAGCGTGCTCAAACCTACGTTATTAGGTTTTAACAACATAAACACACCCTATTAGACTTATCACACATTTAATATACATAGTTAGAGTATATTGATAAGTTTATACATTTTTGTAAGTATTATATTTTTACGTTACCCGATTTTAAGTTTCGTGACTTAAGGGCTTAACATTAGTAATTACCGGGACCAAACTACACCTCGTACACTAGATAACTAGCAAGATAACTTATAGTTATCTTACTACCACACTAGGTGGCGTCCAAATGAACACAACCAAGTGTAACACCCTCAAATTTGGTTTAGCAGAAGCATACGTGTTAAGGGGAATGTTACAAAATTGGAGGTCACAACACAAGTAATACAGAACGGAATACATACTCCGTTTGATTTCATAAAACAGTTTTAAAATATTATCTTTCAACATTGTTTGGATAAAATGGGCACATCCCCTAGGTTCAGTGGTCCCAATAAAAAAAATAACATTATGTGTATAAACACTTCTTTAGATATTTTCTACGACCATTTACCACCTCTTGCCTTGCATCCATGATCACAAATTAAGCACCTGAGAAAATATGCTAAAAAGGTCAGCTAAAAGCTGGTGAGTTCATAGGTTTAAATTAAAACAGTAGGTATGGACCAAAGTTAAAGACATATAATCATTATTGAGAATATAATGGTATATGGATGAAAATCTATTACGTTAGCACTAAGTTCATGCAACCGATACTACGACAGTTTCTGTATGCTAAATGATATCATACAATATATAGACCCAATGCGAGTGTTTTGTCCCTCAACACTCAATTCCGACATGATATACGTTTCGCCTTGGCCTAAGCATGGCCAACCGAACGGAGGAGTCACCCTCAATAGATCTATTTATAACATTCGCGCTTCCCAATGGGGAATTGACGGTTCATGAAAAAAAGGGCATTCTTCTAGGGACATAAGGGCTTAGGCTAAACCACGTAATAGTAATCATGTAATAGTTTAGGTCCATAAAAAAGTTTTGCATATTTTCTCACCCCAAAATGTATAAACAATTTATCAAGTAAAATAGGGGCTATGAAAAACTCACCTTAGCAAATGTGCAATCCAAAAGTGGGATTTAGTGATTGTTGTGAAGCGGCACCGACACGCGACCTAGATAAGGAGGGCAATGTTTTAGTTCATTGTTTTAAGTATCACTTACTTAGAATAGTTCAATGGCTTTGATAATTGTATTAATACTAAACTTACATTTGTAAAAATGATTATATGGGTTTACTAGTATATATACGAAAGTATATATACTTTTCATGTTGGCACTATAATGGTTTCGAAATCCGAAGTTTGATTTGAAAAATAATTACGATATTCCACTAGTAAGTATATAAATGTACATATACTTATTTAAGTTGACTCAAAATAATATTGTCAAAATTATATATAATTTATTTATTTTCTAATTGTATTTAGAAAATACCTGAGTTAAATTTGAAGACTTTCAATTTAATACATGATAAAATGACATAGTGGTCTTTATTTACTTATCATAATTTGTTCTTAATATATATAGTTCTAAACGAGAAATTTACTTGACATATATTTGTTTACACATTGACGTTAAATTTTGGCGTAGGCCTTATTAAGTGAATCATGTTTTAAAACACTCGTTGCCTCATAAAAATAAACTTTGCACTTGTTTACTTGTTAAGCTCGTATGTGTACATTTTTAAGTAGGAGATTCGGATACGTGGAAATTGTGTTTAGTTTTATAGTTAACTATAATTCAATCGCCTCGGTTTTTATTTGATGATTTGACTAAGTACCGCTCGAATATTTATGACACACGGATGGGCTGTGGCCCGGTGGATATGGCGTTGGGTCTAGGTCCGAAGTGACACATGAACAAGAAAAGGGCTTTTTGGCTAAATGGTGACTTATGAAAAATGGGTTGGTGCGTGAGAATGGGCTGCGGCCCAAGGAAGTTTGCATAACAGGTTCACGCCCAAATTTTTGAAGACATATACCAAGATCCCTTTCCAAATTTTATTACCAAACATACATTTTATTTTCAAAGTTTAACGTGAGCAACTTGGCTCGAAATATACTCGATCGTTCATGCTCCATTTTGTGAAGCCGAATCTCTTGACTAGAGAGTATGACTCCATCACTATGGTACTACCAAAATGAGGTTGTCGACATACTTTCATAGTCCCAAAGCATATCTATTTAAATGACAAGTATGCACTTAATGTAGATAAGTTAACAAAAGGGAAAATGACCATGTACAAGACTTGTTTCGAACGAGAACTAGCTAGCATCATTAATTAGAAAAATGTGAGCAAAGGTGTGACGGTATCATATATTAGTTGAGTACTACTCAACTCGGTTCCATTCCGTCAAGTACTTTACCATCACGGACCTTGACAAAACATAGATGATAACGCTACACGCGTCGTTCGGGGTCAAGGAAACTTCCTTTTCTTCGAGCAAGTTTTATAACACCCTAGGCAGTGAA
The DNA here is from genome assembly GCA_019973895.1 of Chrysanthemum seticuspe. Classification (NCBI taxonomy): domain Eukaryota; kingdom Viridiplantae; phylum Streptophyta; class Magnoliopsida; order Asterales; family Asteraceae; genus Chrysanthemum; species Chrysanthemum seticuspe. The sequence goes on from BPTQ01000002.1 coordinate 221,735,150, forward strand.
CCTAATCGTTGTAGTGTAGTAATTAGGGTAAGCCACGGGTATTGATATCGTTCTCTAGGGGAATAGGAATGCTAGTGAGAAGTTACTACGCTAAGGTTGAGGTTGAGGAAGATTATTTTTTTATCTTTTTATGTTTTTTAGAAAATGAAAAGGTACGAATCTCGGGTATTGGATTTGGGGGGTTGGTATTGCTACCGATTACTCTACTATTATCTAATTATCTAAGCTAAGGTTGTGATAGTCTATGTCTAATTGATGTGTACTCGTATGATAGTTTAAAGATGTGTTTACTTAGGTTTTACTACTCCTTAATTATCTCCTATTGATGGTTGATTTGTCACGTCCTTATTCCTAGTTGCGTTGTGATTCTAAGGCTATAGGGCGTGCTTATTTCCCTAACTCTTTGAATTTACCAAAGGGTCTTGTTTACAAATCCTCTAGTGATTTATAGACGCCTACTCTACGGTTGTCCTTGAATACTTTATCCTACAATTACCTAGATAATTATATTCTAAAGTTCACAAAGAAAAGTCAAGCATTAAGTACACAACGAATAATCTAGCGCACTCTAGATCATTAGTCAACTAAGATAAGTATCAACCAATCAATATTCAATAATTAAGTTTCATATTCCCTAAGCAAACACACAAATAAATTAGCCGGACATGGAGAACATGCAAGCATACACACAAATAATCAAAGACATAATTAAATTAATGAAGTAAATACTTATCTTGATGTATAATAGGGTTTAGAACCCTAAAATACTGCACAAGAAAGCCTTGGTTCGGTTTTAGGTTTTTACTCCAAAAGACTACACACAAAAACTGAAAATTTCGGATTCTATATATAAGATTACATCTGCGACGGCGTCACCTTATGTTTCGTGACGCCGTCGTGTCGCCGTCATTAGGGTTTCGTCTTGGCCACGTAAACCTTGCGACGGCGTCACCTTATGACTGTGACGCCGTCCCCTTCAGCTCTGACGCCGTCTTGGCTGCATCTAGGCCGTCTGAGTAACGACGGCCTACTCCTTTAGAACCTGACGTCGTCCCTTGAAAACATGCAATTTTTCTTCTGAGCCGTCGCAAAATTCCTTCCCGACGGCGTCGCAGATATGCAGTGACGCCGTCGCCTTATGTTTCAGCAGCTTTGAGTGTCTCGATTCTGACTTTGGCCATTTTCTTCGTATATTCGCGCCTTTTCGTCCAAATAAGCATCATTCCAGCATTTTGCCTTCAAGAGACCTAAAAAGTGAAAAGGAACGATATTAAGCAATAACGGATACAAAAGTGATCGAATAAGGGCTTAAATGACCCCTCAAAAAGGTACCTTTTAAAACCTTATCAAATATCCCTACACTTGGTATTTGCTTGTCCTCAAGCAAATGTGCTTTTAGCCAATTAATTTATAAGTTAGGGGTCATGAAGCATCCATTCAAAACGGTCCACAACACATATAAGCCCCGCAAAAGTCATAACAAGCACGGAAATTACATACTAGCACCTCACAAGGGGTGTTTGGATACTCACATCTCTCTCGGGTGTATATATGAAATATAACAAATCGGAAATGGAAGATAAACACTCATTAACCGGTCCTAATACATAGATTACCATAGGCTTGAGAATAGATCAAACCTCCGTCGCTTTGGCGTAAGCACCTAGGAAAGACTATCAAAGAGGTCTTTTAAAGGGTTGTAATGTTAGGCTTACGGTAGGGAAATGAAGGGTTTGGTGGGATAGGCTATTTAGTGGTGGATAGTCAAAAATCTCTATGTTGCAAGTATACGAAGAATGGCGTTGCTAAGCCAAGACTCGACACTCTAAAACTCTAGGCAACGAAAATAAACAAACATAATTTAAAAGATAGATGTAGGATGGTAGCCCGTATGGTTTTTTTTTTTTTTTTTTTTTTTTTTTTTTTTTTTTTTATAATTTTTTCGAATTTTTTTTTTTTTTTTTTTTTTTTTTTGCATACACTTTTACTCTACCATCCTCTACGGTACATCAAAATGATAGGGATTTATAGACACATCCCTACACTTGAGTTTTTATTACTCTAACACTAATTTGACCCGAATTGAAAAGATCAAAACACTTGGAGTACATTATGCAAACAAAGGGAATTTTGAGTTTAACGTTCTCTTCCCTATGTTTCATAAACTTTAACTTTTCCCATGAATCCCAATCATCCCAAAACTGTATACAAAGGATATGACTCGACTTAGCAACTCATGCAAGCAACCAGATAATTGAACTATGGGTTTTGGGTGATAACATAAATTTGCACTAAAAGTGAGTGCAATAAAGGGTAGGCTAAGGCGATTTGGGTGTATATTTGGGGGTCGGGTGTAAACAATGCTCTTCATTGATATTCCGGAAAAACCGAAACATCACGAGAACCGCGAAAGGGATAGGCTCTGAGGGGTTAACTAGGGGTATCGTGTACTAAAGATGAGTACAACGCAAAGGGTGTGGGGGAATTACTCAACCGAGGTGGAAGAAGTAATTATATTACAGGTATCAAACAAGGGTTTATCCTAATGCCTCTTATCATTTAGTTATTCCTAACTACACAAGTGTAGTCTCACTAGCGATCTCGGAATGCATCACAAAACAAGTTCTAGAATCTAATATACTACCGGTTCACACTCTAAGCATTAAAGATGAATGCTTTAATTCCTACTAATCTAAGGGCGATCCTCACATTTTGGGTGGAATTTAGGTGGTAAAGGGTTTTTGTGCTAGTCATGCAACTTCCTATCCATGAGACGCTTTTGTTAAGACTAATGGCCCACTCCTATACGTCATGAAAAAATTTTAAATTTGGCTAAAATTACCCTAACCTACATTTTCTCATGGTTTATTACACAAATACACTTGGACAAAGCAAATAGTCAAGGATAAGCATAGTTTCAAAGTTCCCGTTTTATTTTCCCTCCCTACACTTAAACTGAATATTGTCCCCAATGTTCCCCGAAAGTATCAAAGTTATGATAATAGAAGGTAATTAAAAACGAAAGAAACTAATACTCCCCTGATTAGCTCGGTAGGATCCGTAAAAAGTGGTGGTTAAATCTTTTCCAAGAAGAGTTTTTTGCGTGAAAGGCTCCTTCCAAACTTGTGTAACTTCTTCTTGATAAACTAAACCTGCACACTAGAAGAAAACAAACGAAACCTTCGCGTAAAATCGGCGGTAATAATATACATAAGACTCGATTTAAACTAGGATATAATGCTTGTGGAATGGATGTTTACAGAATTTGTTTTGAAAGTTAAGATCTGGAAAATTCCAAAATTTTACAAGTAGCTCAGAAAACGAGAAAAAGTAAGCTGATGTTTTTATTCCTTCCTGACGCCGTCAGGTTGCAATCCTGACGCCGTCAGGTTATCCTGACAAAAACTGGTCTGCGATTTTCTGGAAAAAATTCTGGAAAATTTGCATCTTTAGAATCTGGAAAAACTTCTGCAAAAACATCCATTATGACTCGATACAAGCATTTGACTCGAACAAACAAACATTTATATCTTTTAGTTAATTGTTATTCTCATGTTTACGTTTCTTATGAAAACGTGTGTAATCCTCCCTACACTTATCCTTTATGTAAAATACCTTTATATGTAATTAAGACGAGGTTAAAAACAAAATAAAGCATTTTTACAAATTCAAACATGAGGACAAACAATTAATAAAAGATATATGACACTAACAAGCAAACAATTAAGCATGGGTTGCCTCCCACGAAGCGCTTTTCTTTATTTAAGAGTCTTGTAGCTAGACTCGTAGTCCTACTCCTACGTTGCCTCGTTTTGCATTCTCAATGAGAATTCTATCATGTTGACAAAATTTTCATCGACTCTATACCTAGGCCCTAGGGTCAAGCAATCCTTATAATAATGCCTCCTTCTTTCCCACATGAATTTATAACCCTTTTCAACATCTTCCTTGCTTTTGTCCTCAAAAGCTTTGATGTTGTCTCGATCATAAATGGATAAGTGGCTATACTCAGTTGTTTTCCAAGGCATCCTATAGGTAATCTCATCGGTTCCCTCCTTAAACCTAACGGTTCCATCATGCTTGTTATGGCTCATCCTAGATGTCTCAACAAACGGTTTCCCTAGCACTACTTGGGATAGGCTATAGTCAATGACGCATCCTACATCTTCTAGGATCATAAAATCAACAAGGTAGGTGAAATTTCCTATAAAGACATGCACATCTTTGACTCTTCCCACAAAGTTGCAAATTCCTCCCGGATAATTAGGGTCTCTCCTAATATTGAGTCGCTCATTCATAATGTCATTGTAAACAGCAGACGACATTATATTGATGGGAGATTCCGTATCTATGTAAGCGTGGTCGATACTCCTATATCCGATCATACAAGGAATTTTTAGGTTCCAGGGATTTCCTCTCCTAATCTTAGGGCATATCCTAATGATAGGTGATCGTGGATTATTAATTATGTATTGATGGTACGCAACCTCTTCCTTAGTGGGGTAAAGATTGAAGTACGCACCATTTTCCTCGTCCACTTTGTTGTTGGTTATGCCTTTGTCCGAATTATTGCTAATCATAGAGCCAACTATAGCAGCGCTGACTACTTTCTCAACAGCTTCTCTGATTGTACTATCGAATGTTTTTTGCAAATCCGGAAGGTCGGTGTTTCTACTCACATAGCGGCTTCGACGTTGGTGTTGGTTATTGGGTTGGGTTTTGAGCGACATTGGTTGGTTACCACCTTCCATGATGAAAAGTGATGGGGTTACGAACAAAGGTTACTAAGAAGGGGGATAGACTAAGAGAAAGCTAAAAAATGAGAAAAATTTACTTGATAGGAATCAAGCAAAGAAACCTAAACGAGGTGGACTACTAACTAGCTATTCTATTCCCCGGCAGCGGCGCCAAAAACTTGATAACGCTACACGTGTCGTTCGGGGTCAAGGAAACTTCCTTTTCTTCGAGCAAGTTTTATAACACCCTAGGCAGTGAACCTAATCGTTGTAGTGTAGTAATTAGGGTAAGCCACGGGTATTGATATCGTTCTCTAGGGGAATAGGAATGCTAGTGAGAAGTTACTACGCTAAGGTTGAGGTTGAGGAAGATTATTTTTTTATCTTTTTATGTTTTTTAGAAAATGAAAAGGTACGAATCTCGGGTATTGAATTTGGGGGGTTGGTATTGCTACCGATTACTCTACTATTATCTAATTATCTAAGCTAAGGTTGTGATAGTCTATGTCTAATTGATGTGTACTCGTATGATAGTTTAAAGATGTGTTTACTTAGGTTTTACTACTCCTTAATTATCTCCTATTGATGGTTGATTTGTCACGTCCTTATTCCTAGTTGCGTTGTGATTCTAAGGCTATAGGGCGTGCTTATTTCCCTAACTCTTTGAATTTACCAAAGGGTCTTGTTTACAAATCCTCTAGTGATTTATAGACGCCTACTCTACGGTTGTCCTTGAATACTTTATCCTACAATTACCTAGATAATTATATTCTAAAGTTCACAAAGAAAAGTCAAGCATTAAGTACACAACGAATAATCTAGCGCACTCTAGATCATTAGTCAACTAAGATAAGTATCAACCAATCAATATTCAATAATTAAGTTTCATATTCCCTAAGCAAACACACAAATAAATTAGCCGGACATGGAGAACATGCAAGCATACACACAAATAATCAAAGACATAATTAAATTAATGAAGTAAATACTTATCTTGATGTATAATAGGGTTTAGAACCCTAAAATACTGCACAAGAAAGCCTTGGTTCGGTTTTAGGTTTTTACTCCAAAAGACTACACACAAAAACTGAAAAATTCGGATTCTATATATAAGATTACATCTGCGACGGCGTCACCTTATGTTTCGTGACGCCGTCGTGTCGCCGTCATTAGGGTTTCGTCTTGGCCACGTAAACCTTGCGACGGCGTCACCTTATGACTGTGACGCCGTCCCCTTCAGCTCTGACGCCGTCTTGGCTGCATCTAGGCCGTCTGAGTAACGACGGCCTACTCCTTTAGAACCTGACGTCGTCCCTTGAAAACATGCAATTTTTCTTCTGAGCCGTCGCAAAATTCCTTCCCGACGGCGTCGCAGATATGCAGTGACGCCGTCGCCTTATGTTTCAGCAGCTTTGAGTGTCTCGATTCTGACTTTGGCCATTTTCTTCGTATATTCGCGCCTTTTCGTCCAAATAAGCATCATTCCAGCATTTTGCCTTCAAGAGACCTAAAAAGTGAAAAGGAACGATATTAAGCAATAACGGATACAAAAGTGATCGAATAAGGGCTTAAATGACCCCTCAAAAAGGTACCTTTTAAAACCTTATCAATAGACTACTCATAATATATTTTAGCAAAAGAGCACACTTGACTTGAGTTTCTTATACTCGAAGGACATAACAATTTTAACACAAGACTCATGGTCGAAATCCGAGACACCGGTTACTCATAATAACGGAAATCAGTTTATCAAGCTACAACAAGGTCATAACTTGGTGTGAGTTTTTCTTTTGTATATGACTCTAGTCGACACAATGGACAATACGGAGGTAGATTGGAAAGGGTCACTAGCATCGAAATGGACTCCTAATCGATCCAGGAAACAACTCGACATCTCAATACTAAGTTTGATATCACGACTTCTAATATGATACATACTCCCTTCAATATACAAAAAAAATGTATTACACTGGTCTTGGGTCCTAGTACTCGACAGAAAATGATATCAACAAAAGTTTACTTACACATGACTGTTTCATTTTCCAAGGATTATAAATTACTAAGGTTTATACACTACTTTATGTACTACTCAAAGACATCATAAATTTCCAGATTTTTGTACTAACTGTTATTAGCAACTTCTTTTTATAAAACTCAACTCCTCTATTTTTCTTTCATACCTCTCGGCAGAAAAGATACAAACCAAATGGATGACATCTTATTTTTCGACATAAAAACAATTAAAAGGAGATAAACAAGTTCAATTTATATAATGAAATTTTTGATACAAGTTACCAACTTAATCATAAAAACAACACAAAACATTACAACAAGAAAGATTAATAACCTCAACTCGAAAGTGATGTGTGAAGGACGAAGATTGCTTCATGGGTTTCGAACCAAACGAGACTTGAATTAGTTCCAATGCACTTCCAATTGCAAAACCCCCAATTCAATTTTTGAAAACCCTAAGTTTCACAAACCCTAATTTTTTTGTACAAGTGATGAGGAAATTAAGTTGGGCGTTTCACATCTCTACTAGAGATAAAGGGAGTATTTTGGGGAAGAGCTTGACCATCTTTCTCTTCTTGGTGACTTGGTTTGAAGCCAAAACTAGCTAACTTCTAAAACCTAGGAAATCTTGGACTATGGCTCAAGGTAGATTGATGTTGAGATATGCTTCTCTTTGGGTGGCTTTGTCTTGACGTGTTTGGACCCATTCGAATGGTAGTCGGCGGCCTCCAAGGAGTGGGTTTGAGAGACAAAAAGATATATGGTTTTGGTAAGGGAGAAATGGAGATGATGAAAGAAGTATGTTGGGTTTTCTTGTTTGGGAGATTCGACCTACAAGAGGTGCAGGAGTAGAGGTAGAAGATGAAGACTAGGATTTCTTTTTCTGCTTGTTGTGTTTCTCTTGGGTTTGTCGTGTAGGGTGAAGACACAAATGAGTGTTATCTCAAATTTTATAAAAGGTTTTCATTTATATGATAAGTGTATGTATATTATACATTTGGTATTAATGTGTTTGTGGACATATAAGAGTCATTATTTAAGTAAAAGTGTATTAGTTATTTTGTGTTCCGTGATATTAAACTGTGACTGAAGTATCATTGTTTGATAATTTTTTTTATAATGTAGTATCTTATAGATACGTGTCGGAAATATTATTATCTTTGTAATATTTTTCATTACGGAAGTTCGTCTTTTTTTTTTTACTTGCCCTTATCATAGTGTCGGTACGCGTGCAGTGTTGGTCACTGGGGAAAACGAGATAACCTCTCGTCTTACAATTTAATCATAAGAAAAAATGAAATATTCATAAAATGATATGAATGCAAAAGTGATGCAATTATCTACAGTATGCGAGTTATCTACTCAAATGATCAGGCAAAGCTTATGCATGCTTAATGACTCATGCCTAGTAATAATAAATTACCATTTATTAGTTAAATTTTTGTGAAAATTTACCGTGTGTCACACCAAGCCACATGGCCTTAGCTTGGCATACTATTATCACAAAGAGGACACCTCCTACTAACACCTCCACACATAAACATACTAATCTTTCATAAGAAGAAAAAGCACAAATACTCTTTTTGTTCCTCTCTCTTGCCGTACAAACACAACACCAAATCACCATCATTAGTTTAATTCAAGACTAAAGTAGTACCAAAATTATGAAAACCATGATGAATTCTACCTAGACCAAGAGTAGTTTTGGTGATTCCAAGCTTGTAACAAGAGTTATTCAAGGTGTTTAGGGTCTGAGATAAATAGGTATTTACAAGGTTCACATAAAGATTTACAAGGCTTGGGATAAAGATTCAAGACAAGGGTGAAGATTAGAAAGGGTTAAGGATTGATTATTCTTGTAACTTTCCAACCTAATCCGTGTAAGAATTGTGATACTCTTCATTTTTATTCAATATGGTTGTAATAATTTATATTCATTGGATATAATTTGATATAAGTAGTACATTTAATATGGCTTAATTGATGTTGTACATGAAGTTTGTAACATGAAAAGAAGCTAGAGCAAGCCTTAGGTAGGTTTTATGAACCTGAATTCTGCAACAGTCCCAAAGATTTATTAAACTGATCATCTCAGTAAACTTTGAGGTTAATTCACTAAGATAGGCTTGTAGAGCTATGTATTATGGTCGTTTCTCCGGGTGGCGCACCTCATAACTCATCCCGATGAGTAAATGAGAGCCAAAATGGCAAAACATGTCAAAATCTGCACACCAGATTTCATTTAAGAAAAGCCCATGGTTCTGGTCATTTCTGGAAGTCGACTCCGTTTTATGAAATGTATCAAAGACCTAAAATTGAAGTTTGGCGAAAGCCGCGCGTCAAAACAAGTTGTAGAACTCAACTTATGGTCGTTTTGGCAGGACTGAATGTGCAGCCAAACTTTCTGCAATGAAATATAAGTAATAACTTGTTATTAGACGATATAAGTAAACTTTGGACTTGATTAAGCTTGAGAAGCTATTAGAGAAAGTAAAATCTAGAACTTGAGCTTTTGAATCACTTAAAAAGGACTTGTGGTTAAAAAGTTATGACTAGTTAAGTGTTACTAAAAGGAAATATAGTGCTGAAACAAGAAAGCTTGCTGATACGATTTTAAAACAAGGTTTTGACCCTTTTCTGGTCCGAATCAGCAAAAGTGAAAAGCACGAAAGTTGCTCAGAATGACGTTTTCTACAAAAACTCAGGTGCACATAAGCAGAAAGTGAACGACAAATCCTAAAAACTACACAAACTAACCGGACCTGTTGTATACCGGAAAACAACCATGGCTAAGAAACCTTAGTGTATTTTGATTCTTTGAGGCCAAAACAAAGCCAAGGTTAAGCCAAGGCTGATGTCTCAAGGTATTTTGACTTAAAAATAGCCATTTGGTATGGCCTTATTGTTGTCTCAAGTTGCTTAACCATAACTTAGCCGCACGGCTAGTTTGGGCTTAATGGCCCGAAACTTGTTTTTAAAACTTAGTTCATTGGATTAGACTATGCTAGACTTTGACAAACTAAGTAAATGACCATATGACATGTTAAACTACTTATCGTCACACAAGTCAATCAATAGTCTTTGACGAAACACGACACATGTTTTATATAACATTTGTCTCGTCAAATACTTTACTTATAAATAAAAAGTACAATAATAGTAAGGAATTTCATTATCATAAGAGGCCTCTTCGGGGTGTCGTATCGACGAGTTGTGGATTTACGATTTAAAGTGTCCTGGCTCCTCATACGTTCACTACACGACCTCTTGATTTTGATAGCCCGAACGATGGTACGAGGTTATTTATAAAAGGGCTATAAGCCAAACAACACTTAAGGGATACATCAACTTAAGATTTATGTACAACATCATATTGAAAGCCAACAAACTACATATACTTGTATACTTATATCGTACACTATACTAAAACGCGATTACTATTACTACAGTGAGTTTCATAGCCCCAGCTTTTGTTTAACTGTTTTATAAACTCTTTGGGGGGAGATACATGCTACTGCTTTTACTACATGCTAAAATGCTTTATTATGGACAATTACTTGCAAACTGAATGCCTTGACTGTATTATTGCATGCCTAAGTTGTTTTTGCCAAACGTCCCCAACATCATGGACCACTAATCACTGAGAGTGAGCGCAAATATTATGGATAGGCCTATCGGAATTGACGAACCTGTCTCTGTTATCGGAAATAACAAGGCGCACTATATTTGAGGTTATCTAGGTAAAGGGCAAAATACCTACTTGGGGCAAGTTATTTATATATATATATATATCGTCCGGTGATATATATACAACAGTCAGTCGTGAGTGCCATGAGCTTAGAGCAATAATAACTAGAAAGAATATAATTGTACACATTGCAATTATACTACAAACTATATTGTCCACTACTGTTTTCAAACCTATGTGGTTTCTATCGTTTGTATTGACCGGTTAGGCAATCAAACGCACTATGGGCGTATAACAACGTAGCCCACTACTTTCATAAACTTGATACCTTGTGATAAACTGTTTTGCTCACAAACCTATGAACTCACTCAACCTTTGTGTTGACACTTCTTAGCATGTTATCTCAGGTTCGAAAGGAATTAGCTGGCATGGCATGTGAAGGCGCACGGAAAATATTTTGAAGACGATGCATATATTATCATTTGAAAAACATTACAACTTTTATGTTGTACTTTTTATGATTGTACAAATTTGTGGGACCAGTTTGTAAACTCTGATATTTTAATCGAATGATAATTTATTTCAAAACGTCTCATTTAGTGTCGTTTTCTGTAACTTGTGCTATGAACTATGAAGTAGTACCCCAGTGACACAATCTTCCGCGGCGATAATTTTGGGGGTGTTACAGATTGGTATCAGAGCTTCAGTTAAAGAGAACGAGGTTGCATATGAACCTAGGCTATAACTACATCTTACATTAAACTCGTATCACTCATTGTTGTCTTCAATATTCCGTGCGCCATGCCTACTCCTTAACACAATACTATGTTATTTATATAAAGACTGTTTATATAAACAATTGACTAAACATAACTGCATATGCCTATTCCAAGGCATTATGGCACAACCAGATATCCCCGATCATGTAGATTTTGTGATCTACGAAACTTTCTAAGACATTGTAGTTGGTACAATGGTCTCATTATTATTAAGACATTGTAAGTATGCAATGGTCTTCCTTATATCTCAAACATCGTGAGATACACAGTTGACTTAGACATATCTCAGACATCGTGAGATACACAATTGTCCTAAATATATCTCAAACATTAAGAGATACACAATAATTTTATCTATTTTTCAGACATTGTGAGTTACATAATGATCTCACTGGTATTTCTCAAACATTGTGAGAAAACTATTTCGTAACTATGAACTCACCGACTCTTTTGAACGCTATGTTGATTCTCTCTGATTATTTAACTCCTCATCTTCGAAGATGAGTGTGAACATTCATTCCATACTCTTGGAACACCTACGTCGTCTCGTAATACACCACCTTGTAACTCATCGATTAAGTATGAGTGTTGTGTCGGAAATTCTTAAGTAGGATGATTTGGAATGTCCTTATTTAAATGGACTGGGACGCCTTTTCATTTAATTTTTGACAAAATTACACGGTTGGTCCATGTGGTTTGCTCGTATTGCAAGTTTGGTCCCTAAGTCATTTTAATTACCCCACAAATACCTATTTTTGAAACGTTGCACTCTTTTAGTCCCTATTTTGGATGGTCGTTAGTGCAGTCCGTTAAGTATTTTGCGCTGTTAGTCCTTCGTTAATAAATTTTGCACCGTTAGTCCTTATTTTTTAAAATATAGTTTTCCACAGTTAGTCCCTCCGTTAATAATAGTTATCGCCCGATTTTTTACGTTTTTATCCGTTTTCGTTCGTTTTTTATCCGTTTCCTCCCGTTTTCTTTCGTTTTTTTTTTTATAGTTTTTGTCCGTTTTTATTACGTTTTATCCGTTTTTCTTACGTTTTTATCAGTTTTCATCCGTTTTTGTCCGTTTTTCTAACATTTTCTTAAATTTTTATTCGTTTTTCTTACGTTTTGTCTGTTTTCTTTCGTTTTTGCCCGTTTTCATCCGTTTTTATCCGTTGTTCTTACGTTTTGCCCGTTTTTCGTACGTTTTTATCGGTTTTCATCCGTTTTTCTTTCGTTTTTGTACTATTTCAACATATTGAAAATTTTTCCAAAAAGAAAAAAAAATTGGAAAAAAAAATTCAAAAAAAAAGAAAAAAATTGAATAAAAAATTTCAAAAAAAAAATTGAATAAAAAAAATATTTTTCAAATATATATATTTTTTTTAAATCTTAAAAAAAAATTGAAAATTTTTTTTTTCAAAATTTTCAATATGTCGAAATACTTTTTTTGTTTCAAAACTTTTTTTTCAATATTTTTCTAAATTTGGACATATTGTAAAAAAAAAATTTACAAAAAAAAAATTAGAAAAAAAATATTTCCGAAAAAAAAAATTAAAAAAAAATTCAAATTTCAAAAAAAAATTTGAATAAAAAATTTCAAAAAAAAATTTTGAATTTTTTTTTTTGAAATTTGAAATTTTTTTTAGAGTTAACTACATTTTTGGTCCTTGTGGTTGTACCTGGATTTCACTTTTGGTCCATTTGTTCAAAAAGTTGCGATTTTAGTCCAAAATGCATAGTTTGGTTTCACTTTTGGTCCATTTTTCTAACGAAGTTAGTTCAGTTAGTTAAGTCGAATTGTAAAGTGGCAATATTAGTCCTTTAACCTAACGGTCGTTTGCAACGTTAGTCCTTTATACCAAAGATCTTTTGCACCATTTGCAACGTTAGTCCTTTCAGTTAGTTAGTCATTTAAAAAAAATCTAAAAAAAAATTCGAAAAAAATGTTTTTTTGTCGAATTTTTTTTTTAAGATAAAAAATTTCAAAAAAAATTTTAATTTTTTTTTCTAATAAAAATTTTCTTAAAAAATTCTAAAAAAATAATTAGGAAAAAAAAAATTTAGAATTTTTTTTTTCTAAAATAAAATTCGAAAAAAATTTCGAAATATATTCTTAAAAAAAACTTTTTTTTTCCGAAAAAAATTCTAAAAAAATTTCTAAAAAAAATTCTAAAAAAAACCTAAAATTTTTAAAAATGTATATACATTGAAAAAACGTATATACATTGCAAAAATGTGTGTAAAATGTATACACGTTTTAAAAAAAATATATCAAAGATCACACACACTTTTACACACGTTTTTTTTATTAGAATTTTTTTTTTAAAAAAAATTAGAAATTCTTTTAGCATTGCAATTTTTTAGAAATTTTTTTAGCATTGACATTTTGCGACTTTTTGATATGGACTAAAAAAATTCTAAAAAAAATGTACTAAAACTATCATTTTGATATGGTTTTAGTCTATTTTTTAGAAACTTTTTAGAAAAGTGAAACTAGTACAAAATTTTTTAGAAAAGTGAAACCAAACTATCACTTTGATAAAAAAAAAAAAATTGATATGGTTTTAGTCCATTTTGATATGGGTTAGTACAAAATTTCTAAAAAACATGTCTAAAAAAATTTTGATATAGTTTTAGTCCATTTCTAGGAAAAAAAAAATTAGATTTTTTTTTTCTAAAAAAAAATCTCAAATTATTTTTTTCGGAAAAAGTGTTTTTTAGAATATTTTTTTCTAATTTTTTTTTTAGGAAAAAATGTTTTTTTGTCAAAATTTTTTTTTTAGAATTTTTTAAGAAAATTTTTTTTCTTGAAAAAAAAATTGTGATTTTTTTTCTTAAAAAAAATTTCGAATTATTTTTTTTTGAAAAAAAAAAATTCGACAAAAAAACATTTATTATAATTTTTTTAGAAATTTTTTTTAAAGGACTAACTAACAGAAAGGACTAACGTTGCAAACGATCTTTGGTATAAATGACTAACGTTGTTAACGACCGTTAGGTTAAAGGACTAATGTTGCCACTTTACAATTCGACTTAACTAACTGAATTAATTTCGTTAGAAAAATTGACCAAAAGTGGAACCAAACTATGCATTTTGGACTAAAATCGCAACTTTTTGAACAAATTGACCAAAAGTGAAATCCAGGTACAACCACAAGGACCAAAAATGTAGTTAACTCTTTTTTTTATTTTTTTTCAAATTTTTTTTTCGGAAATATTTTTTTCCAATTTTTTTTTTTGGAAATTTTTTTTCCAAATTTTTTTTCTTTTTTGAAAAAAGTTTCAATATGTTGAAATAGTACAAAAACGAAATAAAAACGGACAAAATGTAAGAAAAACGGATGAAAACCGATAAAAACGTACGAAAAACGGACAAAACGTAAGAACAATGGACAAAAACGGATGAAAACGGGCAAAAACGAAAGAAAATAGACAAAACGTAAGAAAAATGGACAAAAATTTAAGAAAAATGTTAGAAAAACGGACAAAAACGGATGAAAACCGATAAAGACGTAAGAAAAACGGACAAAAACTATAAAAACGAAAGAAAACGGACGTAAAACGTAAAAAAACGAGGGGAAACGGATAAAAAACGAACGAAAACGGACAAAAACGTAAAAAATCGGGCGATAACTATTATTAACGGAGGGACTAACTGTGGAAAACTATATTTTAAAAAATAAGGACTAACGGTGCAAAATTTATTAACGAAGGACTAACAGCGCAAAACACTTAACGGACTGCACTAACGGCCATCCAAGTTAGGGACTAAAAGAGTGCAACGTTACAAAAATAGGTATCTGTGGGGTAATTAAAATGACTTAGGGACCAAACTTGCAATACGAGCAAACCACAGGGACCAACCGTGTAATTTTGTCTTTAAATAAAGAAATTTCAAATTTCCGAACCATAAGTTTATAATTTCTTACTTACATAGATTGGGACACTTCTTTATGTAAGTATGAATTATAAATAAGTGGGCTTATTTGTATCCGATGTGACATGAGTATGAACTCGAACTCAAAAACCACTAGTATTCTTTGAAAAGATCTAGAAAACATGATAGTATCTTACCACTCAGCAAAAATCTTATGACCTCATTCGAACAACCTAATTTTAGTCTTAAGTTATCACTTTTGCTGTTAAAAATCCTTACAAACATGAACCATTTGTTGAGCTAACGAAATTGGTTAAAGTCAGTTGAAACCCGACCTGATAGAATCAGATGTTTCAAGAACAGAATTCGGTTGCCACATATTTGATTATGCACGAGTCGCATAAGTCAAAGTAATCCATATTATTGAGCTAACGGACCTGTTACACTCTTGAGCTAATGGACTTAGTTCAATCTCGAACTAACAAACTGGGTACGATGTCCCATTATGCATCACATAAGCTTTCCAATGAGCTCCTCCGATTTGTTGGCTATTATTTTGGGAACACTATTTCTTGAAATGTTCTCACTTTCCACATCTCATCACCGTTTGTTATTATTGTTGTTACTGTTGTTATTTTGCTATTGTTAGATCCTTGAGCAGTCTAAGCTCGCATAACTTGATCCACTAGGTTATGAGACATCTGAATTGTTTCATCCAGTGTGAGTGATCAAACGAGGTTTCGTTCTCTTAAATACTGAGTAGAAGTTCTCAAATGAACTTTTCCCATAACTTCTCATTGGTTGAGACCGTCACTGGGCACACTATTGCCAACTCTTGAAAGCGACGAATATAAGTTGTGATATCAACACCACTGGCAGTAAAGAAACTTCACCTTCATTTCTTGCACCTCATTCCGAGGACAATATTTCTTGATTACAATTTCTTCAACTTAGTCCAAGCAATTATTCTCAATAACTAATATATTGAGCAATAACATTTTACCATGACAAAGCATTGTCCAGAAGCATGCTTGCGGCATATTTGGCTTTGCAATATTTAGCACAATTGCTGATTAGAATTTCTAAGCTTGCCGCTTACGAATATCTTGTAAGGAATCTAGTACAACATTCACTTCCTGGCCCCGAAATATTAGGCCACACATTATCACCAGAAAGGTTACACAGATGTAAGCGTTAACTTTCAAAATTTCATGCTAGGATTAAGGTTTTGTTGAAAGCCTCGTTGCGGTAAGGTATGATTCGTTTGGTGAAATTAGAAAAACCAAACTTAAGATATATTGAAATTTATACGATATTAGCAAGAATTGGCCTGGTAGCTTTCAGACTCTACCTACTACCCGAACTTAGCAGTGTACACGCCGCCCTTCGTTTGTGCATTCTGAAGAAGTGTCATATTGATGAGACACTCACTATTTCTCTAGAAGAGATCTAGATTAATTAATGCTTAAACTTTATCGAATAATCTACTAAGATCACAGACCATGTGGTCAAATGACTTAAGCAAAGTCGCATTCATATTCTCAAGGTTCAATGGAACTCTAGAAGAGGTCCTGAATTCCCGTGGGAACGTGGAGATGAACTCAATTATACCGTTAGCAGATAACACTTACTGAACTTCGTGACGAAGTTCCATTACAAAAGTACCCCCACCTCTTCTTCTCGGGAACATCATTAACTCATAACACAAACTAAATCATGAGGACATGATTCCCGTAACTGGTGGAGGCTGTAGCAACTCGTAAATTTTCATAAGGCAAAATGACTATTTTGCCCTTTGACTTTTACTTTTACTATAACGTAAAAGCAAATACTGTAACTGGTAGTAACTGGTAATTTCTCAAGTTAAATAATTCACTCTGTTTTGGATTATTACACTCTGAACATTTTTGTTCACCAATGGCTATAAATAATTATTTAAAGTTGTTACTTTATTAATTACGAAAGTTTAATCGTGTAAACTTTCCTCGCGGTCAAGACAAGACTACGATAAGTCTAGGTGTTCAAAATACTCTACTTTAACCAATAGTCATATTTTATATGAACTATTAGCACTTTGTTATTTTTACATAAACATTTTACTCTTTACGTAATACGCGTGCTCAAACCTACGTTATTAGGTTTTAACAACATAAACACGCCCTATTAGACTTATCACACATTTAATATACATAGTTAGAGTATATTGATAAGTCTATACATTTTTGTAAGTATTATATTTTTACGTTACCCGATTTTAAGTTTCGTGACTTAAGGGCTTAACATTGGTAATTACCGGGACCAAAATACACCCCGTACACTAGATAACTAGCAAGATAACCTATAGTTATCTTACTACCACACTAGGTGGCGTCCAAATGAACACAACCAAGCCACATGGCCTTAGCTTGGCATACTATTATCACAAAGAGGACACCTCCTACTAACACCTCCACACATAAACATACTAATCTTTCATAAGAAGAAAAAGCACAAATACTCTTTTTGTTCCTCTCTCTTGCCGTACAAACACAACACCAAATCACCATCATTAGTTTAATTCAAGACTAAAGTAGTACCAAAATTATGAAGACCATGATGAATTCTACCTAGACCAAGAGTAGTTTTGGTGATTCCAAGCTTATAACAAGAGTTATTCAAGGTGTTTAGGGGCTGAGATAAATGG
The DNA here is from genome assembly GCA_019973895.1 of Chrysanthemum seticuspe. Taxonomy (NCBI): domain Eukaryota; kingdom Viridiplantae; phylum Streptophyta; class Magnoliopsida; order Asterales; family Asteraceae; genus Chrysanthemum; species Chrysanthemum seticuspe. The sequence goes on from BPTQ01000002.1 coordinate 221,752,914, forward strand.
GTATTTACAAGGTTCACATAAAGATTTACAAGGCTTTGGATAAAGATTCAAGACAAGGGTGAAGATTAGAAAGGGTTAAGGATTGATTATTCTTGTAACTTTCCAACCTAATCCGTGTAAGAATTTTGATACTCTTCATTTTTATTCAATATGGTTGTAATAATTTATATTCATTGGATGTAATTTGATATAAGTAGTACATGTAATATGGCTTAATGGATGTTGTACATGAAGTTTGTAACATGAAAAGAAGCTAGAGCAAGCCTTAGGTAGGTTTTATGAACCTGAATTCTGCAACAGTCCCAAAGATTGATTAAACTGATCATCTCAGTAAACTTTGAGGTTAATTCAGTAAGATAGGCTTGTAGAGCTATGTATTATGGTCGTTTCTCCGGGTGGCGCACCTCATAACTCATCCCGATGAGTAAATGAGAGCCAAAATGGCAAAACATGTCAAAATCTGCACACCAGATTTCATTTAAGAAAAGCCCATGGTTCTGGTCATTTCTGGAAGTCGGCTCCGTTTTATGAAATGTAGCAAAGACCTAAAATTGAAGTTTGGCGAAAGCCGCGCGTCAAAACAAGTTGTAGAACTCAACTTATGGTCGTTTTGGCAGGACTGAATGTGCAGCCAAACTTTCTGCAATGAAATATAAGTAATAACTTGTTATTAGACGATATAAGTAAACTTTGGACTTTGGACTTGATTAAGCTTGAGAAGCTATTAGAGAAAGTAAAATCTAGAACTTGAGCTTTTGAATCACTTAAAAAGGACTTGTGGTTAAAAAGTTATGCCTAGTTAAGTGTTACTAAAAGGAAATATAGTGCTGAAACAAGAAAGCTTGCTGATACGATTTTAAAACAAGGTTTTGACCATTTTCTGGTCCGAATCAGCAAAAGTGAAAAGCACGAAAGTTGCTCAGAATGACGTTTTCTACAAAAACTCGGGTGCACATAAGCAGAAAGTGAACGACAAATCCTAAAAACTACAAAAACTAACCGGACCTGTTGTATACCGGAAAATAACCATGGCTAAGAAACCTTAGTGTATTTTGATTCTTTGAGGCCAAAACAAAGCCAAGGTTAAGCCAAGGCTGATGTCTCAAGGTATTTTGACTTAAAAATAGCCATTTGGTATGGCCTTATTGTTGTCTCAAGTTGCTTAACCATAACTTAGCCGCACGGCTAGTTTGGGCTTAATGACCCGAAACTTGTTTTTAAAACTTAGTTCATTGGATTAGACTATGCTAGACTTTGACAAACTAAGTAAATGACCATATGACATGTTAAACTACTTATCGTCACACAAGTCAATCAGTAGTCTTTGACGAAACACTACACATGTTTTATATAACATTTGTCTCGTCAAATACTTTACTTATAAATAAAAAGTACAATAATAGTAAGGAATTTCATTATCATAAGAGGCCACTTCGGGGTGTCGTATCGACGAGTTGTGGATTTACGATTTAAAGTGTCCTGGCTCCTCATACGTTCACTACACGACCTCTTGATTTTGATAGCCCGAACGATGGTACGAGGTTATTTATAAAAGGGCTATAAGCCAAACAACACTTAAGGGATACATCAACTTAAGATTTATGTACAACATCATATTGAAAGCCAACAAACTACATATACTTGTATACTTATATCGTACACTATACTAAAACGCGATTACTATGCTTTCGTAGGTAATCGTTAAAGATCGTGATCTTGTCATACTCTACCGTTGATAAACATTATATCGTTACACTCCACTGCTGATCACTACAGTGAGTTTCATAGCCACAGCTTTTGTTTAACTGTTTTATAAACTCTTTTGGGGGAGATACATGCTACTACTTTTACTACATGCTAAAATGCTTTATTATGGACAATTGCTTGCAAACTGAATGCCTTGATTGTATTATTGCATGCCTAAGTTGTTTTTGCCAAAAGTCCCCAACATCATGGACCACTAATCACTGAGAGTGAGCGCAAATATTGTGGATAGGCCTATCGGAATTGACGAACCCGTCTCTGTTATCGGAAATAACAAGGCGCACTATATTTGAGGTTATCTAGGTAAAGGGCAAAATACATACCCGGGGAAAGTTATTTATATATATATATCGTCCGGTGATATATATACAACAGTCAGTCGTGAGTGCCATGAGCTTAGAGCAATAATAACTATCAAGAAGATAATTGTACACATTGCAATTATACTACAAACTATATTGTCCACTACTGTTTTCAAATCTATGTGGTTTCTATCGTTTGTATTGACCGGTTAGGCAATCAAACGCACTATGGGCGTATAACAACGTAGCCCACTACTTTCATAAACTTGATACCTTATGATCAACTGTTTTGCTTACAAACCTATGAACTCACTCAACCTTTGTGTTGACACTTCTTAGCATGTTATCTCAGGTTCGAAAGGAATTAGCTGGCATGGCATGTGAAGGCGCACGGAAAATATTTTGAAGACGATGCATATATTATCATTCGAAAAACATTACAACTTTTATGTTGTACTTTTTATGATTGTACAAACTTGTGGGACCAGTTTGTAAACTCTGATATTTTAATCGAATGATAATTTATTTCAAAACGTCTCATTTATAGTCGTTTTCTGTAACTTGTGCTGTGAACTACGAAGTAATACCCCAGTGACACAATCTTCCGCTACGATAATTTTGGGGGTGTTACAGCAGTGGAATCATGGGATCATATATTGGTCACTTGTGATCTTGCTATGAGTGTGTGGGATAAAAAATTTAGTTGGTTGAAGATGGGGAGTGTTAACGCTTTCTCCATTGATAGAGGTATTCATCATATGGAAACGTTAATGTTCCTTGTAAGATTTCTCGTGTTTGGCAAGCGGTCATTTAGACATCCGAATACTTCATTTAGAAAGAAAGAAACGCTTGTTTGTTCGGTAAAAAAAATATCAAGTACTAATAAGATCGTTCAAGATATCCAATTAAAAAGTTACGAATGGATAGTACGAAGATCAAAGAAATGCAAAATCCGATATGTTGTTATTCGACTTAGTGGGAACATTTGTGTGTCTTCGGAATCTGCTGATAATGTTGGTATGCTACAACAGTGTATCGGTCAGTTATATGTAGTTGAGAATGTTCTGTGGAGTCTAGTCTATGTTGGTAGTATGTCATGTCTAGTACTTATATATTTGGCATGTTGCCATTTCAATATGGGTCCTAGTATCAGTACCCTTAGTATATCTAACATTTTACATCGTCCCCCGTGACCCATTTATGTTTACAGTATAACGCAGTTTTTTATTAGTTTTTGTTTCGTATTTTTTGTCAGTTTAATACTTTTAACTAATTAAACTTTATATTTTATATTACGTATTTTTAGTTTTATACTCCCTCCGTCCCAAATTTTAAGTCCAGTTTGACTATTCAAAGTCTTTTTCTTCCGACTTTGACTGTAATTATTTTTTTTCGTGTTATATAATACTTGATGAAAAATATATGAATGGATTTGTGTTTCAAATGTATGTTCATTGGTATAGTTTTCTATCAAGTATTATATAACACGAAAAAAATAATTACAGTCAAAGTCGGAAGAAAAAGACTTTGAAAAGTCAAACTGGACTTAAAATTTGGGACGGAGGGAGTAGTTTTCTAATATAAATAAAATTATAAAAATAAAATAAATAAAATGAAAAACATAAGAGGGGTAATGTTGGTGATTTGTGGTACATACAATATACATGGGGGAAGGATATGGCGGCACCCTACAAAACACAAGCCAGGCACCCCATAGGTCATGGGGCCCCCGTCCGTACGCTGCGCAGTACTTTTTTTTTTTTTTTTTTTTTTTAAATTTAATTGTGTAGTGTTTATTTTGTGTGGTATATTTAATTTGTGTAATATTTTTATATGTATAGTGTATTTATTTGTGTGGTAAACTTTTTATAAACTTTTTTTATAAACTTTTTTATAAACTTTTTTTTATAAACTTTTTATAAACTTTTTTTTATAAACTTTTTTTATAAACTTTTTATAAACTTTTTTTTATAAACTTTTTTTATATAATTTTATAAACTTTTTTTATAAATTTTTTATAAAATTTTTTATAAAAAAGTTTATAAAAAAAGTTTATAAAAAATTTATAAAAAAAGTTTGAAAAAAGTTTATAAAAAAAAGTTTATAAAAAGTTTATAAAAAAAGTTTATAAAAAAGTTTATAAAAAAAGTTTATAAAAAAAGTTTATAGAATATTTATAAAAAAAAAGTTTATAAAAAGTAACGTAAAATAAATACCATATAAAAACACTACACAATTAAATACAGTATACATATAAAAACACTACACAAATAAATACACTATACATATACCTAAACACTAAACAATTAAATTAAAAAAAAATAAAAATAAAATACAGCCGCCGCATGTAGGGGGACCCACATGCTATAGGACGAAACAATTGATTTGATGGGGAGAGAGAAAACACAAGCACCCCCTATATTAAATACTAGGGGGTGCCTGCGTAACACACCCCGGTTGGGTGCCCATTACATTTCGTGTGCTTAGGTCATTTCCATTGTATTTTCATTGTATTTTTATTGGGTTATATTATTGGTACCCTCTTTGGCTCACAAAAATACCAATATTTTGTACCTTCTACCCTTTTTGACTTTCTGTTTACAGTAAAACATATTTTTTTATCAGTTTATGTTTCGTACTTTTTGTTAGTTTAATATTTTTAACTTGTTTAACTTTATATTTTTTATTTCGTATTTTTCGTTTCATAGTTTTATGATATAAACAAAATTATAAAAAATAAAATAAAATAAAATAAAAAATCAAAAAAGAAAAAGGGTATTACTTATAAAAATGAGGCGTCTTTATAACATGTCTTTTTTTATTTGAGTTGTTCTGTTATGTTTGAGTTTGCCCATTGTGGTTTGTTTGTTTCTTTTGGGTCCTACTTTTGTAGTCGACTCAATTATGAAATGTGGATGCGGTTACTTTGTATCATCTTGTTGTTGGTAATAGTTTTTCTTTTACTGTTTTTATTCTTTTGAATTTGATTATACACTTATTTTGAATTATGAATTTTAGGTTGTTTAACCGATTTTCAACTTAAATAAATTCTAATATAATTACCCGCCATGATTCGACTCAATTTTGTCTTAAGTTTTTTTTGTTTTGTTTTGTTTTGTTTTTGTTTTTTTTTAGTTATTTATTAGTTATTCTTTCGTTTATTAACTCTAATTCACAAATTCATGCACATGTGAGAATTTAAAGACTACAGTAAAACCTCTGTAAATTAATACTCGATAAATTAATAACCTCGATAAAATTAATAATTTCTCCAGTCCCAACTTGGGACCAGTACAAATTTAGACTCCAATCGATAAAATAATAAGATGATATTTTTTTTTAACCCCAATGTATATATATTGGTCCCAACGAAACTATAAATTAATAATTACTAAAAAATTCCATGTATATATATGATACACTTCAAAATTCTAATATTGTTTAGTAAAAAATGAAGCTATTTTCATTTATTTTTGTTGAACTTCAAATCTATATTTAGTTCATCTTTAAATCTCTCTGTTGAACCTGACAAATTCAATTAATATGTGAATGTTGATTCATAAAATGTTAATTAGAACTTGTTTTTCTCATTTATTTTTCATCTCTAACTAGTATATATTGTAACTTATATATTAGACTTGAAAATCTAAAGGCAATACGTAAAACCTTTTTGAATTAATAAATTATTAATTTATCGATATAATAATATCTCGCTAAATTAATAAAATATCTCAATCCCAGCATCATTAATTTATAGAGGTTTTACTGTAGTATTTAAGAGAGAAACTTTTCACATAAAAAGTTTTTCTTCTTTTTCCACGTAAAACATGGACGGAGCCAGAACCAAATATGACCGGGTGCATAAATTTTTTTGAACCGTAATATTGGAAACACATTTCGAAGGACCGGGTGCATTTAAGATGCATTTAAGAAAAATTGGTGTTTTTTTCAAAAATTAACACTACAGTAAAACCTCTATAAATTAATACTCGATAAATTAATAACCTCGATAAAATTAATAATTTGTCCGGTCCCAACTTGGGACCAGTGCAAATTTTAACCACAATCGATTAAATAATAAGATAATAATTTTTTTGAAACACCGGTGTATATATATTGGTCCCAACGAAACTATAAATTAATAATTATTAAAAAATTTCATATATATCAAGTTCATACATAATTGGAACTTGTACGAATTCAATTAAGGCCATACATAATTGAAATTTGTCCCAACAAAACTAACTTTTAACTTATTCAAAAACAATGAAATTAACAAATTCAACTAATTTGTGAATGTGAATTCATAAAATATAAATTGAAACTTATTTTTCTAATTTATTTTTCATCTCTAACTAATATACATTGTAATTAGTATGTTGAACTTGGAAATTTAAAAGTCATACGTAAAACCTCTTTAAATTAATAAATTATTAATTTATCGATATAATAATATCTCTCTAAATTAATAAAATATCCTGGTCCCAACACCATTAATTTATAGAGGTTTTACTGTATATCGAAAAAATCCATAGGGTTTCAGGCACCCGTAAAAACCCTCTAGCTACGTCCATGCGAAAAGATATTGTTTTGCTTTATTATATTGCGGATTTTTAATAAAAATATTTGCTAAAAATAACAATAAGTAATATCAAAGTATCAAGAAAGATACATAATTGATTTTCTTCCTATGTTTAACCTAACTTTTTGTTAAAGCCCCCCATACTTTTTATGGAGAAGAATCCTCTCAAGTTGTAAGTATAACTTGAGTCAAGTTGGGGCAACATGAGCCATTAGATTTGATCCAATGGCTCAAATCAAAAGAACTTCTTTTGATTTGAGCCATTGGATCAAATCTAATGGCTCATGTTGCCCCAACTTGACTCAAGTAACTTGAGAGGATCCCATCCCACTTTTTATTCACTATAAATCTGGACAATTTTTTTGCTTTTTACAACTCGTTCCACATAACAGTCTAACGCCTTGGGAAGCAGCCACTCTCCCTCCCAGACGTCGCAAAATCTTACACTATGACCGATTACACATGTAGACTTCCGGACGATTGCCTAGCCCTAATATTTAACTTCCTAACAACCACCAAGGACCGTAACAATTTCTCACTCGTTTCCCACCGTTGGCTACAAATCGACTCCGAAACCCGCACCTTCCTCCCTCTCTACGCCGTTTCAAATATCCAACCGCTTATTCCGTCAATATTCACCCGATTCAAATCACTCACTAAACTCGTTCTCCATTCTAGATGTTACTTTTCAGACATAAGCGACCAAGACATAATCCTTATCACTTCCATGTGCCCTGATCTCATGCGCCTTAAGCTCAGCGAATGCAATGGTTTAACTGATTCAGGTATGGCTGTTTTTTCTAAAAACTGTAAGGAGCTGAAGGAATTTTCATGTGATGATTGTAGGTTTATTAGTGATTTAGGTATGTTTGAGTTGTTAGATAACTGTACTCAGCTTGAGGTTTTGTCTATTTGGAAGTTGGTAAAAAGTAGCTTACCTGCCGTTAAAGCTCAATCCAAGTTTTGCGCTGGACCTGCGGTGAAGACACTTAAGGTTATTGAACTTAAGGATGTCCATAGTGAAAGGTTATTCGAACCATTGATTATTGGTTCGAAAAATTTGAATAGATTGAAGTTGATTCACTGTGGTGGAAATTGGGACAGGTCGTTGGAGATGATTCGAGATGATAATTGTTTAGCTGAGGTTCATTTGGAACAAGTTAATGTGACTGATGTCGGTGTTTCGTCGTTATCTAAATGTCGTGATTTAAATGCTTTACGCATTGTGAATAATCTGCAATGCACGAATGTTGGATTGATTAGTGTTGCTGAGAACTGTAAGGGGTTAAAGAAGCTTTATGTTGATGATTGCGTCCAGAATAAGATAGGAAATGAGGGGTTGATTGCTGTTGGGAAGCATAGTGTGAACCTTCAAGAGCTGGTTTTGATTGGGGTTAATGCTACCTGTGTTAGTTTAGAAGTAATTGCTACAAATTGTCAGAAATTGGTAACGTTAAAGCTTCGTAGGTGTGTGACGATAACCGACACGGTGATGATGTGTATTGCTGAGAAATTTGTAGCTTTGAAGACATTGCTTATTGAAAAGTGTGATGTATCTAATAAGGGGATTGAGGCTTTTGCGTTTCCGAATATGGTGTCTATTAGAGTGTCAAAGTGTGAAAACGTGACTCGTGAAATTAAAAAATGGTTAAATGCGAGAGAAAAATTGATTGCCCTTAAGAAGAAAGCTGTAAATGCAGTTACTAGTGACGGTGGAGTGCAAGAGCATGTGGTGGAGGTTCCACCGGCAGATAACCATGAGGCTTTCACTGCACTTGAGCCTGTATCTACTAGGTCTAGCTCGATTGACAATGGTGGTCCGACATCATTGTTCAATGAGGGCTCGCAAAGCATCTTTCTTTTTGGACAACTCTTGAACGGGTAAAAGCTGGTCAGTGTCTAATCATTATTCGCACATTGATATTTATTTGGATTTGTTTTCAATGTTTTTTTACCGGGGCTAGACTACTATTTTCATTTGTTAAGATTAGTATGTGGAATTGAGGTCTTTCATTCATTTGGTGCTCACTATGTTCATCAATTTCTCTTGCTCAGTAATTTGCATTCCGCTGAATGGGTGGTTTAAGAGGACAGTTAATTGTTGTATCAAAATTTGACTTTTACATTTTATAGGGTTTACTGCTTATTCATGCAACGAACTTCCATATATATTACCAATATACGTAATTAACTTAATGTATTAACAATCTAATGAAAACATACTTTCATTTTTTTTTTACCAAATTATGCAATTTGCAGCCATGATGGTAAAAGAAAGCTAGGCGTGTTACTTGTACATCAAATGGTATAAAAATGGCAAAGTGAGTTTGCGCAAAATGGTAAAATGGTGTAGAGTTTGTATTGATCAATTTAGCCATTGTTATAATTTAGCCATTGCTATACAACAAACTATGAAATTGGGTAGTAATTAGCATATAGGAAAAGGTTTGTCAGATATGAAACAATGTAGAAAATCTTTTAGTAGTAACCAATGTCTAATATTGTTTCTACAAATTCACGTAAACTTGTTGGATTAGTGGTAAAAAGTTTATAACTACTATCACTCAAATATGAAAGGTTTCAAGTTTAAATCATTTTAGGTGCAAACATCAATAACGTGGCCACGCCAACCTTCCCAGGAAAAGGGAATGATGTTTGTTTCTTTATGGTGTAGCTCAAACCCTGTCGATTAATAGAACAAAAAATTAAGATACATGGATAAAGAATCATATAAACTTCATATCAACTATTAAAATCATTAAGGTTTCAACATTGTTTCACCAACAAGGATTTTAAGGCCCAGGCGTTGCCCTGGGTGTAAAAATCGCATATATTTGGAAAAGTAAATTAACAAAGTAAGATGCAAATGTATATCTAAAATTTCATGTGGCATATGCTTTTGAACAATACACATGATAATTGATCAACACCACCAAAAGAGTAGACATCATATTAAAAACATGTTTAACATATCATATTTCCCATATCCCCTCCGGGAACGAAGGCACAAACGTTCTAGACTTTGCAATGATTTATTTCCTACCTAAGACAACAATAGACAAAGTTAGCAGCATCTTGTGTGACTATTTAAACAAATTAAAAATTTATAACTAAGCTTTATACCTGGTTCTCTAGATGCTTGTTCCAATTTAGCTTCAATCAACTTTCTTCCAGCAATCTGTTTTTGTATCTTCATTTTCAGATCAGTAATTCTAGAGTCAGAAACAGTTAAAGCTTGGCGCATAACATCCCCGATATAATTCTTCATGTTGAGTATCTGAGAAAAATGTTGCTTTTGATTTTCCCTATCTTCCTTTTGATTTTATAAGTAAATGTTAGCAGTATTCATAGCGAACCATCTTTTTAGCTTTACAATCACACAGAGTTGAACACTTAACATCAACTTAAAACGCCCACAGTAGTAATGCAGTGTTCACAACTTTGTAAAGGTAAAAAGATGGTTCGTTATGAAAACTGCAGTGTGTTTCATTTAACAGTTACTTCAAATGAATAGGAATATAGAGAAAATCAAAAGCACAAATACTCAAATCATAGAATGCCTGCTACAATAATTTCATATATGCAGATGCCTGTGTATGCCAAAATTTCAAACCCGAAACTTAATGTCGTTTTATGTATGCTAAAACTTTCAAAAACCGAAACTGAATTGTGACAAACTAGCTTTCAGAGTTTCAGCTCCTTCTGTTTATATGTTTTTCCGGTTTCAAATCAATTGGGTCTACTCAGTTAGACGATTTATCAGACTCTTCAAACACCAAAAGTAACCCACAAACTTAAGAGTTAAAACAAATCGAAAACAACTAAACAAATAACTGAAAAGAAATAAATATATCAGTAAAAAAATGGAGGCTCGGTTCTGTAACAATGTATCAGAAGAAAGAGGAAAAAACCGGCATGGCTGCATTAATATAAATGCCCAGCCAAGATACGGTTATTCTCAAACATTGACAGATTTCACTCAGACAACACGTATATAATACATTGGGGGATTTACATACATCCCCATAATACATTTATCATCACCGCCTCTAATAGCTTTTTTCTTTTGGTTGTGTTTGGTTAAGATTTTGAGTCATGATCTTAATTAATGGTAACTGAAGAAAAACAGCAACCAAACGACCCGTTTTGACAGCAAAAATAGCAACCAAACACCCTTAAATATACCAATGAACAAAGCCGCTATAACTTGAAAACCCCTGAACCATACCCCCTGAAGTGTACCCCTTGAACCATACCACCCCTGTTATGTGACCTTCACTGAAAAAGAATAAAGATATCAATTAAAAATTGGAGTTTCAGATCTGTAAAAATGTATCATAACAAAGAAGAAAAAAACGCCATGGCTGCATTAATATAAATGCCCCGCCAAGATATGGTTATTCTCAAACTTTGATCGACTTCACTCAAACAACACATATATGACAGATTTATCATCACTGCATCTAAGCCCCTTGTTATTTTGCGTGTAGCTCTTCCAAAGAAAAGTAGCTTCCTACAAATTCTGGAAGAGACTTCAATTTAATAATTGACAGATTTAGCAGCAAAAACTGCAATTTCAGAAACGCGGATGATGTTTACAGCAAAAGCATGAAAAGTAACAAATGCTTTATGCATAGATCAGGTAAAACAGCACAAACTTTATAAAATTTCTTTGACATGAATAAACTGGGTGAAGATAAATATTTAGTAAAAGAAAGGGTTAGTGCTATATGCAGTCACTTACATTGCGCAAGCTTCCTATGGTTTCTGGCAGGCTGGTTAACAGGTTGCCAGAAATGGATAACCGCTCCAGTCTCACTAATTGGCCCACTGAAACAATGGGCTAGTCAAATCTCTATGTGTATCATATGACTATGTGTGCATGTAAATGACATGCTTATTTTCCAAATCAGAATAGAAAAAAAATGCCTTCATCTGGCAAGGTGGTTAGTTGATTCCCGTCAAGCATGATAAACTTCAAAAACTGAACTTTCCCGATATTCATTAGAGACGCCCAATTATGTTATTAGCCAGTATCTGCAACCAAGCATATCGGTATGTCGGATACTAAAACCTTAGACATCTGAAGATTATGACACTCAATTTTTCCCGATCCGAAGCTCTAAACTTAAAGGTTAGAAAATATACCTAGGATATGTCCGAGAATAAATATGTGATGATGAGAACGTTCAGTATTTACCAGCCTCTGCATATTTCATTAGTTTGCTGATCTCCACTGGGACATTAACTGCAATAGCCATAGGACACAAACGATGAGTACAATTGTCTGAACATGAATCGTTTAAAGATACGCAGGTAAACAAAAAAAAAAAAGTTCTTACAATGTTATCTCAAACTTACATTTTCAATATAAGAATGCGCATTACCTGAGATGCTGAGATGACACCACATGAGGGCATGAGTATGCTTAAATAACCATACCAACATAAACCGCGTCGAATTAAGACATTCATAACAAATATACATCAACCTGCACAACAACTATAGGTTATACATATTATCATGAGTTAGGCTCTAAAATAAGATATTGAGAGTCAAAGTGGCGAAATTTAAAAATAAAAAAATATACAAATTGATTATTTGAAACTGAGAGGGTGTTTGAAAAAGTTCATTAAAATGCTTATTTCTTTATACACACATATAAGCAACGGGCTAGTATAAACTCTTCCGTTTGTTGTGCTGCAAACATGGTTACATGAGAGGTTTCACCCAATTAGGTGCTCATAAATTGGTCATTTCATCTTATAGAACACATTATACATGTGCCCCTATGAAAATGAAGTAAGCAACTTGGATCAGCCAACAAACATTTTGGTGAAGACGTCGCTTTAAGGTTTTAACTAGTGATGTCTATATGGCCTCGAACAAATAGGTTGAACTGGTTGCCTTACACAAATTCTCATAGAAGAAAAAAAAAGTAACCTGGTAAGCCATACTATTGCTAGTTTCATATATGGAAAGAAATATTTGGTTGTTTGATAACATCAAATAAGTACTAAATGTATGTATCATTGATCCCAATTATATTGCTTCTTTTATATGTATTTATATGAGAATTGATACTTAATCGTTTACTTTTGATAATCTCAGTAAATGTTGGAGCAATGAATGGAAGTTAAAAAAAAGAACGTGATTTGGAGCTACAACGAAGAAAATCAAAAAAAGTTCAATGATCAGACAGTCAATACGTCGTATCCACCTCAAGTGATACGGCGTATCCGTTCCTGACTTCACACAAAAGACCACGACGGGAAGTACACCAATACGCCGTATTCAAGGGTGGTTCGTACACTTTCCATAATATTTTAATCGTGGAGCCCACGCTAATGAACCCGATACGCCGTATTGTACTCCTCCAATACGTCGTATCGACCAAATTGCAGACACTATATATAGAAAACCTAAATTACAATTTAGAAACAACTTTTTACCATCAAGCTTGACTTCGAAACGAATTTAGAAGCCATGAAGGTCCTGGAAACTGAGTCATTCAATGGGAGAACTCTGTGTAACCTAATACATGGATTAATCGTTTGGTTAGCATGTCGTTATCACTATTAATCATACATTTATCGTTTTGATTACTATCTTGTGCTTTGTTACTGAGATTATGGGCTAACACCCTTAAGTGTTAGTTGAGTTATAAAGACCTTTTGTTGTTGATATGTTTTACATCGTTTATTAGTTTATCTCGTTGGATATTATTTATGTTTATCACTATTACTCGTTTATTTGTTTGATTGAGTGTTATTTATTTTCTAGATCTTTTAGAATAGACTAAAATACATCGTTGGTCCCTAAACTTGTCATTGCGCATCGCGATGGGACAAAGTTGGGCATTATCATCGTCGGAGGTCCAAAACATGGGCTTTATATGCCAAACTCGTCCCTTAACCATTAACGCCGATGTCAACGTTATGTTGGTGAGGGCAAAACCGTCTTTTACTGTAGCGTACTCAATACAAACCGTTATACAGTGTTTGTAGCTAGTATATGTCTGTGTAACACGGTTTGGTCGTTATTTATCATCCATCCCTAAACTATCCTACAAAAATAGTCTTCTACAAAACGATAATCGTTTCAAGATGGTACGTTGCTGGTGTGGTAAGCAAGCTATTATTCGCACTTCGTGGACCTCTGCCAACCCAGGGCGTCGATTCTTTGGTTGTCCTGTTGAAGTAAGTACGTCTTAATATTTATTGTATTAGTTTGTTTTCGCAAGCAGCAAAGTACATTATAACAATGGTGGTTGTTTAATGACTTGTCATACTCATGAATAGGGGTCTTCTTGTCGGTGGATACGATAGTATGATCCTGAAATCTGTGCTCGTTCAAGAATGATCATACCAGGCCTTTTGAGGGGGATAAATGAGCTTGAGGCAAGATTAGTAGCTGCTCAAGGTGATGTGTGGAAGTGGAAGATTTACCTGGTGCTCAGTTGGATATTGTTCTTGATTGTTTATGCATTGGGATAACTTTTTTAGCTTTTATGTAATGAAGCGAGATGGTTAATGTTCAGTATCTTGAATTGTAGTAACGTTGTTATGAAGTATTCAGTTTGGTTTGTTTTTTATTTTCAATGCCTTATGGGTATGCAGATGGTTAGCAATTTGTTTAGGTTTGACTTTTAAATGTCAACATTCTTATGAGGTTCTGTTTAGCTTTGGTTACTTTTGATGCAAATTATTCACACATCAAGCTTAGTCAATCTATAAAAATACACAATAATGACATGGTTCCATAGTTAATGCAAATGGATATAATTCCAAATGCATAAAATTGCATACTTTTCAAAGCATGAGAACTACAGTTAGACACACACACACATATGTTTTTAGAGTACATAACTTGTCCATAGGAAATAAACTAGATGAAACATTGTCTAGCTAATTAGCATAACAGAATTGACCTATAGTGAGGCCATTATTCTTTCCAGTGCAGCCTGCTGCCTGGTCATTCTTTGTGTAGCAGGCTGGGTTGAAGCAGAATCTGCTTGCACATCACTTGACTGCAGCTGAGAAACAGATTGTGATTGATCATGTTGCTGGGATTGACACTGGGATTGCTCATGCATGCTGGGATCGGCAATTGCTTCATCTTGATGTTGTTGGGATTGTGACAGGGATGCATCATGTATGATGGGATCTTCAGTTGGTTGATCTTGATTTTCAGATTGAACACCACTTCCTTGAACTGCACTAACTTGACTTTCAACAACACCTGTACCTTCAGCTTCTTTATCTGCTGCTACTTTGTTACCTTTAGGATGTGTCTTTTTTGCTGCAGCTTTTGTAGGCACTTGTTTGCCATTTCCCTTATTGGCAGTTCGTCTACTTTCAGCTCCACCATACCCTAGACATGTTTTCTGGTTGTGTCCAGCAATGCCACAAATACTACACTTAACACTCTTCCAAGCCCTTGACAGCTTACCATTCTTCACAATCTCTTCACTTTCAGGAGCTATCCTAACTCTTTTTCTACCTCTTGAGCTAGGCGGCTTTGTTTCGGATTTCGGTGGAACAATTGTTATTGGCACAGTTGATTTTTCCCAATGTCCGCTGCTAGTTATAGGATGGACATGGTGATGGTATGTTGCCTCCCAAAGTGAGAAGATAGTAACAAGGATGAGCCCATGTTTCTACAGCTCCTACTTGTTGCCCATTTAAAGCCATATTCCAATTAGTAGCAACAGCATGTTTACATGGTAAACCTGTTATCTCCCATCTTCTGCAAGTACAAGACTTGTGTACAACATTAACTACACATTGGTCACCCCATGGCCCACTAACCTGAAACTTAGTTCCCCCATTCCATAAAACATTATACTTAACAGCCTCTTTCTTAATACCCTCTAGAATGTGTTGTGCAGTTGGTGTTAGTGGACCATCACTCTTCTCAATCACCAAAAGAACATGCATTATCCTCTTCATACAGTATTCCCTGATGTATTTTAAGGCTGTAATAATTGGTTTGTTTAAACCCTCAATTATTTTGTCATGAAATACTTGACACATGTTATTAAGTAACACATCAGAAGTAGCTCTCCCTAAAGATAAACAGTAATAAACATGTATTAATTATAACTGTTTATATTACATTAACGAATACAAATTAACTGAAACAGATAGATCACTTACATGAAAAATGTGACCTTGACCAATGGATTGGTGGTATCTTACTTACCCAATCATGGGCTGGTTGATTAAGTTTCTTGAAATCAGCCATAGCTTTCTGAAACTGTACAACAGTTGAGGCTGTTGCACATTTCCACATATGCTCTTTGTAGGCCCTACCTTTCCATTGCAGTTTCATTTTCTCATGAATGCTTCTAATACAGAATCTGTGTTCTGCATCTGGAAAAACTTCTCCTAAAGCTCTATGATCCTATGTTTTCTGATTCAACAAAAGCATAAGCTAAAGGGTATATACCATTGTTCCTAACAATTCCCACAGCTGTCATCAGTTGACCATTCAAAGGACCACGAATTGGAAAAGCACCCAGCCCCAACAACGATCTCCCACACGCTTTAAATCCTTCCTTCAATGCACCTAAACAAACATACACTCTCTTGAATTCTCTAGTTGGAAGAGCCTCATCTGGAGGTCGTTCCACATTCATCACAACTGTTGTATTAGGGTTTGTCTTCTGCAACTCTTGAACATAATCTCTCAACATGGTAAATTGTAGCTTGAATTGACCCCTGATGGCTGTTATTGCTAAGTTTTTGGCCCTTAAAACCTTTTGCAGGGACACTTGAAGCTCGTATTGGTTGGTAAGTTGATTATGCACAGACTTGACAGGAACCAGTGGATTGGTTTCAATTTGTGCTGTAATTTTCTGTGAGATATAGCGAAGGTCAAAAGCTCTAACTGCCCTTGATTGCAAACAAGTGTGTTGCTCATTATATGTTATGACTGACCACGTACATGTCTCACCATTCCTGCCGACAAACAATAGCCATGGGCAGAGTATTTCTGAAGGGTCCTTTTTGCTAGAAAGCCATGCATTTATACCCCTTCTGCTTAATGGACTCCTAGATGGGCCTATATCCAGTCCAGGACCTTCACTTGGGCCTGAAAGTAGAACACAACCCTTACATCTGACCCTTATTCTTGTTTTGTCATTCTTCACAAAAAAAACTCCATCCTAGTTTCTATTGAATGCTCTCTTACTTTAGTTTTGACATCCACTGCAGTAGCAAACTCCTGACCAGAATAGAAGAAGGTTGTATAGACTCCATTTGCAAAGTCTGTCTGTTGGAAAGAAACATACTCACTGCAAAAGACACCATCAACAAACTAGGTAAATCATTTTCCAACTGTATGTCATCACTTATATTACTGGTTGTTTATGCTTCACCTAACTCATTACTTTGACCTAGTTTGACCATAGCAAGTTGTGCATCATTCTCCTGACAAGTATTCTCTTCATTTGCTTGAATTGAATCATCAACTGCATTGCCTAAGTCACTAGTGTCACTCACTTGTAACAGAGTAACATAAACAATAGGATCCTGTTCCATGTTATCTTGAGTCAATTGAAACAGAGTTACATCCACATCAGGCTCCTCAAACATGTTATTGACATCAACTAGTGCTCTTCCTGCTTTGTCTAAGTACTTCTCCTGAGTCAATTGAAACAGATTAACCTCAAAATTATCAGGCTCCTCAAACCTGTTATTGACATCAACTAGTGCTCTTCCTACTTTGTCTAAGTGCTTCCCCTGAGTCACTCGGAACAGATTAACCTCAATATTATCAGGCTCCTTAATAGCATTGTCCTCATCAATAAGTACTAAAGCACGCTCACTGTTATGAACACGTTGGCTAGCAAATGATGTGTCTAGGGTGGAAAATACAGGCTCAATGTTTGGCAAATTGCTAGATTCACCAATATCATTGACGTCCATAGGCACTTGTGTAAGTTGGATAAAAGGATCTAGGGCAGGTTCATTATCAAGATCATCTAACACCAATCGTCTACAACAAGATTGAATAGCAGCAGTAGCAACTTTTCTCCTATCTTCATCCATCTCCCAAAACACAGTCTTAATAGATTGTGGGGACATTTCAGAAAGTTCTAATCTTGTCTTACCTATTTCCACATAGACATCTATCAACTTATGGTCTATGACAACATCTTTCAACAACTCAACATTAGCAGCTTCACGCAAAGTAAACAAACCGTCGTCCAATGTACAACCAGGCTTAAGAAAGTAGAAATAATTGGTTTGTCCAATCTCATAACCGATTTGGGTCATGAGAGCATCCATTTCATCAACGGATACCTCTTTTATTTCCACATGATCAACAAGGCATTTATTGCCTCCTTGATATATTCTACCTGGAAAGTATTTGAATGTACCTTCATAATGGAACCTCATGCTAAAGGATCCTGGTTGACCCGCTGTGTAAACAATGTACAGAAACAATGTTAAGATAAAGTTACCTAAAAGGGGATAACTTAAACAATCGTACTAACATATGATTGTAATAGACTATAACCAAAAAACACTTACAATATCTCCTGATTGCAACTTTTTCCTCTATTTCATGGTCATCAAAGAAAGGATATTCTCTTATTCGCCATAGAGTAAATCCAAGGTTAGTGTTTGTTATTTTCTTACTTAGATTATTTGATTTGATGATTGACATTGCATTAGGGTTTTTTGGGTAGGCTTCCAAAACAAGTTTGGGGATGAGCAATGAGTACACAACTTTGTTATATTCTACATAATGGCGGGAAATTGGACAAGACATCTGATATAGTACATCAAGGTAATAAGACTATTCTACCCTCAACAGTAACATGATAACGGGGTTTTCTGGTGTATAACGGAACGTTGACATCGGCGTTAGTGGTCAAGGGACGAGTTTGGCATATAAAGCCCATGTTTTGGACTTCCGGCGATGATAATGCCCAGGTTTGTCCTATCACACCCCCAAATTACCTGTTTTGCAGCGGAATGGAATTCCTGGGGGTTGATTGTCATAGCATCACAATCACAGTTATATTGAACGACCTAAAGTGTCGTTTGGAAAACACATCGTTTGATTTAATAAAACAATCAGAGTTTACAAAGTATAGGTCCCAAATGAAATCAACTTGTGCGGAAAATAAGTTTAGTACAGTCAAACGATGTTTTTAAAGTGTATAAATCCCATGTGAGACGCGTCGTCACCGCGACTCTATGATATGTCCACATGCATGCCATGAAGTTAAAGCCTTAGATACCTGAGATAAAACATGCTAAAAGTGTCAACACAAAGGTTGAGTGAGTTCATAGAGTTTGCGTTGAAATGTAAAGCCTTTCAAAATCGTTTATGCAACAAAGGCATTGTAAATCCACTCAGTTCCAAGTTCCGCCCATACAAAACTTGCAACCTGTGTGTTCACAACCCACTGCCAAAATGTGTATAATTTATGTTCAAGCACATGATGTCAAATGAATTCACAATAGTACCTAACTCGACGTAGAACCATAGCACATAATCAATAGTGCATGACTCAATGTATCAATAGTTACTTGATATAACACATATGAGTGTTGTTTCAAATCGTTCCAAGACCATTAGTTCAATGATTATACCAAGACCATTAGTTCCATGATTATACCAAGACCATTAGCTCAATGAATATACCAAGACCATTAGCTCAATGAATATACCAAGACCATTAGCTCAATGAATATACCAAGACAATTAGCCCGATGATTATACCAAGACAATTAGCCCAATGATTTATGATATAGAAATTCTAAATATGGCAAAATTGTTACTTCGTATGACTAAACATTCAGTTCAGATAAACATATAGTTTGCAAATAATCATGAATGTCATAAAAGTTGATGAGCATGTATCTCCCCCAAAAGTAGTATAAAACAATTAAAAAATAGGGCTATGGAACTCACATGGACAATGATGCGATGGCAAAAGTGAGTACACCAAAATGTAGCGTGAATCTCTAACCTTGACCTATTATGAATGATATGATATATAATAAGTCATGATGTAATGTTATGCATGCAATTCGTATGATATTTATACCACTTGTGAATTTTTGAAAATAATACTTATCGTCGAAAAATAATCGTATAACGTCTTGACCATTTTTAAATTACTTTACATGTATTTACGTTGAAATGACATCCTACGATAATCATTTAGTGATTTATTATGAAATTATAACTTTTCGTCGTAAAATAATGTCATTGGAAATTTCATGAAAGTGACAAAATAGCCTCGAAAAACTAGTCGTAAAATGGTGCACATTGAGCGTTAGGAAACAAACTCAACGGTTTTGGGAAGCTTGTATCATTATCTCAAAGTTTTAGCATTTAAGTTTTCATCGTAGAGGTCTCGATCATGGAGAAAAATATAGGTTAAGTATGGTACTTGTGTCCAAAATATCGTTTAAGGATGGTTTTCGGCAAAGTTTAAGCGACTATATTTCATTCGTTACAACTCCGCTTGACAAACGGTCGGACATTTTGGAAAATATGCTTGGCGAACTTACTTTTACTAAAAGACATCACTTTATAAAGAGTTCTACATCAATGTTAAAAATGACCTTCAACATGGTCACTTGTTGCCGTAATACTTGTCCAATAGAAATATAATAGTTTTTCTTATATAATAAAGTTACGGCAACTTTGTGTAAACGTGTATAATTTAATCGTTACAAGTCCGTTTTCAACGTTTTCTATGTCCTCGGAATCGTAATAATATATACTAATATATTTTTGATAAGTCGACACATTTTATAACGCTTAAGACTCATTTTTGACTCGTAAAAAGTCGAGATTACATGCTGAATTCCCTGAAACAAATATTTTTCGTCGTCAAACTTGAAAATAGCATAACTTCTTCGTTATAACTCCGTTTTAACCCATTCAAGCGGTCACGTTTTCGTTTTAAAGTATATTTTCCAAATATCTAGCCCAAAATTTTTTATCCACTGTCGAAAATTCCAGATTTCACAATTTTGATCAGACCCTTAATTAGACTTGTCGAAATGAGTTTTTCACGCGCAAAACCTATTCTAACCAATTCAAAACAACTCCGAAGCTATTCTAATCCTACCATACACCTTCTTAGGGTGTCATGGGTTCTTAGGCATCACCAAAAGTGATATATTTCAAGGAGTAATTATAGGATAACATATATAAACTTATAGTGCTTATAAACAATTTAAGTGGTATAGACATCACATAACTTGCATGTTTTACTTGAGCATGATAAAAATGAACATAAAAATGAATATGAAAGATGAACATGAATATGAGATGCTTACTAGTTAACTTGATGAGGTTAATGAACAAAGGTTTAATCCTAACACCCTAGGTTTTTATTTCAAAACCTAAACTAAGAGTGTAACTAGATTGTGAATAACTTGACTAGGAAAAATTTTATGGTTTTCTTCTTGATCCTCCTTGATGGCCGGTTCTATGGTGATAAAAGAGGAGAGGATGGTTTTTATTTTTGCACTTGAGATATTAAGTTAGTATGTGTATGATTTTGAGTATAAAATGTATATAATGTAAGATATTAAGTATCAAATGGTGTGACTCATCATGTTGGTCGACAACCATAAAGAAAAAAAAAGGTAGATGCATTTTAAGTAGCTTAATACATATAGGTAGAAATAAAGTGTAGTTATTTAAGAATGATTAGTAACTTGTGTATTTATTTTAACATTTAGGGTGGCGTTAGCTAAAAATAAATTTTAACGGATCAAAATAAAATATATTGAAGTCATAAAAATTATAAAAATACATTCCTTACAAAAACTGAGTGAAATAATAATTATCGTGTAGTATTTACGAAAACCGTCGTAATTATATAAATATAACAATTTATATACGAAATAAATTTAAAACACCGGGTAAACTAATAATAATATTTTTATAATCTTAATATGAGTATAAAAATATATCGGGATAATTTTTGGAGGTATCGGATCAAATGTTCAAAATAATTGATTACGCGATGGCGTTTATTTAATAAAAATTATACGTTTAATGTGAAATGCAAAACCATGCTTGAACTAATATGATGATAATGATGCTAATGATATGTAGACTAAACCTAGTCTATATGAAATGTCCATGATGATTGTTCATGAATTCGCAGCTAAACCACTAAGATTACGCGAATTTGATACTCGTAAACCTAGTTTACGATAAACGATGAAATAGTGAAACTTGAATAGTGATTTTCTCCGGAATGAATAGTGTTTCGTGAATAGTAAATTTTGAAATACGTTCTCAGAATATTACCTCGACTTCGAAAATGGTGAATAGTAAAATTTTGAATAGTAACTGGTGAATAGTAAATTCCCGAGATGAATAGTAAATTTGAGAAATGACCTGAAATTGCGAGTTGTCACATGTCCCATCGCGATGCGCAGTGACAAGTTTATGGACCAACGGTGTATTTTAGTCTTTAGAATATGAATTAATTGATGTAACTTAACTATTTGTAATTGTGGTTGCTTTAATTAATAAATAAACCTAAGATCCGTATCATAATAGTAGAGTGTAAGATAACCATTTGTACCGGTTCAGCGGTTCCTAGCCAAGGATAACCATCTGTAATGGTTCCTCGGAAAATTCCACTATTAGGACTAGTGTGCGTAATGCCTCTAGGTTAGATAATAACAAGATTAAGGCATATAAGTTGATAAAACTCGTAAAAGTTTATGTTGCACTTGTGTCACCTAGATAGATTATAAATAATAGTTCAAGGACTTTATGCAGGTTTTTTAACTGTGATAGAGTTAGCTTGTTAGCCTCAGATTAATGGAGCTGACCACATTATTTACATTTGTGAATCACCAATGGGAATAAATAGTAAACATTGAACTAGTAAGACATATCAATAATAATCGTTTGGATAAACTTAGTTAACACGTTCTTCCAATTATTGATTTATATCTTTTCCTTTATTTGTTTGCTTATTGTTAATTAGTTTAATATATACTTTTTGCTTTCGTAATTTAATTAGACAAATGAAAACTCATGTCAGTCTCTCAGGCTGAACACCCCCCCCCCCCCCCACTACGTAGTTTAGGTTAAATAGTTAGTTAGAATACCTTTAAGATTAGTATATTAGTAACTCACTCTTGACGAACGACTCGTCTTACCAATCACTAGCTATAACTGATCGGGTACACTGCCGTTAGTATTATAAGTTAGTTCGGCAAAATATAAATAGTAGAACTTGGTTAAAAAATATAAACTGTTCAAGTAAATGTAGGTCTTATAGGAAATAAAAATTACTCAATGTTGTATTAGCACCACCTGACATTCCACTTGCGGGTACAACACAATTTTTTTCTAGTCGAGTAAATCATTAGGCATTACGGCCTCTGTTAACCAAGACAAAATTAGTCACTGCTTAAGCTAAATGCCTAAATCAATAACCAATACCTAGGCATTAGCGCCTTAAAATATTGCATCATACGTACACAAAAAAACGTTGATCACGTTACTAAGTATACCTGAAACACACAATAAACATCCAAAAAAAAACACCAATTTCCCTTAAACTGCGACACCGGCATAGCACCACCCCCCCCCCCCTCTCAAATCCCACCGATGGACCAAATTCCCAAACCCGCCCGTAACAAACTCACTTCCTGACGCCCACTTGACCGTACTATACCCCACCAAACCCTTTCAATCTACTACTCTCCGGTAATCCAACCCCGAATCCCCTATATTAATGATATAATGTATAACTTATAGTTGTTGTGCAGTTTCGTGTATATTTGTTGATAACATTTGGCTGCACAATTCATCATATATTCAGTTATGAACCATACTTCTAGAACCATATTCCCTGAATACTCTCTCTGCCATACTCCCTGAACCATAACCATGAAGCATAACCCCCAAACCATAACCCTTGATAAAAATACAACAAGCTGATAAGTCTATGAGTTTGAATCTTTTTTGACTTGATGGTCTTTTTCAGTTTTAAATAGGGATTAAGTCGTAGAATAACAATGTATTTTTTAAAGTGTCCCGTTTTGGTACATGTACTTTTTATAAGTTGTAGAATAGCAATGTACTTTCATAAGTGTTACAATTTGGTACGTGCAATTTTTTGAAGTTGTAGAATAGCAATGTACTTTTTATAAGTGTTTCAATTTGGTACGTTGATGATGTACCAAATTGGAACACTTATGGAAAGTACACTGCTATTCTTAAACTTAAAAAAAGTACATGTACCAAAACGGGACACTTTAAAAACTACATTGCTATTTTACGACTTAATCTCTCTTAAATAAAGCATTAATATATTTTGATTTCTGATTAACATCTAATAGAGCTTTTAAAAAGTCTCACAAATATATGAACAACTAGAACATCAAGATATTTTCAGGACTTCAATAGTTCATCCAAAGCTTTGATGCTTAAAATTTTATTGAGTTATGATTAACTGATAATACAAATCTGAACAATCAGAAGAGATCAAGTGTTCAATACAATTTAAAGACTTAAAGACTTATCGAACAAAGCTTAGAAGCTTGAATCTTTTATATTTAATCCAAAAGAATATATTAGCTATAATTTTTTTAGCTAATTGGCTATAATTTTGTGATATAAATATGGTTCATGATTATTATTATTATTATTTTTTTGAGTAATTTACACCGTTCATCCTGGTGGTTTGGCCATAATAACATCACAAGTCCCTCGACTTTCTTTTTTGCATGGTCAGTCTTATACTGAAGTTTTATAACACTATTCGTCCCTATCACTAACAGTCGAGGGACTTGTGATGTTATTAAAGCCAAACCACATAGACAAATGGTATAATTGATAAGGACGAATGATGTTACAAAACTTCATTATAAAGATCGATCATGCAAAAATGAAAGTTGAGAGACTTACGTTGTTATTATGGCCGAATCACAAGCACAAATGGGTGTAATTTGCTTTATTTATTTATTTATTTTTATTTTTTTAAATTCTTCTGATTGTAGCCGCCGATTGGCTACAAACAACCTATCCCCTTTTCATAAACCCAAGTTTTTGCTTAAGCTCACTACATACACAGCCTCAGCAACCGGAGCAGCCACTCCACCAGTAACCACCACAATTGCACACTCTCTACCTCCAAATCAATCATAATTTCTCACTCCTACCCAAACATCCATCCAACAATATGCGTGATTACACAAATTCACTTCCAGACGAATGCTTAGCCCTAATTTTCAACTTCCTAACAACCTCCAAGGACCGTAACAATTCATCACTCGTTTCCCACCGCTGGCTACGAATTGAAGCTCAAACCCACACTCACCTCTCTCTCGACGCCCATCCTAATATCCATCCCTTTATTCCCTCAATTTTCACCCGATTCAACTCACTTACTCAACTCGTTCTTCGTGATACATCCGTTGATAGCATAAACGATAATCATATGATCCTTATCACATCCATGTGTCCTAATCTCACGCGCCTTAAACTCAACGAGTGCTGTAGAATAACTGATTCAGGTATGGCTGTTTTCTCTAAAAATTGTAAGAAGTTGAAGGAATTTTCATGTTTTTGGTGCGCGTTTAGTGATTTAGGTATGTTTGAGCTGTTAGATAATTGTAGTCAGCTTGAGGTTTTGTCTGTTAAGGTGTTAAAAAGTAGCTTACCTGACTTTGGAGTTCCATCCAAGTTTTGTGCTGGACCTGCGGTGAAGACGCTTAAGGTTATTGAACTTAGGCATGTCTATAGTGAACGGTTATTCGAACCATTGATTATTGGTTCAATAAATTTGAATAGATTGAAGTTGATTCGCTGTGGTGGAAATTGGGACAGGACGTTGGAGATGATTCGACATGATAATTGTTTAGCTGAGGTTCATTTTGACCAAGTTAATGTGACTGATGTCGGTGTTTCATCGTTAGCTAAATGTCGTGATTTAATAGCATTGCATATTGAGAATTCACGTTGCACGGATGTTGGATTGATTAGTGTTGCTGAGAATTGTAAGGGGTTAAGGAGGCTTTATATTAATTATGGGTACAAGAGTGAGAGAGGAAATGAGGGGTTGATTGCTGTTGGGAACCATAGTGTGAACCTCGAGGAGCTGGTTTTGAAAGGGGTTAATGCTAGTTGTGTTAGTTTAAAAGTAATTGCTACAAATTGTCAGAAATTGGTAAGGTTAGAGCTTTGTAGGAGTGAGACGATAACTGATGTGGAGATAATGTGTATTGCTGATAAATGTGTTGCTTTGAAGATACTGTGTATTAAGAAGTGTCCTGTGTCTGATAAGGGGATTGAGGCTTTTGCATTGGGTTGTCCGAATTTGGCAGAGATTTGGGTAACAAAGTGTAAAAAGGTGACTCGTGAAGTAAAAGATACGTTAAGAGCGAGTAGAGAATCGTTGGTAATTAAAATTGTATTCACGCAATAGAAAACTTGTGAATGCAATTAACCACTGACAGTGGAGTGCAAGAGCATGTAGTGGAGGTTCCACCGGCAGCAAACTACGTGGCTGTCTCTAGACCTGAGCCTGTATCTACTAGCTCTACCTCGAGTCACAATGGTGATCCATCATCAATTTTCAATGAGAGCTCATGAATCATCTTTTATTTGGACAACTTTTGAGATGGTAAAAATTTGTCAGTGTATAATCTCCATCCGCATGTAGATTCTTATTAGGAAATAATAATAGTATTCTACCTATTAGCCTATTAGGGAATGATATATGTTGAACACGTTACTTGATGGCAAGCTTTAATACATTATTATTTGTATAAATATTGGAATTATGGTAAGTCATCTCTTTTTCAAGTACAGGCTATTGTCTTATTCGTTTCTTTTATTTTATTTCATTTTGCTTTGGATCCGTTCTCAGTGTCTATACGAGCGGAGCTCATCATTAAACTATTATTTTCCTTTCTTAATGTTGTATCTGGAAATGAGGTCTTTCATCCATTGGGTGATTATATAATCACATGTTTGTCTTTTGCTAAAACTATTGTGATTGTGTGGATTTGAGGTCTTTCATTCATTGCGTGTTCACTATGTTCATCAGCATTTCTTGCTTGACTTTTTATTCTTCCAAAATGGGTGGTTTAAGGGGACAACATATTCATCAAATTGTGACATTATTTTATAGGGTCTAGCTTCATGCAAAGAACTTCGATGTGTGTAATCAAATGGTATCTTACTTGGTAAAGAAAAGGGGTATGTATGTTACTTGTGCATCAAATGGTACAAAATTGGCAAAGATATTTTGTGCTAACTGGTAAAAAATAATTAATAAACTGATGACATGTATAGCCATATTAAAAAATTGGTGTAGAGAAGAAAGTCTAAAATTGGGTGGTAATTAGCATACAGGAAAGGGCACCTGGAAAACCACGAGCTGATGCTTTTGCGACATTATGTAAATGTTTCTAGCAATTGAACTGTCTTGGTTTACATCATCAGGCTGCTTGTGCCTTCTAAATTTTGGTACATGAGTTGGCTAAATGTGGGGTGAACTCCTATAAACTGTCCCAAACAATATGCCATTAATTAAGTGGTATTCCTGCTAATGTATAAGATAATGATATGATCATATTAGATTACCATTATTTGATTGTAATTAACAAAGAAGTTGAAAACAGCTATAAGAATTGTTAAAAAGAACAGCTTACAGAGAAAGAGTGTAGAATGAAAGTTAAAAAGAAACCCGAACTTGAGAAGAATCCTTTAGCAGAATCCTTTACCTGCCCCTTAAAGTGTTTGGCATTGTTGCTTATCGGATATCCAGTTTAAATAGGCGTGTAGTTAGAATCCTTTACACATTATAATCAAGGTTACCCCCTTCTGGCTCTATTCAGCATTTCTTGCAGTTCGTTACACATTTCTTGTTCTCACTACTTAGTGTTTTTTTCGTCATTTCTTACACCTCAAAGACGCTGCTATCTTATAGTGTATTGCTCAGTAAAATGAAAAATGACAATACCCAAGCTGTTTAAATGTCAACTCTATGCTTTTGATAAATTGTATTAATTAATTCAATCATAGTCGTTATAAGAAATTTTTAGATGAACGAATTCTTAGACAAAAAAAAAATTGTAAATGGTGTACACAAAAGCACGCATACCCTTTAATTTCCATCACTTAAAATCGTTCAATTTGACAGCAACTTGTCAATAAACAAGGTGTAGAAAAATACTAAACAATAAAATATGCAAGATAAGTTTGCAATACAGATAGTAAACTAAATAGCAATATAAAAGTAGATGATCACTATCAGTAAGTCATAAGAGGTGACCCACTGCAGTGGACATCAGAAGCATCAGACACCCTTTGCCTTGGAGACAATGTAGCGCTTGCGGCCACATCAACATCGAGATTAATGAAACTTTTCCTCTTTTGAGTCTTGTATTCCTCCACATCTTCAGATATCGGGTTCAACTGTTTCTCTTGATTAAGTAACATTGCTTGAGCTTCTTCCACTATTGATGGATCCTCTTCAGCAGCATACAAGATCCTTCTAATGGCATCAATGATCTACAATCAGGAAATAAGTCAATAACAGACACTAAGTATTAAACCAGCTTAAGTTTACCAAAAACTTTGCTGATAAATTGAGGTTAGAGACAATACTGGTAAGTTTGAGATGGTGGGAGACTGGCACAGGATTTCAATGTCCCTCAGTTTTGCAAAGTAAAAGTCTCTCTCTTTCTCGAGACTGTCCATTGTAAGCTTCAACTCAGTGATCTGCATAAGAATATAATTTTATTAATTTATAAATTTAAGCTGTTGTTGTTGGTCTAACTTGGTACTAGATAACAATTTGTGTGATATCGGTACCTGTTGATCATATACAGAGACATTTGTAGTTGAAGTAGGCTTAGCGGTCTTGACTGGTGGACCAGTTGAGTGAACAGGAGGTGCATCGCTTCTTCGGGATGGGTGAGTTTTGGGTGCATTTGTGGAGCCCCTTGTAGACTGTGTTTGTGTGGATTTCTTGTTTGTATCTTTTCCACCTTTGCAAGCCTCTCTTCTTTCAGTAGGATTATAACTGTAATATGAAATAGAGGAAGTTAGATAACAACTTTAAGTGGTATGTTAGGTGCTGAATTATACCAGACTATTGCGAATTTAACATGTCTGACTGTTAATTAATCAAATTCACTAAAAGGGATGTTTGGACTTTGGACTTTGGGCGTGCTTTTGGACCAATTATCGTGACATGAAGTCATGATTGTCCATTTTAACCAGAATTGTAAACTCATTATGATTCCGTTCAAGAGCTAAAAGGCATTAAAAAGAAGGCTGTTTATGTTTTTTTTGTGCTATTACTTCAAAATCATTGTCACGCAAAACTAATACATCATTATCGCACCAAGCTAATCGCCCAAAAACCAGCTCGAATCCCATCATTATAGAATGAAAATACAAAATATTACCGATTATAAGAAAACATCTACACACTTCATCTTTTTAATCTCAGACAAACATTACACATGACACACAGAATTAAAGCCTAAAATGAACATAACTAAAACAAACAATAGTGTCATTTACATCTATGCTACCTAAACCGAAAGAGGGCTCGTAATCTCATATAACAGTTAGAGGTTGGAATCAGTGAGAACTTACTTCTGATGACCAGCACCGCTAACAGAATCGCAGTATCGTTTCATCCACTGCATAAACTCGAGATTATCTAACGGCCTTCCTTTCACTAGCTTGCTCACCTCAATGTGCTGCAACATAAATTAGTCACCACTTAGCATCCCACACCACTTAGCCAACCGAATTTTAAACCATTAAACAGACCGATAATCATAACAAGATTAGCCGAATAAAAACAGGACAAAAACCTTGGTGATTTTGAGTTTGTTGAAAACATCCTGAAGAACCTTATAATTCTGAATCATATCGTACTCCGTCTTAGCGTCGAAATTAACCTTATGCATCGGTACCGTCCCCGGATGCGCCGCATCCATAAGCTGACAGTGAACCGCCCCCGAACACGCCTGCACCCCAATCAAATCATTAATTAGTCATTTAATCAGAAAATACAAACAATTTAACAAAAATAAATTAGGGTTTCATAATTGGGGTTAAAATTACCTCTTCAACTTTGGAGAGATTGAGATGGAGAGTAGAGTTGATCCACGACAAGATCTCGGATCGACCGACGAAGTAAGCGGAGTCCATCATTCCGATGTTAGTCGCCATTTTTTTGATGTTTTTTTGGTCTTTCAGGAGCGTTTGGATGGATTTGGTGTTGCTTAACGGTAACGCTCCTTTGATGGTTTGAAATGTGACGTTAAAGCGGGATTTATATATATGTGGAATTCAAAATGAGTGTGTACTATTGGGCCCAACGGCTATAAAATATGCCGCAAAGGCCGATACTAGGACTCATTTGTTGGATTGGTTTGGGCCTAAACTGAAGCTCATAGCCTCATATATAACCGATTACATTATAGCCCACGTCCTACAATTTCGAATTCTATTTTGATTTTTGTCATTGTTTTTATTGATTTACTTGAGAAAAACTATACTAATGTTTGTTACAATGTTATAATTGTACCTTCAAAATGTTTTTTTCGCAAACTCAAGGAAGGGTATAATATGTGAAACTAAGCAGCACTAAGCAATTAGCAATAAATGTAAGTTTAACGGTGGTTGTTTGTTTTATAAAAGTGTTTAGTAAGATATAATTGTAATCAAAATGATGTGTAATTGATGTAAAAGTAGCGTTATAACTTTTATTTGGTTTAATAGCCTTAGAAAAGAAGCGTTAAAAATATATTCACCGGGTATAATTCTTTCTTTTTTTTTAAAAAAAAAGAGAGAAAAAAAAAAGTTAAAATTTTAATGTTTGTTTTTACTGCTTGTAGTCAAACAAGTTTTCATCCTAAATGCTAAACACTAAAAGATTCAAAAGGCTTTAAAATGCTTCGCACCAAACACATCTTATGCTCAGTTCTCAGGTTTATTCGGTAAAAAAAAGTAAAAAAATATGTAGAAAACATTTACGGCCTAATTTTGAGAGGAACTATTTTACTTTAAAGTCAACTATAACACCTATTTTTAAAGTCAATTTTATTTTGTTTATTTTTTAACTGATACTCGAAAACACTATTTTTTTTTCTTTATTTTTTTTCATTTCCTTCAATAACATAGTGTTACTAGTGAGCGGAAGGTTATAGCAGATTAGCAGCTAAAGCTTTATTTTTTTGATACGTTTGAAAAATTAGCTGCAGCTAAAGCTATATGTTTAGATGTTTTTCGCAAATACACCCCCGTACCCGTATTAAATCAGTCCGGTAAGGCCAATGTTAATGGATAGGTCACATCCCCAACAAACTGAATAGGCAGCCATATTTCTATCGCTAGCTCAACCGAATTGATGATCGGTCATCCCAACCTTTCAATTGTTTCGGTTGGATAGTCAATCACAACTTTCAATTATTTTGTGTGTGTAGTTTTTTATTTATTTGTTTTTGTGATTTGGTTGTGGTTGTAGTCGCCTTATTAACAAATTGTGGTTGGGTGTAGTTTTAGAGAGAAAAAACTGATGTGACGTTGATGTGGCAAAGAATAATCATAATATTTTTGTAGTTGACATTAGCATTCGCGTGATCAAAACCCATACCCGACCCATCACCAAGAAACAAGAAATCCAAATCGAAGGACCTGAAACAACAATAAACCCTAGAAGCTTTATACTCGTTTGCTCTATCGCCTATCTCTTGATCTCGTTAGTATTATCATCGTTGCAGATCTGTGGTAATCATATTTTTATATATTTTCCTCTCCATCTTGGTATACACATTAACATACATCATAACTAAAGATACTCATTTCGTATTTAATTTGGATTTATTGTAAATGAACGTTTACCCCCATTTTTACTTTTTATGTGCTTATTTCTGCTGCATATAGTTCGTAAGTTATAACTGATTGAATTTGTTATGTGAAATTATATCAATTTAATCAACTAGTTAAAGGCTCCGTATAGGCGCTTTCCTTATATCTGCTTAACCCTTTAGCTGGTTACGAGATTATGAAATAAATTTTCATCAGCTCGTTTTTCCAGCTCATTCTAAAACTTATGGCCTTATTATGATGTTAACTTAGGAAATAAGCTCATAAGTTGAGAAAATTAGCCGAAAAATGGGCTTATGAAAGATGAGCTGAACCAAATAAGCTTATAAGCCCAGGAATAAGCTAAAACAAACATCTTGCAACTTGTTAACTTTCTAGATATGCATATCTCGGTTTTGCCAGCTCAATTGCCCCGTTACCCTGTTCTCGGATGTGTTTCACCCAAGACACTATTATTATTGGTCCATGAGAGAGATAGTTGTGTAACAGGGGCCAATGTTCATTTGCACTCCGGTTGTACACTTGTTGAAAGTATATGCTAGTCTGGCCTTTTGGGTGGAAGAATGGCACAAATGTATGACATGTCTGTTCCTGGTGTGACGCGTGAGTTATAATTAAGCAATATGGTACCAGTAGAATTGGCTAGATGGGCAGCTCAGTAACGG
This sequence comes from Chrysanthemum seticuspe, assembly GCA_019973895.1. Taxonomy (NCBI): domain Eukaryota; kingdom Viridiplantae; phylum Streptophyta; class Magnoliopsida; order Asterales; family Asteraceae; genus Chrysanthemum; species Chrysanthemum seticuspe. The sequence continues at coordinate 221,785,100 of BPTQ01000002.1, forward strand.
GTCAAAACTGGTTTTGTCAACCTGTAAACTCTTTGTCTCTTTTCTGTAGTATTAATGTGTTATGTATGCTGAAAACATTAATATAGACTAAATTATTGAATAAGTCGATTTTAAGAGACACTATGAAATCAAATAGACCGTTGGCAACCTTCAACCCCCTTGACCCATTACTTCCTGGTTGTCTGTTCTCCATTAACATGTTTGAGATAAACAATCACATCGTGGTACTAGTACTGGGGTTTTGGAGTTCCAGCTTGGGGTTTTATGGTAATATGAACGTTCATTTCTATATCGGTACCTTATAATTATGTAACACATCTGCTCCTACTCAGTGATCTCAATATATTGCAGGCAACAGTCATGGCAATGAACTGCATCAAATCATTGAGAACCATTCCTATCACTAATCAGTTGGGAACTTGTAGAACATTTGCTGTTGGAGGTAAAGCCAAAAAGAAAGGTGGAGGGGCCGCTGATGCTCCAAAACAATCAATCTTAACTAAAGAAGTAAAGTCAACCACAGTTGTTGGGGCAAATATCCTTAAAGAGGGGGCAGACCCAAAAATACTTGCAGATTCTGAATATCCCGAGTGGCTATTTCATCTCCTTGACAAAAAGCCGGCACTGAGTGAGCTTAGAAGGAGAAGTATTGAATCTCTTCCTTATGAAGACCTCAAACGCTTTGTGAAGCTAGATAACCGAGCAAGGATCAAGGAAAACAACTCTGTCAGGGCCAAGAATTGATTGAAAGTTGTACTTGTTCAAGGTTTCTTCTTGACAATGGTGCTTATTTTAGGTATTTCATAGATGATTATTGCATCTCAAAATATATAAACTTGGTACTTTTTTGTAGTCAATCCATCCTCTTTCTTCGGTTGGTTCATCAGAATCTGCTTTAATGAACATTTGAAGGTTGTTACAATTTTGTTTGTTAATAAAGGTGGAATTTTTGACTCATTTTTTCAGGAAAAATGGTTTGGTTTGGGGATATGTCATTGATCTCGACATGAAAAGCTTAAAACTTAGCCAGACGCTAACTGGGTTGGACGGGTTGAAAATCGGTTATATTCAAATGCTTAAAAACTTTTAAGATATCTTTGCCTTAAAATATAGATCAGGTCATTCGAATAATATACTTTTTCGTAATCCTGTTTAGTACTTGGTTATTCTTCACAGGTACTAAAAAAAGTGATTGCAGCTCAACCACATCCAACCCTTGTTACAGCCTGATCATTTTGCCAAGCCTGTTTGTTACCCTGTCGTTTTTATTGACTATTATCTCATATTTAAGTTCGACCAAACTAGTTGAAATATGTTTTGCTGATTTGCTGCTTATTTAAAGTCTTTTGCAGCAGCTGCTATGCATTTCATTGTCATTGTCGATATGAATAACCGATATGAATAACTATTCATATTTGCTTGTAATTGTGGATTCATGTTGCTTAAGTGCAATATAACATTTCATTGGCTGTTTATATTTTCTAAATAAACTGCCGGCGCTATTGGTTTATTGCTATGCAGTCGTTATATTTCAACCATCCTGTTAATATATCTCCGCAGTATTGACCGTCCTGGTGTACAAAATTCTTTCTTGATTAATGAATGTGATAGGCTGGTCATAATTTTAATCTTTCATCAAACATCTTATCTACTTACAGATCAGTAGTACGCGCCTTAATTTGCATTAGTCATGGTTTCCAGTAACAAAGTTATCACAATTACTATTGGATTGTGGGATTGACATTCTGTGAGTCGATAGTTATCCTTTCAGTTCCATGCTTCCATACAATTGATGGAAGATATAGCTCCAAACAATGTCTAAATCGGGATTCCGCTCATGCTATGCATCATTCCACAGTTAGATACTAATGATGTTTATCTCTCATTTCTTAATCTTGCACATATATCTAGCAACTAGTTGAGAAGTGTATTGTCAATTTCTCAGTTATAGGCTTAGGATGACTACCTTTTTTTTTTTCTTTTTTTTTTCGGTGAAAGGTGAAACTATATATTAATCTTCCAAACGAATTATAACAATAAAGAGTTTGGTTTTGGACATTCCCATACCAATACTACAAACGACAAAAAACAGAATCAAATACAACAAACAACTACATATATCTAGCATAGAAGCTATATCTCTCAAGACAAATAGCAGCCCATAACGCTGAAGATACAGACCAACAACTCTCCAGATGTCCATTCTATAGTTCACCAATTCACTACCATAACTCCATGACTAATACCAACCTAATCTTTCATCCTAGAACATTCAACCCACATCCACAATGTCCTAGGAAGAAAAGATCACATGGCATTTTCATGTAAGTTATAGCACCCTGACTCACCAAAAGGGGCTATACTCTATCTGACTACCTTTCCTAACTCAGTTCTCAGATCAAGCCATACTAGCAGCAGCCTCCTCACTAGCATGTACTCAAACTGAGAATAAGAGCAGGCATCATTAGAAGAGGAACACACACCCTTTTAATGAAAACCAACCTTACCTCTTTTAGCCAGTGTATAACTAAGACCAAGTAGGTTCATCTTTCACTCCTCACTATTCCTAGTAACCTACACTGCCTCACCAAATTCACATACCCTTCTCAGATGGGAACTTACTTTATGGGATAAACAGTAGACCATAGATTGTGATAATGCCAAACACCCCCAAAGTTACCTAACAAAGGCCTACTATGAGGATGTAAAGAATTATACAGTTATGATATACCATTACCCCAAGATACAAAGCCATCATCTAATGTGAGTTTATTTCTTACAATCTCCCATAGGGCCAGGAAATTGAAGAACATGTCAAAACCCTCAATAGAAATTCAGCAAAATTCAATCACCTCTGTTTGATGTCCCAAATATACAAGACATAATGATGATGCTCCAAAATCAGAACAAAACATTACTGCTTCTTGAACAATGGCACCTCTGTAATGCCACCTCAAAAAGCTTTCATAAATTCCTGGTGCAGGATACTACTTTATGCTGGTGTAAACTATGCCTAAGAGATTCCATGTTCCATCTTTGTCACATTTCTCAAATTCCGGTCATTTCTTAAATTAAATATGCATCATGTTAGTTCATTCATGACATTGCATTTCACATTTAACGCGTGAATTTTATATTAAATAAGCGTTATCGCGTGAGTTATTATTTTAAATATTTAATCCTTTACTTTCAAAAATGATCCAGACATATTTTTATACTTACATTGAGTTGTAAAAACTATATTTTGAGTTTAACTAGTGTTTTGAATTTATTTGGTATCTAAATCGTTAAAGTTATATTATTACGACGCTTTTCTTAAAAACTACACGAAAATTATTATATCACTCAAATTTCACAAGGAATGTATTTTTACAATTTTTATAATATCATTATACTCTATTTTGATCTATTAAAAATCTCTTTTACCTAAAAATTTCCATTTACCTTTACTTGTACATTTCCTACACATTTACTTACACTTTATCAAATATTTACACAATTATATACAAGTAAAAAAAAAAAAAAAAAAAAAAAAAAATATATGTAATTGAAAGACACAATCCCCCCATATCCGGCCATGGGGGGGGGGGGGGGGGGAATGTATGCTAGTTGGTGATTTTTTTCTTTGATTGCATTAAACTTGTACACTTACTTAAAGTCTACATTCATTTCATTCAAGTACTCTTAATAATTCACATAGTAGCAAAAATTATTTTTCTCTCTTGTTTCTTCACTCCCACAACCGGCCATAGAAGAAATCACAAAGGGATCACAAAAATTTTTCTAGCTCAAGTATAACAATCTAGATAATACTCTTTATTAAGATTTTGAAATAAAAATCTAGAGTATTTAGGCTAAACCTTGTTCTTTGCACCTCATCATATTTACTTGTAAGCATGTTTCTTTCATTTTTCATGTTTCCTTTTCATTTCATAAGTATCTCTTCATTTTTGGAGCAAGCATGCATGATTTGTGTTGTTTATACCATTTTTACATGATTTTAGAGTTATATATATATTAAGGTCATCCTATAATTATCCCCTTGGTATATGTTGGTCTTGATGATGATTAGGAACCCATGACACCCTAAGAAGGTGTATGGTAGGATTAGATTAGCTTTGGAGTTGATTTGAAGGGATTAGAATAGGTTTTGTCCGAGAAAAACTATTTTCGATACGTATAAAATGTGTTCTGTCCTTGTTTTGATTTTCTGGAAAAACCGACAGTAGGCACGACTTTTTGGCTTTGATATTTAGAAAATATACTTTAAAACGAATCCGTGGCCGCTTGAACGGAATAAAACGGAGTTATAACGAAGAAGTTATGAATTTTTCAAGTTTGACGACGAAATATATAATTTTCTGAAATTTCAGCATACTATTTTTATCTTGTACGAGTCAAAAATGAGCCTTAAGCTTCACAAATTATTTCGACTTGTCAAAAATATATTAGTATACTTTGATACGAAGCTAAGGACGTATTATACGTAGAAAACGGATTTGAAACGACAAAGATATGCACGTTTTCATAAAATTGCCGTAACTATTATTTTCTGAAAAACTATATTATTTTTACGATACAAGTGTTACGGTAGCTGAAACGGCCATGTTGGAGGCTGTTTTTAACTATGATGTGGAACTTTTTGGAACGAAATGTCTTCTAGTAAAATCAAGATCACCGAGCACATTTTTCAAAACGACAAGCCGTTTGTATAGCGGAGTTGTAATAAATTATTTATGGATGTTTAAACTTGGCCGAAACTCATTTTTAACCAACATTTTAGACAAAATCACCATTTTTAACCCTTATTATCTTTATGTTCGAGACCTTTATGACGAAAATTCCTGAACTGAAACTTCTAGATTTCGATGCAAACTTTCCAAAACCGTCGAGTTCGTTTCCTAACGCTCGACGTACACCATTTTACGACTAGTTTTTCGGAGCCATTTTTGTCACTTTCAAGAAATTTCCGACGACATTGTTTTGCGACGAAAAGTGAAAATTTCACCATAAATCATTATAAAACCATTGTAGGATGACATTTTGACGTAAATACTTGTAAAGTAATTTTTGAATGGTCAAGACGTCAAAAGAGTATTTTTCGACGATTAGTAATATTTTCAAAACTCGCAAATGGTATAAATAACATACGAAATGCATGCATAACATTACATTGCAACTCATTGCATATCATATCATTCATAATAGGTCAGTTTCGGGATTCACGCTACATTTCGGTGTAACCACTTTTGTCATTGCATCTACTCATCAAGTGAGTAATCACATCCCCTTTTTACCGTTTTACTATATTTTGGGGCTGAATGCATGAGCCATACTTGAATTAAATTGATTCCTACTTTTGTGAACTCTTTTGGCTTGAACTTTTGAACTTGAATCAAATCCTTGAACTTAATTACGAACTTATTACTTGTTTGAACTTATTGAACCGTACATGCTATGACCCTAAAAGTCTCGCCTTATTGGTGGAGCGTACAAAGTCTCCCATGTTCGGAGCATCACTATAAAGTCTCCCATGTTCGGAGCATCAACTTAAAGCCTCCCCGGTCCGGAGCAGAATGTCTCCCTATGGGAACGGAGCATTTTCAATTTAAGTCTCCCCTGTTCGGAGCAGTGCAAAGTCTCCCATGTTCGGAGCATCTCTGAATTATTATATACTTGGTACTATATTGTGAACTATTATGACCGCTTATACTTGACTACTTCATACGCTATCTTTTGTGCAATGGGTTGTGAATACACAGGTTGCAAGTTTTGTATGGGCGGAACTTGGAACTGAGTGGATTTACAATGCCTTTGCTTTGTGGACCATTTTCGTTGACCGAAAGCTTTGAATATTTCTTTCGAGTTTTCTTATTTTACTAAACATGTTTACTCACCAACTATTTTCATAGTTGACCCGTTTTCTCTCATGCATTTCAGGTGATCGTTAGTAAGCTTTTTCTACCAGGTCTTGCATAATGAAGTTTTCACTTGTCACTACAAATCATTATGTAATAGAACGCAATATTTTGGGAACTAAACTTTGTAATATATTTGCCGATGACGGCTAAACTAGTATTGTAATGGCGTATTATTTCTTTTTAATCTTAACGTTGGTATGTTCTATTATCTTGTGCTTATGTTCCCTTCCGTTACACCTCGTATTTCCGCCTCCGGCGAGGGTGTGACAATCTTGTTGCCCCAACTAAGTACACAAAACAAAAACATGTTACCCCAGACAATAGCTACACCACCAAGGTATTAACTGCACATGCATTCTTTTTCCAAACACTCCATTCCACCATGACTTGTTCATTTGTAATACACTGCATATCCACTTTCCATCTATCCATAACTTTCTTCACTTGTGGTGTCATTATAACTCTTAGGCTTAGCAGTTTTAGCCTCACATTATTCATAATCACAGTAACAAGCTCTTTCCAATTTCTCTTCTCAGTCCCAAACAATCTTTTATTTCTCTCATGCCATATGAAGTAAACACTAGCACCCAAAACAATCCTTCTCACCACACTCATAATGGATCTATTATTAGGTAACCTGCAAAGGCATTGCAAGATTTCACTCCACTTATTGCTCATGTTACACTGTTCCATTAACTACTTCATAACATTCCACACTTCCTTAGAGTATTTGCATTAAAAAAACAGATGACCATGAGAATCACTGCATTCATTACACAAAGCACATAGATCCTCTCTCCCTGAATACCACTAGCAAGCCTATCTTGTGTAGTTAGTCTTCCTTGCACAGTAAGCCATAAGATAAAGGAATGTTTGGGTATACAGTGTGAGAACCAAATCAAGTTACTCAACTGAAATTTATCCTCTGATAGTCTAATATGTTGCCATATCTTCCCAACTGTAAATTCGCTTTTCCTTCCCTTATTACTAATCCACATAGCAAGATCACTTTTGTTTGGCTCAATAATAGGGGAAGGAATAGACTGCAGCACATGATAATTATCAAGCCAATCATTGGGAAAACTCCATAGTCCATTATTCACCATATCACAAACCTTTGCATTACAATTAAGACCATCTTCCATAATGATTTCTAAAGGCACATGGTCACTCAAAGGCCCTTGATTGCACCATTTATCAAGGCAAAAGTAACATTGTTCACCATTACCAAGCTTATAGTACACATGCTTCGTTATTAGATCTTTTAGGCTCAACATTTGTTTCCATCCAACACTTGCATCCACATCAGTTTGAACATTCCATATACTGCAGCCTTTTAACCTGAAAACATTGATCCACTTAACCCACAAAGATTCTTTATGGCTTGCAACATTCCATACATGCTTGGCCATCAACACTTCATTCCATTTTCCAAGATCTTTAACCCCCAAACCCCCTTGATCCATTGGCTTACAGACTTGTTTCCATGCAACTTTGGCTTTCCCTCTAGATAGCTCACCCTGACACCATAAAAAACCTTTGAGTAATCTTTCAATGTCCTTAATCACCATTTTAGGAATGAGGAATACAGAGGCCCAGTACACTTGCATGGAACCTAATACAAAAGCAATGAGCTGAAGTCTCCCAGCATAAGACAACATCCTATTTTTCCAGCTCTTGACTTTAATTTTGACTTTATCAATCAATTCCTTGCACTCATTAACTCCTATCTTCTTTGTAATCAATGGAACACCAAGGTATTTCATAGGAAGCCTTCCAATCTTAAATGGTAGAATTATGAGAACCTCTTGTTTCACCTGATCTTTAACATTACCCAAGAAAATTGTACTTTTTCCCAGGTTTGGATTAAGACCAGATAAACAACTAAACAAATCAAGAGACCTCTTGAACACCTTAACAGACTTGATATCACCATGGCACACAACTAAGAGATCATCTGTAAAGCATAAGTGGGAGATTTTCAACTGTTTGCAGCCCCAATAGTATCTAAAAGAACTGTCAAATTTAATCTGTTTCTGCATAATCAAATTAAACACTTTCATTACTAGGGTGAAAATATAAGGTGATATTGGATCACCTTGCCTTAAACCTCTCCCCCCCCCCTTTGAAGTAACCATGTCTCTCCCCATTAACACAGTGAAAAAGATGCAGTCCCAACACAAACCATGATCCATTTCACCATTTGCTCAGGGAATCCAAATAGGACTAAGGCTTCTTCAAGGAACTTCCAACTAACTGTATCATATGCCTTTTGTATATCTATCTTCATAGCAATCCTCTTAACATCATTTTTCCAATTATAGCCTCTTAAAGCTCTTGGGTAATCAAAATATTATATGTGATCTGTCTACCAGGGATAAAAGCACTTTGGTTTTGGTTAACTAGCTTGCAAAGGGTTGTTTTGATTCTATTAGTTAGGATTTTGCTAATGCACTTGTATAGAACATTGCAACAGACAATAGGCCTAAAATCATATACCTTTTGTGGGGTATTTGTTTTAGCAACAATGGTTATCATAGTTGCATTCACCTCACCAAGCAATTTGCTAGTACCAAAGAATTCTTTAACTGCCCTGCACACATCAACTCCTATCACAGACCAAGCTTTCTTGTAAAACTTTGCAGTATACCAATTTGGCCCTGGGGCTTTATTATCATCAATATCAAACATGGCCAGCTTTATTTCCAAATCACTCACAGGTCATCATAAATTCAGCATCTTCTCTTGAAACTTTGTTGCAGAACAAATCAGATTATTATTAAGGTCTTGTACAAAAATTTCTTTGCCAAGGAAGTTCTTGAAGTGATCAACAAACTGCTCAGGAACCTCTTGATATTCAAATCTTTCTCCCCTTTCATTACAAATCTCTGCAATCGTGCTTCTATGACTTCTATCTTTTAATACTGCATGAAAAAACTTATTGTTTTTGTCCCCATCTTTGAGCCAATCAATCTTAGCTTGCTGATAGAGGAAGTTTTCTTCATCTTGAATTGCAGTGTTGTATTCTTTAAGAATACTAGCTTCCATATTTTTTAACTCTGCATCATGAGGACTTTTATCCACCTTAGATTGAATGTCTTTCAGCTTGTCTTTCCACATTTGAGCTCTTTCATACAAATTGCCATGACCACCTTTAAATAATCTGAATAGATGAACATTAATTTTTCTGATATGAAGTTATATTTCGGCTTCTAAGATATTAAATAATAACTAGTGACCTTTACTAATGCAAGTGAAGGGTGTGTTCATGGTAACAGGTTCACTTGATCTACAGCAGCTCATAGGTTCGATACCATGATATTCCACATCTTAACTTGATAACTAGTGACTACCTTTAAATAATCTGAATAGATGAACATTAATTCCACAACTTAACTTTTTTTTGTTTTCTTTTTCTTATAGACATGGCAAGCCTACTCTAAACCACATCCCCAAACAAAAAAAGAGTATTGCATAACTTTAAAAAGTTTTAGTATAGTCACTAGTAGATAAATGGTTTTTAGAAACGGTTTGAATGCAGTTTTAAAGCGGTATTCAACCGTTGTGTTATAGAGCATTGCAAATAATCAGGATTATTTACAATGGTTCAAAACCATTATAAACTAGTTTTTGTGTTTGCAATTTCAAATGAACGAGTTGATAATTATCTTATCCTTTCGGCTCCATTCTATCGATGGAAGATATAGCTCCAAATAAAGTCCAATTTGGAATTATGTTCATGCTCATCATCCGTCAATACTGCAGTTAAACACTAATGATGTCATTTTTCATTTCTCCATTTTGCACATATATTAATCGTTTAGTTAAAATTTTGTATCGTCAATTATAGTATTCGATATGATAGAACTCTAGCATGTAACAAGATCACTACTTACTGTCATCAGCCATTGGTTCTTCGGACACTCCCTGACAAGCTCATCTAGTGAGTCACTAGTCGTGAGACCTCTTCTTTTTCGCCTCTCCTACAAGCTAAAAGCTCATCTAGTGAGTCACAAACTTGGTATAATTTACCTAAATTCATATTAAGTTGTTATTGAGATTTGTGCTTATTGTTGTTGCTAGAAAGAAACCTATAACTATCAGTTAATTATAAAGGTGTATGCCTTATCAGGAAATCCGATCTAATTTTGATATGAGGGCAAAAGGCTAACTCTTATTTTGTTCTACTTTAGAGTAAACTATTTTTGGGCGTGATGCATTTTGGAAAGTTATTTTGTAACTTTAGATTTTCAACAATCACTTGGTACGACCTTTAAGGCTTTATATAAATACTGATATGATATTTGAAAAACATAACACGTAAAAGAGAGATATTGAATGATGTTATGGGTCCTAAATGATGTCAGGGGTACTGAGATACAAAAGTAGTAATAGGCCACATATGAGACACTAAAAATTAGTGTCATGAGGAATAAAATGTAAATTTTCCTGCGTATATCATGTTAGTCCATATATTTGTTGACCTTGTACAAGTATTTGAATGACTTTTTATGCATTACCTCGCTTCAGTTTTATGTTATCGAATATGGCCTCGAGGTGGTGGTTGAGCATCTCAAATTTAGGCGCTTCAATACCACTATGTTTTCTCATTTAATCTATGGTATTTAACTTGTGCTTTAGCACAATCCAAAACAAAGTGATTGCTTTAGTAATAGGCTATAGCTTGATTACTTGTAGCAGTAGCATATGGTCCACTTTAGTTATAGCTTGAGAACTACTTTAACTCAATGGGTATCACGACATGAACACTCATTATTTGTTTCTTTAACAATGTTGGTACGTATTTAGGTGCATCTTTGGGTATGCTTTTGCTTCCTATTCTTGTGAAGTTTAAGGGTTCGTAATATGTATGTTTAGCTGAAGCAGGTTTAGCCATTTAGGTGGTGTTTGGTCTCTAATTTGGTTAGTTTTGCTAGTGAGTCATCTTGCACACAACATCAGAAATCATTACTATTGGGTCTTGTAAATTATTGGTCCGATTCATGAAAATTCAAAGTCAAACAACTAAAAACAATATTATCTTCTCAAGACATGCCCATGATAAGAAATACATATGCTAAATAGAAATGAGAAATGATAGAACAACAAAAGAACTTTTACAAAATGAGGTGTCATTTTGTGATTGAGGTGTCATTTTGTTATTAAAAATGGCATTCTAATAACCTCCATACTCAAAATATGAATATGAAGGTTGGTAATTATAGTTCCACAAATGCAATGGCTTCAAATTGGGTTTCATAACAACAATTCATGTAACGAATAACAAACAATTTCAGAATACAAAAGTTTGTTTCAGCATCTATATCAACATAATGACACCACAACGATATATACAAAAAGCATACATGAAAACAGTGACAAGGACAAACTACTTGTAGACTAATTCAAGTTTCACAACAAACAAGAAAAACAAACCAATAGTAGACCACTCAGTTTCTTACAACATAAATCTGGCAAACTCTCGAAACCTTTGGAAAACTCAATATTATGCACGTAATTTTTTTTCTTCTTTTGCGGAAAACGTTGTATCATATGTAACTGTTAGCTTCTTTAAAACTCTTGAATTTACCAACATATACTTCATAAGTTGTGCATCAAAATCGTAACCCTTTTGGCTTTTGATTGTTATTGTGTAATTCAAGGTCTTAAGGTTTCTTATGATATAAATGGGAACAGGTTTAGGTGCATTCATTGACCTCCCTTTAACTTTTGATTTTACACAAACAAGAACGAAAAAACCCAAAATTATTCAAGGATAGGAGAAGGCATATCAAAGCTTTCAAAAACTATCGGAATTAAATGCATGTTCAATGCTTACATGCAGGGCCGGATTTAAGCATGTGATTATGTTTCAATGGGGTTACGTTTGAATGAGGAAGAAGATGCAATACCTTTTTAGCTACGTGTGTTTCATTAAATGGGATGACCCGAAAAACAACCAACCTAAATTAATGTGGTTTATATTCGTTTGGTTTATTTGGGTTTTTAGTGGGTAATTGTATTTAACCAAAATCAAATTAGGTTTGGGTTTGGAATTGGATTTGGTTTACAATAATAAAATATCAGGCCACCTGATTAACGACATGTGCTAAGCTTATGAAATCCTAATTATAATTAAGTAAATAATTGAGCTTATAAAATCCTAATTTGGTATGGGATGACCATAACTTAAGTGAATAATTGATTTGTTTCTTCTGTATAACCAAATCTTCAGTATTCATTACTAGAATATTTGGATTTGATTAAATGTTAGTATCGAAATTTCAAAGCATGTGTAACTTTGAATGTTTTAATCATTTGCAATGTTTTTTAAAAGTTGGTAATTTCTTTAGAGTATTTAAAGAGTATTAAAGTTTTAAGTTGAGAGGTTAGAGCATATACCGAAGTTGATTCTTGTTTAGTTTATTAATATTTGAAATAACATGTATTGTATCTTTTATATTTCGTTGTTTAATCCGTATTAGTTTTTTAGTTCTTTATTGTAATTTGTACCTCTATTTTTCCCTATTTGGTTTATCGGCACGCAAACCGACATACTGATTGTTAACTTGGGTGGTTTGGTTCTGTTTTGCTCATTTTTTGTTTGGTTTTTGGGTGTTGTTTTTCTTATCAAAAAGCCGAACAACTCGATTAACCGAAAACCGACTGTTTGAACACCTTATTTTTGTATGTGGGGCCACAACAAAATTATTTTATTTACAAGTTATGGGCCTATTAAGCATGTACGTTTTGTTTAAGCCTTTTTAACTTTTGAGTTTGACAAATACAACCCTGATTGTTAAATATATGATTTAAAATCCTACGTAACAACATATATATTCTACACGAAGTATATATACATTCCCGATATTAGTAAAAGAACTTTATCAGTTATCTTTTTATTATACATGACCTCCTACTTCAACTGAGATTAATAGCCTAGGCTCCACCTACTTTATCTACATGTTTTATAACTAAGCAGTTTAATATTCTAGATAAAGCAAAAAAATATATACGAGAGTCTAAAACATTGAAAAAGAAATGCATGGTTTTATATATCTAATGTAACATATATCTAAAATATAATGCATATTTAATAACAAGCTCAACTGTTTTCGTGGTACTTAAAAGTATGGCAATTAACGACATAATTTTTTTTGCACAAGGTTCCAAAATTCATGAGACACCCTTGCTACTTAGTAAATAATACGAGTAGGCAAACATCTATTTTACAAATTTAAAGTTAAATACCCAAAAAATGAGATGGAATAATCATTTTTTTTTTAATTTATAAAATCACATGTTAAATAAAACCATTTTATGTATAATGATTGACTTGGGATGTAATGTTATAGTAATATGTTCCCTTTTTATACAACGCGTCACAGGTTCAACACCCCTTACCACTTTAGCATACACCTTCCAGTCTTTTTTTTTTTTTTTTTTTTTTTTTTTTTTTAATGACTCAATGGTTGACCATGACTTTGGGTAAACATGTAAAGGTGTTGACCCAAGTTTTAGATGTCCGGAAGTACATTTTGTCCATGTTCTTTGACAGTTTCACATAAGGAAATGATAGTAAATCTTTTGTTTCATGATGGTACCTAGGATTGGACTATGCTTCATGCAACCCCGTCTCCAAGGTTATAACCATTCGTGCTAGCTTGAGTTCAATTCATAGTCGTCGAGATCTTATTTGTATTTCATAATAAAACCTTGTAATTTTAGATAAAACATTTCAACCTTCATCCCACATAGGTTTGAGTATGGAAATGTTGATAACTTTATATACCGTAGTATATACAAATAACTTGTGTTAAGATTTGTGTTATGTTTTCACATATAGAAAATACATCCATGTAAATGAAAAAAATTAGCTGGTTGTATTATCCATAGTGTACACAACTGATATAAATTAATAATTTTTTTTTAATGAAACAATTTGCTAATTAACTATTCTTAGTTTATATTTTTGAAGTTAGAATTACCTGTGTATCAAATTTTGTCTCTAGTGATATATGGAGTACTTTGCAAAGTTAGGATGAATTATTTATCTTAAAAAAACTGTTGAAACAAAAAATAATGAAATTCTCAAATCCGAAATTGACACAAAATTTTTTTAGTGAAGCACGTATTGAGCTAAAATTAATTATTTATCTCAAAATTTGTTCACAAAAGATATCAGTGAAATTCCTACCCCTTAAATTTATAAAATTGTGATTTATTTATTAGCTATAAAATAACAAATGTATATAAATTTCCAACGTGCCAATCTTTTGAATTTTTCAAGCTTTATCCAAAGTCCGCAATTTTTCCACTAATATTAATCAAAACAGGTTTCACAGTTCAGGCGAAAGTACGTGCTAGAAATATATGATGAAAATACTTGAAAAAATCACTCCCACCCATGATCATAGATAAGAGGGTTAGGGATTAGCTCGGTGCGGTACCAGTATCGAACCAAAATTGAACTTAAGGTACCATAAAAATCTCGGCCGATCTTTGTGTCTTAGATACTATATCGGATAAGATATGGTACCGCTATCAGTTTCGGCACCCAGGTGTGATAAACCGATACGTCTACCCAATATTGTACCTTTTTTATTGTCTACATTTTATGCATTCTCATTTGCCAAGTTAACAAATTTAACTAAATGCTCATTTGTGTATGATTTAGAAAGATACATATATAGGTTGGCAACTTCAGGAGTGTTTTCTTATAACATTTGACTTCTGATGCAAAGGTTAATTGAACATCATAGATGATCAAATACAATAAATGTTACTAGGAAACCAGACGAACGGGGATGGGGCTTTCATGTATTCGTTCTTTAGGTTTTACCGGACTTATGAACGAACATGAACACTTAAACATATGAAACTTCTTGTTCATGTTCGTTAAGAAAAATAGGTTGTTGATGTCCATTTATGTTTGTTTATTTAGGTTAAACAAACATAAATGAACAAGCATTGATGAACATATATGAACAAGCATAAATCAGTCAACAAATATATATAACATTTCTTGTACTAAAATTTATAATAAATTCATACAATAAGCAAACATTCATGTTTACGAATGTAAAAAACGACATGCACAAATAAAGATATATAAATAAACATAAACGGACGTATGATCAAACGTTCACGAACGTAAGTGAACAAAAGAGACTTGTGTTCATGTTTGTTCATATACCTAAACGAACACACAATTCTGCTCATGTCTGTTCACTTAATAAATAAAATGATCATAAACGAACTTTTTACCGAACGGTTCATGAAATGTTCATTTAACGTACGTTTGTCTACAACCTAAGTTTAACCTTTCCTGCAACTGTGACCGTATCGATGACTTACTGCATAGTTTTTGTATTTTTTTAATAGGGTTGATCGTTTAAAACAACACTATACTTTACATGTTTACCAATTAGAGTATGGAGTAACTTGTTACAAAAGTTATTATTAATAGCAATATATGAATACCCTAATTGGATACTAAATTGTATGGTTATGCCATTTTTCACTATTATTGAACTCGTGAAGGGGCGTAGGGGAAGGGGTGGTTTAGCTGGAAAGCCCGAAAATTATATATCAGACATCATAAACAAGTGACTCGATCAATATATAGTTCAAAAGAAAACTAAACCCTTTAACTTATTAAGGAAAACAACAGGATATTCCGTTTGAAGGCATACTAATTTTTCAAATCCTGTATGTGCTCAAAAGAATATCATGTACTTAAATTGTACAAGAAATCAAATAGTCAGATTATAATGCGCATCTGTAAGCCGTTAGGCAAAAATACTTACCATCATACAAATATAGGATGGCAATGGGCGAGGAAAAAAAAACCCATAACCCGCTGGTACCCACACGTGAATTGATGGATAATCCGTAAATTTTCAATCGTAAGTGGGTTGTGAGTAAAAATTTGTACCAGAAAGGATGTTGGGTGACGAGTTATGTATACGCGTCACGAGTAAACTATAACACCCATTTAAAATACTTATAGATACCGACAAAATTAGGGAAGGGATCCGGTAATAACAAAAACTAAAATGAGAAGAATAAAAATTATTTATATACACACATTTCAAATAGAAGAATTTTTTTTTTTTAAAAATGTATCAATTTTTATAAATGCATCTGAAATAAATAGTTGTAATTTCTTCTTATCATTCTTATTTTAATTTTTTTTTCTTATTTAAAATCGGCAAAATTAACCGTAAGCCATTTGTTTATATCCCACAATAACAAATCACCGATACTTGAGGGCCAATAACACATCTTTACCATAACCATTACACCCAACCTCTATAAAATCTAGGGTTTACAATTCTCCACTCATTCTTCAAACCCTAACAATGGCGGCTAACGACGGCTCTCCACCACCACTCTCAACCCTAACCATAACCGACACAACCGTCACCCAATCCGCCTTCTCCCAACGCGTCCCAATCAAATCAATCCTCTCCCGCCCCGACGGCGGGGCCGGATTAGCCGGCCAAACCATAAAAGTAGGCGGATGGGTTAAAAAAGGGCGGGAACAAGGGAAAGGAACATTCGCTTTTATAGAACTAAACGATGGATCATGTCCTGCTAACTTACAGCTGATGATATATTCAGATGTGGGTGAATTGAGTGACTATACGCCTACTGGTACTAGTTTGCATGTGGAAGGTGTGCTGCAAATGCCGCCTGCTGATAAGCAGGGGAAGCAGAGTATTGAATTGAAAGTTGTGAGGGTTTTGGAGTGTGGGAAGTGTGACGCGGGGAAGTATCCGTTGCCGAAAACCAAGCTTACGCTTGAGTTTTTGAGGGATTATGTTCATTTGAGGCCTAGGACCAACACTGTGAGTTTGTTTCTGTTATTTAAATGTGTATTGGCTTATTGTGTTTATCGTGTTTATTGGGACTTCATACATTAGATAAATGAGTGGCGAAAAAGAAGGTTGCACTCGAGTATTTGAAGGATTTTTGTTCTTTTTCGTTCTAGGACTAACAATATAAGTTGGATATTGTGAGGTTAATAAACTAAGAAATGATTTGTAGGCGTGATAATATGTTGAAGACACGTGTTAAGTGTTGAATTAACTGGATGTATGAGGAGTGAAAAAATGTGTGATGAATAATGTAGATTTGCATTTAGGTCTATGGATTAGGCCCTTATAGCGTTAGGTATTAAATATATTGTGATGTCATTATTGTTTATCTGTTTACTGAGTTTTGATTAGCGATGAGCTTTTTGGAGTGTTTAGCATAGCGTTTAGAATATAATACTTGTGTGGCAATGATTGTTTAGCTTGTGGAATTTGTTTAAATGTTTCCATTTAAAACGCTAATAAAAGAAGCGTTTAACGTTGTCATCATATTTCATAATTACAGTACAAAACGCTTTTATAAAGCAAACAACTACAACTAGCCCTGTCAAACACAGGGCAGCTAAGTATGGGAACTGTTTTTGTGAAGTTTGTTTGGTATGAAATTGTTTACTATATATTGTGTAATTGCAAATCTATTTATTGTTTTTAGCGTGTTTATCTGATTATTCGATTTTGATACGATTGTGTGTATCTGTTTGTTGAGATTTGATACATTAGGTAAGTGTGTGTGGCTGATACCTGGAAATGACTTTGGTTAGTTGCATAACTGAGGCTCAAAAACGTTGGAGACTGCGTTTGGGATTGTTTTTAGGTAGATAAGCAGTTTGGAGGGTTTAAGTAATTTAAACTGCTTTTGCTTATTCACTTCTTTTGGGGACATAATTAGCAGTTACTTTGTAAATTATAATTTTGAGACGTGTCATGTTTGTTTATCTGATTATTGGGTTTTGATACGATTGTGTGTATCTGTTTGTTGAGATTTGATACATTAGATAAAGTGTATGTGGCTGATACCTGGAAATGACTTTGGTTAGTTGCATAACTGAGGCTCAAAAACAGTTGGAGACTGTGTTTGGGATTGTTTTTAGCTAGATAAGTAGTTTGGAGCGTTTAAGTAATTTAAACTGCTTTTGCTTATTCACTTCTTTTGGGGACACAATTAGCAGTTACTTTGTAAATTATAATTTGGAGACGTGTCATGTTTGTTGAGTTTTGGTCTTAATTGATATAGCAGATAACGAATTTCTTATGTATGGAGAAAAGTAAATCGTATATTTGTGTAGTTTCAAAATATTGTAATGTGATAATATAAATATATGTTTATTGAGTTTCGATACATTGGATAAGTCTGTGTGGCTGGATATAAGGCAATTGATTATGGTTAGGTGCATAACTGAGGGTGAAAAAACAGTTTGGGATTGTTTGATTGTTTAAGTAGAGAAGCAATTTTGGAGGGTTTGGGTTCTTTAAGTTGGTTCCGCTTATTTGGTTTTTGGGTGCAAAATAAGCAGTTATTTATAGTTATTTTGTGAGTTGGTGCTGTTTGTTGAATATTGTTGAATTGTGTTATTGATGTGGTAGATAACTACTGTAGTTCATATCACTGGAAAGAAACAAACTGCTAATGATTATTTTCCTACTTTAGGGTGAAACAAGCAGTTTTTTTGTTGTTATTAATTTGAGGATGTTTGGGATTGCTTCAATTTTTTTAGTTATCTTTCTAAATCTAAAGCATATAATTGGTTTGAAGTGTTTGGATTAGCCAAACTGCTGTTGTTTATCTGTTTACTTCAGGGAAAAACTAAGCAGTTTTTAATAAGCAGGATTTTTGGTTATATTGCTTGTTTTACAAAATAAGCAAATTCATATGCTATTTCTTGAAGTGAAAAGCTGTTTGAGATTGTGTTTGGGATTGCTTGTCTTTTCAAACTGATAAGTAGTTTGAAGTGTTTGGAACTTGGGATAATTGAAAGTGCTTTTGCTTCTTTGATTTTTCAAGGGGCAAAATAAGTAGAATTTGTTACTAGGCGTAGCTTTCGTATTGTTCTCTATCTAATTATTGTAGATTTTTTTTTGACATTGTACAAATTAAGCAAATCTAAACACTATATCTTGTAGTGCTTAGTTTTATGCTGATCGAAGCAGAAATTTGAGAAAATCCGAACAACCCCTGATTTAGTATTTTGGGAGTTGCTTATGTGTTTTGGGAGTTGCTTACTACCTAATTTAACTGGCTTATTGGTACTTTTTATATCTTGAATTATAAAAGCAAGCAGAATTTGCAAACACTTGAATTGTTGCTTAATTTGTTATTTCATTTTACGATATAAGCAATTCCAGACATCACTTAATCATATAGCTGAATTTTTTTGCAAGTATAACTCTTCTAGTTGGAATGTATTGTAAAATTGTTAAATTTCGTGCTAGTTACCCTTTTTAGTTTCTAAAAACATTTTTGGTAGTGGTTGAATTGTAGTAGAGTATATGTTATGCAGTAAGTTGTTGTTGTTGAGGGATTACTGATCATACTTTATTTTGTTATTGTTTTAGATTTCTGCTATTGCACGTATTCGCAACGAATTGGCGTATGCCACTCACACCTTCTTCCATGATAACGGGTTTCTTTATGTGCATACTCCAATCATCACCACAAGTGATTGTGAAGGAGCTGGGGAGATGTTTCAGGTCACAACTCTAATAAACGATGCAGAGAAATTGGAAAAGGAGTTAATCAAGAATCCTCCTCCATCGCAAGAAGATGTGGATGTGGCTAAGAATGTTGTAAAGGACAAGGGTGAGATAGTTGCAAAGTTAAAAGCTGATAAAGCTGGTAAACCTGCAATAACAGCTGCTGTTGCGGAACTTAACAAAGCGAAAGAGAGTCTTTCAAAGCTTGAAGAGAGGTTCAATCAGAAACCAGGTATTCCAAAGAAAGATGGGAAGATCGACTATGGTCAAGATTTCTTTGCTCGCCAGGCGTTTCTTACTGTGTCTGGTCAACTTCAAGTTGAGACGTATGCTTGTGCACTCAGTAGTGTTTACACTTTCGGGCCTACTTTTAGAGCTGAACACTCTCATACATCACGACATCTAGCGGAGTTTTGGATGGTTGAACCCGAAATAGCATTTGCTGATATTAAGGTACAGTGTATGAGATTAAGTAATACACTTCTTTATTGTTTGGACATTGATGATGAATTTAGTTACATATGGAAAATGAATAATTAATTATGATCGGCTTCAGTTTTTTTAAGAAAGTTCTCATTATTGGTAACAACCATTTAGATCTTCACAAAGCATTTCATGATTCTTCACAAAGCATTTAGATCTGTTGTCACTTAGAGCACACCTGATGCTTATTTTAATCTTACTGAATATGTATTTAAACACTTATATATGCAGGATGATATGAAGTGTGCAGAGGCATATGTTAGATTTTTGTGTCAATGGTTACTCGACAACTGTCTTGATGACATGGAATTTATGGTTAAGAACTTCGATGAAAATGCTATTAAGCGGCTACAAATGGTCGCGTCAACCAACTTTGTGCGTCTTACATATACAGAAGCGGTAGAAATTCTTGTGGAAGTTGTTAAAAATGGCCACAAGTTTGAGAACCATGTAGAATGGGGGGTTGATCTCGCATCCGAACATGAGAAGTATAGTTTTTTATATCTTTGGTACCACATTTATATATTTGCTGTACGCCTGTACCATCTGTGATCACTAAATTTTGAGTTTTGCATTGTTTAGATACTTGACAGAGATAATTTACAAGTCTCCTGTGATCGTATACGACTATCCTAAAGGAATAAAAGCGTTCTACATGAAACTCAACGACGACGAGAAAACAGTAGCTGCAATGGATGTTCTTGTGCCAAAGGTAGGGTTTTCTCTGGAATTTGTTAAAGGTTGCTTTTCATAGCAATTTTTGTTTTATAGATATCACATTGCAACATTGTGTTATACATTATGCAACATTGTGTTATACATTAATATTCTGTGTTTTTCGATAGGTGGGTGAACTTATCGGTGGGAGCCAAAGGGAGGAGAATTATGAAGTCATCAAAAAAAGGTATTAGAAATTCGCACCACCTGTCTTAATTATCTTTCATCAATCCTAGATTTGTTACATGCCAGTCAAAATCTCTGGTAGTTCTGTGAGGGCCATATATGATACACAAGTTGTATAATTGCAATAATAACTAACTATTATGAATTAAATGATTTAGAATATTTCATCGGCTAAAAGGGCAATTTGGACATCTATTTTTAGCTTGCATCTGTTGCTTTATCCATTTGACCTTTTAGAGATAAAACCTAACCTGGTTCACCCATTCACCAAGTGGTTCTTATTTTTACCGCCTATATTTGTGGAGACAAAACGATAAAGCAGTGGGTTTCCTAATGAACATGAGACCTGTGATAGATCTTTCATGGAGATAATAATACGTTAAATGGATGCTTACAATATGATTTTATTCAATGGATATGCAGGATTCTTGAAATGGGGCTGCCACTTGAGCCATATGAGTGGTACCTGGACTTGCGTCGCTATGGGACTGTGAAGCACAGTGGATTCGGTCTGGGATTTGAGAGGATGATTCTTTTTGCAACAGGAATTGACAACATCAGGGATGTAATTCCCTTTCCCAGGTTTCCAGGAAGAGCAGATCTTTAAGATGGTGCATGGGACGATACAAATACACAAATCAGATCATATCATTCCTTTTGCTTTATTGACTATTAGCATGATAGTGTATGGCTGAACCAATTTGGATACATATTATGTAAGATTTTGTTGCTTCTTGCTTTCTAAAATCTACTGTTGGTGATGTTCATAACACACGTAAGCTTTTGCTGTATCTTGCTTCGTTAATTTACTGTTGGTAACTTGGTATGCTCAACGATTTTTCAGTTCCTAACTGTGATGAATTAGTAACTGCCCAATGCTCAATTATAAAGCAGCACCAAGTATCTGAAGTTCTAAGGAAAAACAGGATCTTCATTACGGTCAGAAATCACAACATACGTAGTTTTAACATTGTGTCATATGGGGTCTGCCAAATCTAGCTAGCAGGATTGAAGTAGTTAAGGACTTAAGGTCAATAGCGCTATTATAATCATCTTAGCAGCACCTGTTGCTGGACCAAATAGGATACCCCTGCAACCATGACTGCTAGCTACGCTGCAACTTTTATCCCAGGATACCCATGATTGATAAACAAGTAAAACTCACATAGAAATCAAACCACAGATTGACGAAAATGGTGTTCAATGTTTTCTCCAACTTTTAAATGAAAAGCTGTAAAACCTTATAAATACTTCTTGCTTTTATAAAAACCACTGTCGCGCATGTGAAGATGGTCTCTCAATAATTGTTATTGTGGCGCCTTATTAAGTTGTGGCATTTAAACTTGCTATATGTTATAATCAAGGGGTCTAATAACAAGCCTTGATCTTTCTAGCAATGTGTTCATCAGAGAAATACCTGGTGAAATTACCAATCTTGTAGAACTTGTTGCCTTAAATCTTTCAAGGAACAACTTAGGCTGGAACATACCACACAATATAGGAAGAGTAAGATGGTTGGATTTCCTTGATTTATCAAGAAACCATCTGGTTGGTGGCATCCCTACAAGCCTTTCACAGTTGAGCAATCTCGGTGTACTGGACCTTTCAAATAACAACTTGTCGGGTAGGATACCAACAAGCACTCAGTTACAGAGTTTTAATGAATCGTCCTATACTGGGAATCTTGCACTTTGTGGCCCTTCACTTCCTAATTCATGCCCAGGAGATTTAGTACCTCCAAACCCATAACAATTGATGACGCACAAGATTAAGATAAGCTGATAACTCGTAGGTTTTTTGTTAGTCTTTCATTGGATTCGTGCTAGTATTTTTGGGGAGTTTCTGTCACTTTAATTATCAGTAGCTCATGGAGATATGCATATTACGGGTTCTTAGGCATTGTCAAAGATTGGATCTACGTCATGATAGAAGTGAGTTACGCCAGATTGAAGAGGCGTTTTTCAGACTAAATTGTAATTCTACACACTTTGCTTACCTCTTTAATATTTTCAGTTTTTCACTAATTGGTCATTGAGATTATGCCAAAAGTTTCTACCTTCTTGGGGATCATAT
Organism: Chrysanthemum seticuspe; assembly: GCA_019973895.1. Taxonomy (NCBI): domain Eukaryota; kingdom Viridiplantae; phylum Streptophyta; class Magnoliopsida; order Asterales; family Asteraceae; genus Chrysanthemum; species Chrysanthemum seticuspe. Next base: position 221,808,051 of record BPTQ01000002.1, read on the forward strand.
TTTCTCTATGTTATCATAATCGAAATACTGGTCCTTTTGTGTATTTTGCACGGTTGCACCGGTAATCAACTTAATAATACTTGAACTGAAAATAATGGTAACTTGGGTTCCAAACCTCTCGGATGCTAATGGCTATTACAAATTTGAAAGGCTAACCAAATCATCCCATAAGTATGTTTTGTTTCTGACCATAGATACATGTTATGTTAGATTTTGTGGCTGCTTGCTTCTTTAATATACTGTTGGTGATGTTAAAAGACCTTTTTACTTCTAACTATCAAAAGTACTAACTTGCTCGAAACTGAATCATAAACTGGCACAAATAATTTTTAGGAATTATGATGACTACAATATGCTCAGAGATCACAATATAACGGTTAGATGTCAGACTTATTTGTAGCAAATCTAGTAGGAGCGAAACAATTAAGGTCAACAATGCTAGCATGACCATTCAACACAAGTTCAGCCATAGCAGCACCTGTTGCTGGGCCAAATAAGATGCCCCAACAACCATGTCCACTAGCCACGTAACATTTGCTCATTCCAGGAACTTCCCCGATGATTGGTAAACCATCATCGGTGCATGGCATGTAGCAAGCCTGCTCTGTTGTCACCCTCGCGTTGGCTTCCTTGAGATGGCTTGACACGATGCCTGCTACTTTCTTAAGTACTTGTGTGGATTCTGGATCGGGGTAGACCAGCTCTGGTCTATCTGGGATCTTGGCTTCAACAGATGGTCCGCATATATAAACCTCCCCTGATTATTATTAAGAAATGATATGCACTATTATCACTAAAACATATTTTTTCCGCTAAGTTGTAAATTATGTAGTACTTCACACTACCTTATATGAATATAAGTTATGGTTTAAATCATTTACTTTGATAAATGATTGCAAAATTTGTGTGTTGATAGTGGATTACCTGTAGGACGCGGATATACTTCAGGGTCAATTGGATCCGCTCCTTGGACGGGATAGTATGTACCAAAGAGCGCATGAGCAGTAATCGCATCAGCATCTTTAGGTTCCAACACTACGCTGTGCACCTTCTTACCATACACCCTAAACTTATCTGCAATTTCCGGCAGCTTACTAGTCCACGGTCCAAGAGCCAAAACCACCACATCACCACAAATGACATCGCCACCATCCACCTTCACCACCACACCGTCTCCCTCCACTGCCACACTCTCCACTTTTCCTATCACAACCTCCACCCCATACTCTGCCACTGCCTTCGCAAGTAAAGCACGTGTGAATAACTGTGGGTGAATTTGCGCACTAGTCTCTGTTGTACCTGTAGAATAATAAAATTCAAGTATACCGTATATTTATCATTGATAAGATATTAAAAGACTCGATGAAAATGTACTAAATGCATAATTGTCTAATCATACCAATTATTTCCCCGGGTTTAACTCCACCGTCTACCCAAGGCGGAAGAATATTACTATTATTAGACATTTGTTCAGATTCATCAATGTTGACCGTGACAGCAGTGAGTGGACGGTAACCATAGGAATGTGATCCATCAAGTTCCTCAGCTAGTGAACGATGGAGATCAAAGCTGGTACGTGCTAAGGATGAGAGGGGTCCATCATCACACATGTGACGTGCAAGGAAGCTGCCAGCTTTGCCTGATGCCGCACAAGCTATGGATGATCTCTCAATGAGAGTTACCGCTGCGCCTTTTTTGGATAAAAAGTACGCGGTACAAACACCGATTATTCCACCACCACAAACCACCACTCTCTTTTGTAGCTGATGTCGACTCAGACTATCTTCCATGATATTAAACTACTTATAAAAACGTTGTCAGCATCTGCATATACTTGTTTGTATATATAGAAAATGTTGAGGAAAGAAAAAAAAAACAAATCTAACACGTATGCAAAAATTCTTTTGGTAATTTTCATCTTGCAAATAATTAACAATAAATCTGTCCAATAATTGCAAATGACTAAATTTGCGAGCGACAACATCAAAATCATATTTATAGCTCTTTTTTTTTAACGAAATTTATAGCTCATTGGAACTTCCCTTTTTATATGTTTAAAATTGAGTAACAATTGAACTTTTAGTAAATACTAAACCTCAAAATCATATGAAGAAGGTGTTTAGCTCTATAGCATTGTGATTTAGATTTAGAATGTTATGGCCTCATTTTTCTATTATACTCCGTCCCATCGGTCTCAAAATTAGGTTTGTTACAAAATTATATGTCCATCTTTTTAATCAGGTTTGTCACAAAATAATTGTTCACTTTAAAACAGTTATTAGGTGCATAGTATAATGGTTTCATTTTTTCTTAAACTACTTGTAATTAATAAGTAGACATATAGTTTGGGACAGAATAGACTACAAGTTTTGGATTGCCTTTTGAATATGTTTTAAAATTGCGTACACTTATTAATCATAACATACATTGTTGGAACATAAATATTAGAATTAGAACTTATATTTTGGTTCCAACAAATCTAGTAGGACTAAAGGAACCAAGATCAACAATGCTAGCGTGACCATCCAACACAAGCTCCGCCATAGCAACGCCACTAGCCGGACCAAATAAAATGCCCCAATAATAATGTCCACTAGTCACATAACAATTCTTCATTCCAGGAACTTCACCCATAATTGGTAATTCATCGTCCGTGCAAGGCATTAAGCCCGCTTGCTCGCTCTGCACCTTCACATTCTCCTCTTTAAGATAGCTCGAGACAATACCTGCCACTTTCTTAAGCACTAGAATCGATTCCTCGTCAGGAAAAACCAACTCTGGTCCATCTGGGACCTCGACTTCGACAGCTGGTCCACATATATACACATCACCTGTACCAATTCATCAATTATATGACTATGACAATTGACAAAACATAAAAAAAGACAATTCGCACTCAATTATTCAAGTTTAAATTACTTGTAGGACGTGGGAAAAAATCTGGATCTATTGGGCCCATTCCTTGGCCCGGATAGTAAGTAGCAAATATCCCGTGAGGTGTTATCATATCACCATCTTTTGGTTCCAATACTATGCTATGCACCTTTTTACCAAGCACCTTAAATTTAGATGACACTTCGGGTAGCTTACTAGTCCATGGTCCGAGGGCCAAAACCACTGCATCTCCGCGGATAGCACCGTAACCATCCACCATCACCACCACACCATCTCCCTCCACCGCTACGCTCGTTACTTTCCCCATAACAACCTCCACCCCGTACTCTTCCACTGCCTTAGCTAATAAAGCACGTGTGAATAGTTGTGGGTGGATTTGGGCCGTTGTATCTGTTGTACCTATTGAATAAAAAAATCCCCGGACAGTTCAATGTATTATTCACAAAATGCAAAAAATAAAATAAAAATTATAGAGCACTGATTGACATGACTAACTTGCATGCCTAATTTTATGCCTAACAAGAAGATCATGACGCGTGTCATAATCAAATGTTATCACGAGGAGAAAAAAATGCATATTTCACATGTCACATGTTATATGCTTTAGACATAATCATTTTCCGAAATCATGAAGTAAAATGAGACATCCAGCAAATAAAACTCATCTAGCTAGTAATAATATTGCCCAACCTGCATATATGCTATATACAGTATGATTAACCTTTTCATATCAAACATACCAATTATTTCCTCGGATTTGACTCTGCCATCTACCCACGGTGGAAGAATATGACTCTCAGACGCTGGTTTCGATTCATCAACAGTGAGCTTGAGGGTGGTGAGTGGACAGTAACCATAGGATAGTGATCCATTTAGTTCTTCAGCTAGTGAACGATGGAGATTGAAACTAGCACGCGCTAACGATGAGAGGGGCCCATCATCACACATATGAAGTGCAAGGAATGCGCCAGCTTTTCCTGATGCGGCGCCTGCTATGGATGATCGTTCAATAAGTATTACTATCGCGCCTTTCTTGGCTAAATAGTAAGCAGTACACACTCCAATAATTCCTCCACCGCACACCACTACACGCTTTGGTGGCTGTTGTTGACTCGAGCCGCCGTCCATGAGATGAAAATGATTTGTAAGAACTACAAAGAGTGAGTGTAGAAATATAGTTGCAATGGAAATGTACAAATAGATATAAGATTGAACCAAAGCTTATATAACAGAAAAGTTGCACATTGGTTGGTTTTTTTATTATAGAATCTCGACTTAAACGTGGGATGATCGGTAACCCGTGGAACCAAATTATAGGATAGGAACACATTGTATCAACATATTGTGTGTAAAACGTGATGAAGTGATTAAAGAAAAAATTTAAACAGTCATTTGAGAGTGACTAAAACGTTATTTAACTTGGCCATAAGGTTTGTTAGATACGATCATACGAATAGGAGTATTTTGGCTTAACCACATATGTTAATATGTGAACCACCACCAAATGATCTAGTGATAAGGTCATTGGTTTTCTCACAAGAGGTCAAATTAAAGTGTTCTAACCTCGCTAGCCATGTACATTTTGAGGTGGTTAGGAAAGGGTCAGAAACAATCTTGAAATTAACGCAGTAAGGTTGCACACATCTGAGTCAAAAAAAAATCGCCTTCCCCGAATAACTTTAAAAAGAAAACCACATTCATTTACCCGTTTACATACGTTACAATGTCGACTATACATGTTACTTTATGCTATAAGAAATCTACTATGGTCTATGGATAAAATAGTTTTGCTATGTCACGTTCAATTACAACAGTCTTGATCGTTACTGTTAGAAGTACATGGACTAGTTGTGTCAAGTTGGAGACTTCATTTACACTAAAGTGAAAGATAGAAGCTGTTTGAGTATTGCAGATAAGTTGGAGGGCTGATATGTAACTTCAGCCTATATATACCTTACCCTCTTCTAGGGTTTCATAACTCACCTTCTTCATCTGTTTTTACTCTCTCGTTTACACACAGTATTGTATTCTTTTGTTATTGATATCACTTTGATATCAGTTGTTAGTATTGTTCTAAAGATCAATCATATTTGATCTTTGTAGTTTGAGTGATTGAGTGATATTGTAGTGAGGTTGATTGGTGTCTACCTAGTAGAGATCAATCTTGTCTTTGTATTGTTTGGTAAGCATCCGATTGGGGACTTATCTTCTTGAATCGTTATAATAAAAAGATACACCAAGGGGTGGTTGGCTGGGTGTAAAGAAGTTCGTTGTGTGTTTGTTACCATTTTTACATGGTATCAGAGCTCACGGTTCTGATCTGGTGGTTTTGAGATTCTAGGGTTTCTAGGGTTTCGAAGGATATTTTGGGGGTTTTTGCAATTGACGGTGGTATTGGTTAATTGAGGCTGTTTCCTTAACGGCCGTTGTTGATTTAGTCTAATCAGGCTAGATCTGGTGATTCTTGTGGGATTTTTTATTAGGGTTCTTGAAACCCTAATTTCTGGTTTTTGGGGATTTTGTTCCCTGGTGTTCTTGGGCCCATTCTTGGTTACAATTGCACTAGACTAAGTGAATCTAGTGTGATTGTGTTTTGTTCTTGCTTTCTATTCAGCACTGTAAGTTTTTCATCTCTTCTTTAAGACAACATTAACCTAGTCAAGAAGGTGCAAACGGGACAGTTAACTCCTTGATCTGCCAACTTGATTGGTACGAATACCTGCTCTGGCTGTCCCCAGTCTTCTGGCTGGTTCTTGGTTGATCTTGGGTGTGAGTTGTGTTAGCTATATTCAGTTTTCTTTATTATTCAGTTTATTGTTGTGTCTAAGTCGAAGGAGGATAGGAATTGGGCAGTCTTGGAAGTTGGTTGAGTTGGTTAGTTCTGGTTATTTGTTGGTCTTGTTGTTATTGTTTCTTGTGGTTATTTCTGTTAATTCTTGCTGTTTGTTCTTGTTAATTGTTCTTGCTGTTATTGTTTCTTGTGATTATTTATGTTTGTTCTTGCTGTTTGTTCTTATTGATTGGTTATTATGGCTATTGAAGATGAACCTAGTGGTAGTAATACTCAAGTGTTAATTAGTAATCTAGATGCTGGTAATCCTCTCCATATTCAAACTAATGATAATAGTGGAACTGCTCTTATTCCATTTAAACTGCTTGGAACTGAAAATTATAGAATCTGGTTTGGTGCTATGAAATTGGCTTTGCAAGCTAGGAATAAGTATAGTTTTGTTGATGGTACTTGTCTTAAGGAATTGTTTACTACTAGTGATGTTTTGTCTGCTCAATGGGATAGATGTAATGCTATAGTCTTGACTTGGATTATGAATTCTGTTTCTCATGATGTTTATATGGGATTGGTTTATTCTGAGAATGCTGCTTCTGTTTGGCAAGAGTTAAAAGAAACATATGATAAAGTTGATGGTTCTGTGATATATAATCTGTTACAAAAGATTAATTCTGTTAAACAAGGTGGTAGTTCTGTTGCTGATTATTATCATAGGCTCAATTCCTTATGGAGAGAATTTGATTCTCTTACTAAATTGCCTAAATGTACTTGTGAGCATAAGTGTACTTGTGATGCTTGTACTGAGTTAGTTTTGCATCAACAGTTAATGAAACTGATGCAGTTTCTTATGGGCCTTGATGACTGTTATCAACCTGTGAGAACTGCTTTGTTGACTAGAGATCCTCTTCCTGAGGTCAAAGATGCTTATGCTGTTGTATCTAGGGAGGAGTCCCACAGAGGGATTCCTGAGACCTCTAGTGTTTCTGAGTCTAAACTTAATGCTTCTTCTTTTGCTGCTAAATCTTTTAGTAACAATAGAAGAGTGTTTAACAATAATAATAACACTAGGGGTACCAACTCTAATCCTAATACTGCTAATAGAGGTCCTAATCCTAATCCGAATTGTAAAAACTGTGGTAAAATTGGACACACTATTGACAGATGCTATGAGTTAATTGGGTTTCCTCCTGGTTTTGTTAAAAACAATAATCATGTTAATAAGTAAAATGTTTTTAAACAAAACTATACTGCTAATACAGTAATACTGATGTTAAACAAAATGAGAATAAGTACTCTTCTTCATCTGCTAGCAATTCTTCCGGTTTTACCTCTGAACAGATGAAGAAGTTGTTATCCTTGATTAGTGAAACTCCCTCTGGAAGCATACATGCTAATATGGCAGGTAGAGCTTCTTTCTTTAATGGAAATGTCTGGTTTAATATTAACTTTTCTAGATATTTTTATGCTAATTCTAGTCTGGCTGTTAGTACTATCTCTTTGGGTTGGATTATTGACTCATGTGCCAATCAGCACCTAATTGTTTCTACCATTGGTATGACCAATGTTGTGGATATCACTAGTCTTAAAATTACTGTTGGCCATCCCAATGGGACTCTTGCCACTATTAGTCATGTTGGAAATTTGAAATTGACTAATAATGTTACTCTTTATGATGTATTGGTTGTTCCTGGATATTGTGTGAGCCTTTTATCTGTTAATAAGCTTATTAGAGATAGTAAGTTGTTTGTTGGTTTTGATGAGGATAAATGTTACATTCAGGATTTGAAAAGGGAGAATGTTCTGGGGACTGGTAGTCAGTCTGATGGTCTTTACTTGTTTAACATGCAGCCTAATTTGTCTTTAGGTCAGTGCAATATGGTTATATCTTATAATGTGTCTAAGCTTACTTGGCATAATAGGTTGGGTCACCCTGCTGATCCTGTCCTATCTGTTCTTCAAAAGGATATTGGTATTTCCAAGAATTCTACTATCTCTGTTTGTGAAATCTGTCATAGGGCCAAACAAACAAGGGAACCATTTCCCTTGTCTGATCATAAGTCACAGAATATTGGTGATCTTATTCATCTTGACTTATGGGGCCCTTACAGAGTTACAAGCAGAGAAGGATACAAATATTTTCTGACCATTGTTGATGATTTTTCTAGAGTTGTATGGGTATACTTAGTCAAAACTAAGGATGAAGTGTTTGGTGTTTTCTGTAATTTCATTCACTTGATTTTGAATCAATTTGATTTAAAAATAAAAACTGTAAGGTCAGATAATGGAATTGAATTTGTTAATAAGAAAATGAATGATATGTTTTCAGATCTTGGAATTATTCATCAAACTTCATGTGCCCATACACCTCAGCAAAATGGGATTGCTGAAAGGAAACATAGACACTTGCTCAATGTTGCAAGGAGTCTTATGTTTCAAGGGGGATTCCTTTAAAGTTTTGGTCTGATTGTGTTCTAACTGTTGTATATCTTATAAACAGGCTGCCATCATCTGTCTTACATGGTAAATGTCCCTATGAGTTGTTGTATAAAAAGAAACCAAATCTTTCCCATTTGAGGTCTTTTGGCTGTCTTTGTTTTGCTACTATTTTGAACAATCATGATAAAATGTCTTATAGGTCTGAAAAATGTGTTCTCTTGGGTTTTTCTACTACTAAAAAGGCATATAAACTTTTAAGTTTGGATACCAGAAATGTATTTTTTGCTAGAGATGTGAAGTTTTATAAAAATATTTTTCCACTTAAAATGAAAACCTGTGATTTCACTGATGCAGAGAATGCAAATGAAGTAGATCACTTGAAGTTTTTTGATAGTCTTAAATCTCAAAGTCCCAATGATGAAGGGGAAGATACATCAGTTGTGGAAGGTAGTTTGCCATCTTCATTTGATGCAGTAGACTCAGATACTACTCATTTGCATCATGAAGATGAGCATTCTGCAACCCAAGTTGGTGACCAATACTGGTCTGAGGGCAGTCCCATTCCTGAACATAATACTGAAAACACAACAACTCAGTCTTTATTTGAAAACGATGATGTGCAAACACCTGTTGTAAGAAGGTCTGGCAGAGAGACTAAAACTCCTATTAGGTTCAATGATTATGTGATGAATTCTAAAGTCAGATATGGTATTGAAAAATATGTGTGCTATAGAGGTCTTAACAGAAATAATATGTGCTTTGCTTCTACTCTTAATAAATCTGTTGAACCTAAAACTTATGAGGAAGCTGTCAAAGACCCTAACTGGTCTGAAGCTATGAACAATGAAATTGAGGCTTTAAATAGAAATAATACATGGACTGAATGTACTTTACCTCTTGGTAGACATGCCATTGGGTATAAGTGGATTTGGAAAATAAAATACAAGTCTACTGGTGAGATTGATAGATATAAGGCTAGATTAGTTGCAAAAGGTTTCAATCAAAGAGAAGGCTTTGATTATGATGAAACTTTTAGCCTAGTTGTTAAGATGGTTACTGTAAGATGCTTGATTAGTATTGCTGTTAATATGAATTGGCCATTATATCAACTGGATGTTAACAATGCCTTTCTGTATGGTGATTTAGATGAAGATGTTTATATGGTCTTACCAAAGGGTTTTAATGGTGGTGATGATAGTAAAGTTTGCAAACTTAATAAGTCTTTGTATGGTCTTAAGCAAGCTCCAAGACAGTGGAATGCTAAGCTTACCACTGCCTTGATTGAACATGGGTTTGTTCAAAGCAAATTTGACTATTCTCTGTATGTTAAACAGAAAGATAATATGTTTGTTGCTCTGCTTGTGTATGTTGATGATATTGTCATAACTGGTAACAATGAAGCTGAAATTAAAAAGTTTAAACTATTTTTGAGTACCAAGTTCATGATTAAGGATTTGGGTGAGTTGAAGTATTTTCTTGGCATTGAAGTTTTGAAAAATGAAAGAGGTGTGTGTATGACACAAAGAAAATATTGTATGGAGTTGTTATATGAGTATGGGTTGTTAGCTGCTAAACCTGTTGATACTCCTTTGCCTGAGAATTCTGTGTTAAATTGTATTGAAAGTGATACTGATAAGGTTCTGCATAATGTTACTAACTATAAAAAACTGGTTGGCAAGTTGATTTATCTGACTAATACTAGACCAGATATTAGTTATGTTGTACATTGTCTTAGTCAACATATGCATAAGCCTTTGCAGTCTCATCTTAAGGCTGCTTTAAGAGTTTTGAAATATCTTAAGGGTTCTCCTGGTTCTGGGTTACAATTCAACAAAGTTTCTGATCTTAAACTTAGAGCTTATGCTGATGCAGACTGGGCAAAGTGTTCTGTAACTAGAAGGTCTGTTACTGGATTTTGTGTTTTTCTGGGAGATTCTCTTATTTCCTGGAAAACTAAGAAACATTCCACTTTGTCTAGAAGCTCAGCTGAAGCTGAATATAGGAGCTTAGCTTCTACTACTTGTGAAGTTATTTGGTTGAGCAATTTGTTAAGTAGTCTTGGTATTAAAGGCTTGTTGCCTGTGGATGTTTTTTGTGATAATAGTGCTGCTATACAGATTGCTGCTAACCCAGTTTTCCATGAGAAAACTAAACATTTTGAGTTGGATGTACATTTGGTAAGAGAAAAAGTATCTGCAGGTGTGATTAAGACTGTTAAAATTCATACTAGCATGCAGATTGCAGATATTTTTACCAAGTGTCTTGGTCAAAAACAACATTGTGTATTGTGCAAAAAACTTGGCTTGGTTGACATGTTTGCAGGGTCTCTCAATGGAGGCAAGCAGACTAAAGATAATGATGTTGATAGTAGAGGCAAACAGGCTGAGGGTTATGATGTTGATCAAGGTTGAAGTCTATCAACTTGAGAGGGGATGTTAGAAGTACAGGGACTAGTTGTGTCAAGTTGGAGACTTCATTTACACTAAAGTGAAAGATAGAAGCTGTTTGAGTATTGCAGATAAGTTGGAGGGCTGATATGTAACTTCAGCCTATATATACCTTACCCTCTTCTAGGGTTTCATAACTCACCTTCTTCATCTGTTTTTACTCTCTCGTTTACACACAGTATTGTATTCTTTTGTTATTGATATCACTTTGATATCAGTTGTTAGTATTGTTCTAAAGATCAATCATATTTGATCTTTGTAGTTTGAGTGATTGAGTGATATTGTAGTGAGGTTGATTGGTGTCTACCTAGTAGAAATCAATCTTGTCTTTGTATTGTTTGGTAAGCATCCGATTGGGGACTTATCTTCTTGAATCGTTATAATAAAAAGAAACACCAAGGGGTGGTTGGCTGGGTGTAAAGAAGTTCGTTGTGTGTTTGTTACCATTTTTATAGTTACTTAAGTAAGTCAGAAATTAAATCTTTAAAGCTGTTTTATGCTCGTATTTAAATTTTAGTATCAACAAAACTTATAATCATCTTTGTTTGGAGAATATAGCATAATGCATTATTTTAACACCCGATTCTCCATAATAAAAACATCATTAAATTATTATTCTCATTTTGTAAACGCAGTAATAATGTAATCTTCTAAAACGCAATCAATGACATCATCTTTTGTTCATATAATCATATTGCAATATTGCATGACTTAGGTTAGTTTATGTATAAACGGGCTTCTTCATTGTTGATTACTTAATTTGGTTGGATACTTGGATGGGTACTTGTTCTTTATTGATAAATATTGGCCCATATTACCTTCAGCCCATCTCTAAAATGTGAGCTATTAGTCTATTAGGCTATTAGAAGATATCAAATATCTTGTGACTCATTAACATATCAGCCCATCTCTAAAATGTGAGCTATTAGTCTATTAGGCTATTAGAAGATATCAAATATCTTGTGACTCATTAACATGTGGAATGGGCAACGATAACATATAGCTGAAAGTTAAGTAAAACCAGATACTCTGTTATATCTCAAACACGATAGTTAAATGGCATACCTATTGAATGGTTTACTGTTTACGACTTTGTGAATAGATTACTTGTTGTACATATATTTGAAGTTTTGCACATGTTCACGTATTAGTAAATGGATTAATTAAAATATACATCAAATTATAGTGATTCATATATTGAATTAATATTTTATTAAATGTATATTAAGATGTATCAATTGAGCATAAATTAGCAGAATTTGTACAGAGAAAAAAAAATTAAATCGTCTCATATTAAGTGTCCATTATAAATTATTTGACACACAGTTTCATAAAAGTGTAACTTTTATACTCACAACCGATGATATTTCTCGCTTAGTATTTATTAATAATATGTTTTATTAATAATTATTTATTTTATAATTTTTGTATAAAAATTAACACTCATTTTTATACAAACAAAAATAATACGGAGTATGATAGACATTTATTATATTATCGAGTGAATGGCTTAATATTTTAGCAAGTACTTATTCTAGCATGTCACATAAACATGTCAAAATGAACTACTTTGCCGAAAGTTAAAGTATTTAAGGCTGGTCCCAGTCGCGATCTGGGACGACCTGGGACAACCTGCGCCACGTCAACTTTCTCTCTCCAGCGACCTGAGACAACCCGGATGCCCCAGTCGACGACCCAAGGTTTTTTTTTTAAATGTATACGTTGGGAAGGAGAATACAAAGCCTTTACATCGGGCGAGAATCCAACCGATATTGCAAATCTTTGGTCCACGACCGATGTGGCAACCGGGCACCACAATCGTGCCAACCGATTTGAACATCGGTCGAAGGTGAAAAAAAAGGATGCCCCAACCGATGTTGACCTGTGGGATGCGACCAGCTTAAGTTAAAAAGAATATAAGCAATGTTACTTTATTAACAAACATAAAACAATACTTATAATCTCAAAAGTTACTAAATATAGATCAGAAAGAATATTAAAAAATAAAAAAAGGAAAGTACAAGGAGGGTTCATACTTGATACCACGTGCAAACCAGTGTTAGATCCACCGTACAAAACAACCGTGTAATCTCAAAGCAAGATCGGGATTCCTTCCATTTAAAATTACTAATTTAGCCTTGGGGTTCACGAACACGTGAATAACTAGATAAGGGTCAAAAGGGGGTTTTTATATTTAAGCTGGCGGTTATTTTTGACTGCCTCACAATGGGATACAAACCGCACGTGTGTTTCGACCCCTCACGTGATTATGTTCTCCTTCCACATGCTCTCATAACGGTTTGAACCGTAACAAATACTTCTTCCATTTGTTTATACAAAGATTTTATAACGTAAGATTGTTACATTGTATTTTAATTCTCAAATAGTTTTATTTGCTTTCAAAATAATTGTGGATTTTCGTTGTCTAAATTGTTGAAGACGAATCTCATAGTTACAAAACAAAAACGTACTTAATCCCGTCAAGGTGGGGTATAGACAGTGACGAAACCAAAAAAATAGAATGTGAGAGGCAAAAAAATTTTGTTTGACGATAGCAACAAAATGCGAAATAAAAAACTAAGATTTTAATGATAAATCGAATAAGAATTTATAAGATTTTAGAGTGTTGAATATTGGGGTTTAGTATGTGGGTGGGGGCAATTTGAGTTTTGGGTGAGAACACTTTCTAAAAATGTCAAAAAAAATAAAAATAAAAATAAATAAAATAAAAAAATCTCAACTTTTTCGGTTAGCTATGGAGGCACCGGCCCCCCATAATTACTACATAGATCCGTCCCTGGGTATGAGGCAGGTATAATGTAAACAGATGTTATCTCTTTCACATAATAAACTTAAGAGTGTGTAGAATGCTTTTTGAAAAACTTTCGAGAAATATAAGTATACGGTGAGAATGAAATAAGTGCATGAGTGAAAGTAGAACATATTCACATAGTTGAATAACTCTCATACTTGCATGTGTAAAACGTATTCACTTTGTTAAACGAAAGGTAGTTTGGCATATATTGAACAAACTTCCGGGACAACCTTTAGTATTAGTGGTTTAGTTTGGAAATACTTAAAGGGAATGGATCCACTAAGAAGATAAAAGAAAATAAGAAGAATGAGAAATATTTGTAGCCACACATTTCAAATGAAAAAGGAGAATTTTATGAGAGATGCATCTTATTTTGTAGGTGCATCTGAAATGTGCGGATGTGGTTACTTCTCATTCTTCTCATTATACTTTTATTTCTTATTTGATCCTTACTCAATACTTAAAATATGGGAAACTTTTGAACTATTAAACCATTTGGCATAGTTTCAATGGACGGTAGTTATATTCTACTCGATGCTTCCAGTTTTGCTTTGGTTTTATAGTGCAAACTAATGTAAATATGTAACACGCACGCACAATGGTAATGGTCTAGAATACCACTAGCTCAACGTAACCAAGTTTGAGCAATGTTTTTAGTGAGACTCGAATCAATTTTCAATGTTTTCAATCAAAATCTTTAAACCTGGAGTCCTTTATATTTGACATCAATTAATTCTCTTGCATGCGACTTTTGCTTTTACCATATTTTGTGGCCATACAAGTTGAATAATTACTACAAGGCTCAAATTTGTAAATTATACTCCGCGTGTTGTTTCTTATTTAGTTTTACCAAAGTATTTCAGTATTTCTCATTTGAATGTACATCAATCTGTTTAATTTGATTATATTCAGGAGATTTGAATTCAAGAATCACATTCGCCAATTTTTTAAGCAAGTCTTCAGACGTTTATTCTCACAGCACTACAAAAAATTGGTTCAATCTACGCATTTTTTTCTTCACATTTCTAAAATTGTGTAAATTTTTATTAATTTATTAACACTTAATAATATGTAAAAATTTGTTACATTAATAAATGTGAAAAAATTGTAAAACAATAAATTTTTTCACCTTTTTAGTTGTGTCAAAAAAAAATCACACTTTTAAGTGTGAAAAATTCTAAGAAATGTCCACACTTATAAGGGTGCGTTTAGTAGAGAGAAATTCAGAGAAAAGAAATGAAGTAGAGAATAGAATCTCAGAGAATAGAAATCAGTAGAGAATTTTGTTCAATTCTTATGTTTGGTAACAACAGAGACTTGACCCGAGAAATGAAATTTTTTTTTATTTAAATAATATTTTGTCTAAATAAAAATTCTTAAAAAATATTTAAAAAAAATTATTTAAAAAAAATATATCTTTTTTTTTAAAATTTATTTTTTAAAAATTTATGTACTTTCTTTAAAAAAATTATTTTAAAAAAATATTTTTTAAAAATGTATTTATTTAAAAAAAAACTTGTTTTTTTAAATAAAATGTTTTTTAAAAATGCATTTATTTAAAAAAACTTATTTAAAAATATTAAAAAAACATTTTTTAAAAAAAATATTTAAAAAAATATATTTTTATAAATATTTTAAAAAATATATATTTTAAAAAATATTTTAAAAAAAAATTATTTTTAAAAATGTATTTAAAAAAGAAAACTTGTTTTTTTTAAAAAACTATTTTTTGAAAATGTATTTATTTAAAAAAACCTTATTTTTTTTAAAAAACATTTTTTTTTTAATTATTTTTTAAAAATGTATTTATTTAACAAAATTATAGTTGTAAAAAAAAAAAAAAAAAAAAAAAAAAAAAAAAAAAAACATTTTTTCGAAATAATAATAATCAATTTCTCCACCAAAATAAGGGAAATTGAGCCAGCCAAATTACACTACCCAAGTCTCTCAATTTCTCTACCGAATTTCTCCGCTTTTTCAATTCTCGGTACCAAACAAGAGAAATGGAACTATTTCCAATTCTCTTGCCTCAATTCCCGGTACCAAACACAGTGTGTACCCAAATTCTCCACACTTCCTCAAAATATGGGACCTAAAGATTCTCTACACTTCTTCAAAATGTGGAAAATTTGGGTGTTACAAATGAACACCATATTTAGAAGTGTTGAGAATCTTATAATTCTTCACACTTAAAAGTGTTAACTTTTATTGGATACAACTATAAGTGTGTAATTTATAATTTTTTTCACACTTATTAATGTAAACAATTTTTACGCATAATTAAGTGTTAATAAACCAATAAAATTATAAACACTTTTAAAAAGTGTGAAAATTTAATGTTGAGAATGAACCAATTTTTTATAGTGCAGGTCTTATCGTATATGTTTTTGTGAGGACGCCAAAGAGAAGACTTCGGAAAATAGAGTTTGAGTTTAACTCAACTCTTAAAATAATTGTAATAATCACCAATATCATCAAATGCCAAGTTAATGCAATATCAGCTTTTCAATTTACCACCAAACATGTGTAATTTTGACCAACAACTTCGACACCAAACATATGTCATTTAAACACAACATATTTTAGCAATACACCGACGAGGAAAAAAAAAAAAAAAAAAAGAAGTCGATCGTCGACGAAGTTGTTCATGAGTTCAAAATCTTTGATGAGGGGTGGCATCGCTTTAAAAAACCCGGGTTAAACTTGTCATTCAAAACCAACTTTTTTCAGATTTTATAATAAAACTTGTACCTGCAAAACTTTAAAAAATGTTATTTACTGGGTGTACATGGTGACACGGTAGGTTGCAAGTTGTAACTGCTGCCAGCTGTTAAATATACCAAAGTACTGTACAAATGATTCGTTTACCAGATATGACGTAACCCTACTTAACAACAGGCAACAGGCCGAATTTGTTTTTGATTTTCAAAGCTAGCATGCTCTAGTTTGTTTTCTTTTTTGAGATTTCCCCACTTACATTGAAACCTGTCGTAAGTTTTCTAGTTATTCTTTCAACACCGTAACTAATTACTTGTATTTCTTACCGCTAGAGCATTAGTTTAATGGTTGGAATATTTGTGTTTGAGTCGCTTGTATTACTAACCATTTTCGTAAAATTTACGGGCATACTGGAAAGATTTTGTCGAATAAGAGCTCAGGGGTCCGAGTCTTGGCTCGTGCTTACTCCAGTTGGTGCTCTACTAGAGTAGGAGAGTTGCCGGAGCTATTCCTTATGAGATAGACAATAACTTGTGCAAAGAGCACCCAGAGTCAGATTTTCCCGCCAATTTATACCATTTTGTGAAATTACTTGTATAACTTGTTAGGAGTTTCGTTTGAATACCAATAAAGTTTGACAAATCAAATCGCTAAAAGATTGTTTTGTTATGTTCTCACTGACCTTTTTTACGTGCTAAAAAACACATTGTTTTATCTTGTAAATAGTCATTTGGCAAAGCATTTTATCAAGTCATAGTAAGCACTGTCTTTCGAATATACAGATGCTATGCATCTAGCCATTCATGACCCCTTTGAGTAGCTAATGCGACAAAATGAACTAGTTTAGATGTTTGGTCCCTCATACGGTCATACCTCCCCAAATTATGTGTTTAAAGTTACTCCATGATTAGGACAAATGATCTATGACTATGAGGTACGAACTAACTTTTTAAGTTTTTATACATTATGACAACTTCACATAAGTAGTAATCATGGTATTCAGTTTCGGCCTTTCATAACCAATGGATGTGTACAAAGTAATTTTTTTGGTCATTAACCTTCAAATTCATTAGTCCTAAACTTTTACAAAAAATTGTAATAATTATAAATAAATAAATAAATAAATAACATTATAATTGTAAAGGCTACTTAAAGGGAGGTGATTTGTACACTCACAAAATTGATTATACACTCTATTTTAGAGTTCTTTGACATTCATACCCTCAAATCACTTTTACACATTTTTACTCTGTGAGGGTATAATTGTCAACACACTCTAAAATGAAGTGTGTCAATCAATTTGATGAGTGTACAAATCACCTACCCTACTTAAAGCTTTGGGTCGTTAACCTTATCAATATAAATTATATAATAGTTATAAACTGTGCCAATTAATCAATAATACAAATATAGTTAGCAATATTTTAATAGATGGATATGTTTGAAAACTAGTAAACATCTGGCAGGCAATATCCGTGGACCTAAGGAACCAAAGTTAGGACGGATATACTCCGTAGTTGATTTGGGTATCCGTCCATGCATCTTAATGAAATGACACTAGATGCCCTTGTAGTTTTAAGTCTAAACTTTACTGATCTAATTTGAATGTTTAAAGTAGCGGCAAAGAATGACTTATGTGACTCGCCCCAAACCATAGTCCTTACTTCAGTTTGGCCGTTTTTCGGCCAAACTTTGAACTACTCTAGCATCAATGATACATTGGTAACAAAAATATTCATACATGTTATGCCGTTTGTTAGAAGATGAAAAACAAAGGAACCAAGTACGACAAGTAGATTAACTATGAGGGAGACAAATGAATAATGTGGAATTATTAACTGGCAAAAGCGTGTGGGAATAATATCCAATCTAATATTCTTATGTACCCAATTATTCTACCCGTTTTAGAAAAACCACCGACTAGAAGTTAGAAGTCAAAAATATCAACCCAAAAAAATACTGTTCCTTTTTTTTTTCATTTTGAGCTAGTAGTTGTTTGTTAATTCTTTCATACGAATGGCAATCAAACGGACTTTCATAAAAAAAAAATCGTCCATGGTAGACTATTTTGTATACCTTTATGGTTTAAACATACAGTTTATGAACCAAAAAAGCCGTTACAAAATATCGTTAAGGACGTGTGCAATAAAGTGCAAATTGTTAGGTTTATCAACAAAAGAATCAAGTGGTGTTTAATGATTTTGAGCAAACGTACGTTGAATGTTAGTTAGCATTCATGTCAATGTGTATTATTCTCGCATTTAAAACCATAAAAAAGAACAAATATCTTCATACAATTCCAGGTCACCGAAGCTTAAATAATAGATGAGCACGAACAAACGATCAAACAAAGCATTGTTGACCACATACTATCAAAAAAGAGAGACAAATAATGTTAATGTTGATAGGTGGTTGGTACAATGTACATTGAGTGATAGCAATCGGGTAAGCATCTTTTTCCCCTCTCCTATTAATATACTTTCCTATTTCCTGCTCAACTATGAACTACTAACAATGTCAAGTTCGGTATTATTAATATGGGCGTTAAGTGTTTGGTTAACACCGAATAACAAAAAATTAGTAAGTTTGTAACTGAATAAAATCAAAACCGAAATTGAAATAATGTCTCATTTGGTTTATCGATTGATAAAAATTTAACCAAACTAAAACAAAAACCCGAACATCTTCTAGCTATAATAGAAGAGTAAATTGCAAAAATCGTCTTTGTGATTTGGCCAAATTGGTGGTTTTGTCCTTAGTTTCCGAAAGTGCAGTCGCCGTTTTTGTGGAGATGTTTGTGTTGCAGTTTTCATCTATGTTCTAAGTAAAATGATTAAAATACCCTTGTCAAATAATGCAACCTAGAGATGAAAAATGCAATCTAAAGTTCTACATAACGACGGTGCCAACACTTTCGAAAGGTTAGGGACGTAACCTGCAATTTGGACAAACTACGGACACGATTTTGCAATGAACTCTACATAATAATTAGACTAAAATACACCGTTGGTCCCTAAACTTGGCGGGGTGCATCGCGATGTGAACGAAACTCGCCCTTTTCATCGCCATAGGTCCAAAACATGGCCATTAAATGCCAGATTGGTCCTTTGACAAAGTCAAAATCTGATTTTTGTTTTGTAGTCGAAGGTATTTTAGTCCATACACATTTATACTTTTATAACACATTTGTATTTTACCCCCTTCATCTTTCATCCTCGTCATCATCTCCTCAAATTATTCATCTCCCCAAATCTTTTTTCAAACACAAAACCACTTCTCTTCTGCAACTTCTTCAAACAGAAAGGTACAACTTTGATCAACTTCTCATAATTTTTCCAAATGTAGTTAATCAGTTATATTATATTTACCACTTTAAGCAGTTCTTGAAGAAAAATAATATGTGCTTGCATGCAAATTTTCGTTTAATATCAGCTTTATATTTTGTTCTTTGTGATTTGAGTTTCTCATGATTAAAGTTAAGCTTTTTGGAATTTTGTGTTTTTGCAAAAATATTGATCCTTTGATTAGTACGTTTTCAATTCGTATATCATCAGTTTTGAGTGTATGGATGGCGGCCATAATGCCATCAATGTCTGGCTACCTAAGATTCAAATGATTAGTTTCTGATAAGAAGTTCGAGATTAGTTTATCTCTGCTTATGAAGGTGAACCTAATTTTTAGTCCTTATTTGTGCATACAGTTTTTTATGCAGGCAAAGGCAATATGCCCTTTGGATCCTCTTGTATATAATGAAGAATCAGTAGCTTTTTTGGAGGTCGGTATCTGTTAGTACAAGAGTTTAGATCCAAATACTAATCTAACATACATAGCCAATATTATGAGCTTCATCAAAGATAGCACACCAATGTGGTTACACAAAATTGCTCCCCGACACCTTCACAATCTGAGGCAGTAATAATAGGACTTGCAACCCAAACAAACCCATTTTCCTGAAAGAACTGGTGTGTAGCATAAGCCAAAGCATTCCTAACCCTTGCTACCTGAAGTCAAATCATATATTAGATAAAGGTGCAAACATTTTATAGCAAACATTTGCTACTACATAATGAAATATGCAAAAAAAAAAATGATAAATTTTTTGTAACAATGAAGAATTATAGATAGCAGTATAATTTGATAAACAACAGATCACTTTGGCCATAAAAAAATTTGCAGTCGGATTCAGTAAAATAAAGGAAACCACTGGGGACCTAAGTAAATGGTTATTAATATTGTTACAACTTACAAGCATGTACATATGGAAGATATAGTGACTGACTATTCTGACCATCGTACTTGGCTTTTGGTTTTGAGCAACCCACTCTTCTTGTTAAATTGCAAAGATTAGATGTTTGTAATCTGCAAGAACGAGCAATATTGGAAGGCACCAAACATGTGGTCATTTTGCATTTCATTTCTATAGCTTGCTCTAATACAGTATTTTTGACATCTTCACAATAAAGATAGCAACTTTGAAAATATATTTTTAAAATTTTTTAGAACGGTAGGGGTTGTCCAGGATGAAAGATGAATGATGATGTTGGGGAGATGATGATTTGGAGAGATGAATGATTTGGGGAGATGATGACGAGGATGAAAGATGAAGGGGTAAAATATAAATGTGTTATAAAAGTATAAATGTGTATGGACTAAAATACCCTCGACTACAAAACAAAAATCAGACTTTAACTTTGTCAAAGGACCAATCTGGCATTTAATGGCCATGTTTTGGACCTATGGTGATGAAAAGGGCGAGTTTCGTCCCATCCCGATGCACCCCGTCAAGTTTAGGGACCAACGGTGTATTTTAGTCTAATAATTATATGAGGGCATTATATTAGACTAGAAGCGTACTCGCTCAATGTGGCGGCGGGTACCTGGTGACTATTTTTGTGACGAGCAAATGTTTTTCATTTTAAACTTTCTTTATTTAGCATGTTCCAAATATTTTATAACGTAGTATATATATGTTTTTCAAAAATAGAACGTCTAAATTATTAATAGTTATCATTTATTTTTCAAAAATTTTGCATTAAATTGGTAGTTATAAGTTTAATGAGCTTTTTTTATAATCAATTTTATTAAAAATATATTTTTATTGGAGGGAGTTACTATATGGTATAAATAACACTTAATTTTTTTTAAAAAAATTACATTAATTTTTTATTTTTTTATAGTAATGTTTTTTTGTTTTAAAATTTGAAGACTTCTTTTTATAAAAGTCTCAGATAACATGTATAATTGTATAGTTTTGTCTTACGTTCCGAACTAACAACCTTGAGGTAAAATAAATAAAAAAATAAATAAAATAAAATAAAAAATGTGTTTGAAACTAGACATCCTAACACTAAGCGATTTTCATGGATTTTTAGATTTCCAAATTAACTACTTCATTTCTATAAATTTTAGAGTAAATTGCATTTTTGGTCCCTAAGGTTTAGTCAAATTGCAGGTTCAGTTCTTAAGGTTTCGAAAGTACAACGGTGGTCCTCATTTTGAAACGTTTGCTGCATGTTTGGTCCCTGCTCACTATCAAATGACAAAAATACCCCTGTCTTCTTTTGTTTCTATTTTCTTTTCATATTTCTTACATAAATGGTCCCTGTCTTGTGCTGCGTTTTACAAAATTTGTCCCGATTTTTTTTTTACTCTAATAATAAAAATACATCTAAACTGTGACCCACGTCAAAACACAACATCAACACTGCTATCGAGCAGCATAAAGACCATGACCAAACTGTGACCCACGTCAAGTGGGTACAACCCGACTCGAGTGAGCGACTTGACATAATCAAACCCTTACGGGTTTAGGGGTGGTGCAACTCACACAAAACGAACAGCCTTGATGTAAATTTTTATCTTAGTCGAGCATAACAAGGAGCCAACAAAATAACTCAAAAACTAGTAAGCATTTAAGCAAAATGATAAGAAATTCCAAGGTTCAATTTAAGACTTGTTTTAGTTGGTGATTTGTTTAGCCATGCCACACATAAGTCAACTACAACAAAGCAAGATCATAACTTCTTTTCTTTTTCAGATTTTTATAACACCGATCAATACATAAATTCAAATCAATTAACAAAATACAATATTTATTAATCTTACAATGTTCCCAAGGGTTGGTGGGTATGAAATCCGAACACACGATCCCCAATTAAACACGATTGAAGATGAATTAGAACAAATTGAAGTTGGATTCGTGCTATCTAGACCATGAACAACAAAACCCCTCAAACAATTTCGAAAAGCTCTTTCATCAACAAAACCCTAATTTTTGATTATGAGAGATGTGTTGAATCTGTGATACCATGGTCATAAGTAGGAGGATAAGGGGATAGTATTGACTCCTCTTTCTTGGTCTTCAAGTGGAAGAGATCTTTTCCTGGTTTTCCCCGTTTCCCTCTTCTTTTTCCAGCAGCTCTAGCCTAGGGTCGTATAGGCTAAAATGATAAGACAACTTATAGCTGAAGCCTGAAGGGGATGGGGAACATGTTACTTTTCTTTCCTGGCTTTTGGAGAAGAACATAAGAAGAGAAAGAGTAGGGTTTAGGGGAAACGTGGAAGCAGAAAAGAGAGGAGAGAGGGTGATGCATCGTGGGTAGGGGTAGGATTATTAGATGTATTTTTATTATTAGAGTAAAAAAAATAAAAATAAAATCGGGACGAATTTTGTAAAACCTAGCACAAGAGAGGGGTCATTTATGTAAGAAATATGAAAAGAAAATAGAAACAAAAGAAGACAGGGGTATTTTTGTCATTTGATGGTGATCAGGGACCAAACATGCAGCAAACGTTTCAGAATGAGGACCACCGTTGCACTTTCGAAACCTTAGGGACTGAACCTGCAATTTGGCTAAACCTTAGGGACCAAAAATGCAATTATTATATATACTATTAGGCGGGGCATTAGGCCTCCACACGCCATTTGTCAAAAGCAGGTTCACTCAACATTAATTGCCAACTTTCGCAAGTTGGCAAAAATAGTCCTTGAGGTTTAAGTGTTGTTGCAAAGTAAGTCCAAGTTGGCAAAAATAGTCCCTAAGGTTTAAGTGTCGCTGCAAAGTAAGTCCTTTATAGTAATTTGGCAAAAATAGTCCCTATCCAAATTCACGGCTACAAAAGCAATCCCGCTGCATCGCGCGGGTTTCCACACTCGTATTAACTAAAAGGCAGGACCCAAGTTGTGCAAAAGCAAGCATTAATTGCAAACTTTCCCAACTTGGCAAAAACAGTCCCTGAGGTTCAAGTGGCGCTGCACAATAAGTCCTGTAACTTTCCCAATTTGGCAAAAATAGTCCCTGAGGTTCAAGTGATGCTGCAAAATAAGTCCTGTATCATTAATTGCTATCTATAGCAATCTGGCAAAAATAGTTCCTAAGGTTTAAGCGACGTTGCAAGGTGAATCCTAACCAAACATTAAATGCAAAGTTTCACAACTTGGCAAAAACAGTCTCTGAGGTTTAAGTGTCGTTGCAAAGTAAGCCCTGTAGCATTAATTGCTATCTATAGCAATTTGGCAAAAATAGTTCCTAAAGTTTAAGTGTCGTTACAAAGTAAGTCCTTTTAAGCCAATCCCGCTGCATCGCGCGGGTTTCTACACTCGTTTACTCTAAATATTATTATCGCATCTAGAGATTCCAATTACCTTTCAACAGTCATGAAACCTATTGATTTGCATGGCCGTCTCAAAATTACGTAAGCCTTAAAGTGATTTCGTCGATAAACGCTTTACATAACCTTTTTCGATACTTTAATATATGTAGTTGCTTTATTGTTAAAGCTTCGATTTTCTGTTTATATACAATTATGAGTCATCAGATTTGTATTTTTGTATTTATAGTATTTACTATTTAAAAACTTGCAATTTAGATATATAAAAATGTGATGCTTTTTAAATTTTGGGGCATAAAACGCTTGCATTAGTGGCCTTATGGCTAAGACGACCTGTTGATTTGTTTGACGTATCTAATATGTTAGATCTTTATTTGTTGTCATGTAATTTCTAGCTTTTGAGGGAATTGAAGTGTTTATTAGCTATTTAGTAGATGGTGTTTTATAATCAACTGAAATTTGGTCTTTTGTGTTTTAATATAAACTGAACCTAAAAATTTGATGTTTCGTCTGGTTTTATCTTATATAATATTGGTTATGTTTGGTTTTTATTTTAATTTTGCCTTTACTCTTGTTCAAATTGATGAACCCAAACTATAAAACCTGAATAAACCCGAAAATCAAACCCATAAACACCCCTAATTATAAAAAAAAATGTAACAAACTAACAATAGTTAAATATGGATTTGAATACAGTATGTTCTTTCATTTTCATGTTATTATTTGATGAGTAATGTTTCCTGGTAGTTCCTCACAAATAAGAGTTATGTCTTGGGTCCTTGGATTTAGTTCATCACTGCATTTAAAAAAACTAGTAGTAATCAGAAACAAAAGATATGATTCCTTCTGTTTTGTTAATTTCATAGTACTACTAATATTTTTGGTTCAGATATGGTATAAATAATACAAGTTGAGTAATATAAATATGAACTAACGAGACCTAAAGTAATCACTATGTGCTTCTAGACTGCTGTAGCCACTAATTGAAGCTTAATAAATAATTATTAATACAAAACTTTACTGCATGCATCTGTTTTAATAAAACCTATTGGATATTTTTAAGCAAAAATGTTGTTCAAGAAATTGTTTATAGGCCTAAGTCATTTGAGCAATCGATATGTACTTTTAGAGAAAATGAAGTTATTGATTATTAATTTTAAAAAGTGACGTTTAACAAACCATGAAAAACAGGCAAAGTGCAAGTATAGCCTCTATAATATATCATTGGACCAGCTTGTGTAGTAGCACGTTGCCACCTTTTACTTTCTTTCTTTTCACTTCATATTATCAATTGGGTAGACCTTTTACTTTCTTTCCAAGATGTACCACTATTTAAGAGTTATACGACTGGTTCGATCAGTACACTTTTTCATCTTCGTATAAGTTAATTGTGGAAGTTATCACTGGAGTTACTTCATGGGCTTTAATTTGGAACTTTCGTTACGAGTTTATTTTTGGAGCTCAAGTCCCTCTTCAATTTACTTTATTAGACAAAATAGTTTATTATTCTTTTTTGTGGTTTTCTAATAAAATAGGAAAGCCTTAAGTCTTGGAACAATTGAATTCAAAATCTTTTGTTCGTTTCTGTTTTGTAAAGTTGGAGAGGAGATATTATTTTCAAATTCCTTTATTTACGAGTTTTCTTACTAGAATCTAATAAGAAGATTTCGGTTGCTAAAAATTTGGCTCATGTTCACTTGGGCTGTTCTTTGCGACGTAATCCAAAGGAAAGAGTTGAGAGCGCTCAATTTCTGAATTGGCAGCCAATTTAGAGGGTTTTCAACTTTCTATGATGCAAGATAAATAGTCTTGACTCTTGATCGTTAGTGGGCTCTGGAGATTTTTCTGTTGCTTCGGTGAGGAGGTTTATAAATGATCACAAGATAACAGAAGCCTCGTCTACAACTAGTTGGGTTAATGTTGTCCCTATTAAAGTAAATGTTCTAGCTTGGAGAGTGAGTTTATATGTTTTACCCACTCGGGTAAATCTTTCACGCAGAGATTTGGAGCTTCATTCCATTTTATGTCCAAGTTGTGGAAAGGTTGTTGAGTCCAAAAGTCATATTTTCTTTACATGTCCTATGGTGAGAGATCTTTATCGTAAGATTGATACTTTGTGGGATGTTAGTATTCTTGAGTTTTCATCGTACGAGGAATAGTTAGATTGGTTTTTGAATCTTCAAATCCCGCCTAATCATAAAGAGATGTTGGAAGGTGTGTTTCTATATTCTGTGGTGGCTTGTGTGGAGTTTTCGGAATAAATCTTTATTCTATTCGGGTATTCCTTACAAAGCGGTCATTTTTTATGATATTGTGACAATGGTGTAGATATATATGCAAGGCTAAAATTAGTTTGGTAGATTGGTTAAAAAAAACCTTCACTTGTTTTCTTGTAATGTTTTTTTATCTAGCTTCTTGGTAGTTATTTAATAAAATCCAATGTTAAAAAAATAAATAAATAAATAAAATTACCCTTTTAGCCTACACAAGTTGAACTTGAAATCATGTTACACTTCTGTCTTAATTTACTTAGATTCTTATAGTGAACTAATATCGAATATTGTTCAAAATCAATACAAAACTTTTATTCGTACGTATAATGGTAAGACTACATTTTGATAAATAAAGTTTAAGTGATTGTTTTTTTAATACTATTTGTTCGTATTATACACCATCTCACACAATTTCATCAACGTTTATTTGAACCGACGTTATTAAAGTTTGTGAACACAATTACATATAACACTAGCCCAAAAGTTTGGTTCAAAGTTCAAATAGAATTTTTGTTGTTGTGCACTTTGCTGATCTTTCACCTAGGAAAACATGTATGCCTAGCCCTTTCACTTTAGAGCACAATGTGCAGTCATAGCCATAAGCTCGTGTTCGTGTTTTAGGAGAAACGTACAGTCACCTCAGCTTTTAACCCTAAAAATCAGAAACTATAACTTAACCAAAAAAGAATATCCCCTCATCAATCAAGTTATAGGGCACCTCGTGATCTTACAGTTTTTTACTTTTATTTTTCCATTTTCTAAATATATGAACATATAAAAATTAAACATTAAATAATTTAAATAAAATAACTTACAAAATTTTACACATTTTAAGGCCAATCATATAAGGAAAAAAAAAGTCAAAAGACTTGCAACACAAATCTAATACTTCCTCCGTCTCAAAATTATTGTCAGGAGAAAAAATTCACCAAGTTTAATAAAAATGAGACTATAGCAATTATCAACCAGTCATAAAGAATATTCATCCACTAAATTCTCTATTTATTACTAAAAATGAAAAGTGTACAATTTTTTTGAGATATCCTAAAAAGTAAATATGAACAATTAATTTGAGAAGGAGGGAATAAAAACTAATAGTGCAAGAGCTTAACTAACGAGAATTAAAAATTTTAAAAGTACTGTCATTTTTTTTTTTCATGAATGACCTGCAAAACACACACATAAACACATTTATTAAAAAAAAAACACACATACGAACTTACACATGCATATAAACATAAATGTACAAAAAGAAAAGAAAACAAAAAAAACAAAAAATATCAATTTTTAAATACAATTTTTATTACTAGGTAAAACAAAAGGGCATGTCTCAATAAGATAAAATAAAAAATAAAGTGGGAGGGAAGGTGTGAAAAAGGTCCACCCACAGTCACAGCAAATAGGGTCAGATGTTTCGGGAACCGTGTGTGTGGGTCGGCTGGCATGGGTTTAAATGAATCCGTACACTTAAAAAGCCGGACGGACAAAAGGTTTAGGTAACCGGTCCAACCGTGTGAAAACGGCAAACCGCTCGTTGGCCCGAGTATTTTAACTCTTTCAATACATTCGAATTTTATCATTAGCATCACGTGAAGATTTTATTACCATTTGTAAATAAAATACTACGGAGTATGATTAATGTCACCAACATTCTTGACCATTTTAGATCTTCATTCGTCTAATACACATAGTATTGAGAAAGAGAAAAAATATTCCGGTTTGATATAAACAAGTTGCTTCTCTCCTATGTGTTGTGTAGGAAAGATATTAACATATATTCATTGAAGTTGAAAGTAAAATAAGATAAATGTGAAGTTAAGTTGAAAAATGTTAATTAAGTATAGTTAGTATATATATTTGTAGGTATAAAAGTAAAGTTAAAGAAAGATGATAGAAAAATTAGGGGTGGCAATCGAGTCGTGTTCGTGTTAACTTATTTGGGTTCGCATGTTGGCGGGTTAGTATAGTCTTTACCCAAACACGACCCATTTATTAATTTTGTCAAGAAACTCAACCCTAACCCACATCTGCATAACATGTGTAACCCATTTGTGACCCGTTTAAACCATTTAAGTAAATAGGTCAAGTGTGAATAAAGTCGGTGGTTTGTCGATTTAACTAGTTTAAATGTAGAAGATGATATAAGGATCTAAAATATGATAAAAATTACATACAAATAACTATGCGACAATTTTCTGAATTATAAACATCAATTTTCATGATATCTAAAGGAAAAAATTATAATTCACTCATACTAAGTAAATAACAATATACATTTAATCCACATCCAACATAAAAACCATGTAATATATTTTATTTTTAAGATCTTATATACTTAAACGGGGTTCACGGGTTGACCTGTTTAATACTTACTCAACCCAAACACGACCCGTTTATTAAACGGGTTAGACGGGTTGACCCGTTTTGACCCAAACCTGTTTATCCTCAACCCAAACCTGTTTAACTTCGTGTCGGGTTCGTGTCGTTTATCGTGTCGTGTCGAAAATTGCCACCCCTCAAAAATACATAGTTTAAGAAAACATAATTATCACTGGTTACTCATTTTATATTTCGCAAAATGACAGTTTTAGACTTAGTTAATTAATTAAAATCTTCTTTAAAGTTTGTAATATAACTTTAACCAATGGTAATATGATAACTTCAATCAAACTTTTCTATCTATATATAGTAGTGGACAACTAAATAAGGGCATCTAGAAAAAAAATGTTAACTACTAATTTCACGAAAAATGAGTAGAAATTTTGAAACTAGATATTAAAGGAAATAAATATAACGTTACCAAAGCACATTAGACTAGGTGTGGTAGGGGTGAATCCTTCACCTTTGGCTAACACTCTCAAGCATTACACCCATTGCATAGGTCTCGGGTCACACGCCACCAAGGATAAAAAAGAGGTGAAAGGTGAGATGACTCACCTCTCGCGTACAGTAAAAAGTGTGGGGGGCCATAGTATTTTTATTGTTATTTATTTGATTTGTGATTGCGTATGGGGTATCTTGTGGGGTATGCTTGTAAGAAATGGGTATTTAAATATGTCACACCCCCAAAATACATGTTTTGCAGAGGAATGGAATTTCTGGGGGATGACTGCCATACCATCACATTTACAGTTATATTGAACGACCTAAAGTGTCGTTTGGAAAATACATCGTTTGATTGAGTAAGATAGTCAGATTTTACAAAGTATAGGTCCCAAATGATAGTAACATGTACGGAAATAAGTTTGATACAAGCCAAACGATGTTTTTAAAATGCATAAATCCCATGTGAGACGCGTCGTCACCACGACTCTATGATAAGTCCACATGCATGCCATGAAGTGTATGCCTTAGATACCTGAGATAAAACATGCTAAAAGTGTCAACACAAAGGTTGAGTGAGTTCATAGAGTTTGTGTTGTCATGAAAAACCTTTAAAGAACGTTCATGCAACAAAGGCATTGTATATCCACTCAGTTCCAAGTTCCGCCCATACAAAACTTGCAACTTGTGTGTTTACAACCCACTGCCAAAATATGTATAGTTTATGTTCAAGCACATGTTGTCAAATGAATTCACATAATAGTTCATAACTTAATGTATCAATAGTCAATTGATATAACACATAATTCGTATAGTTTCAAATAGTTCCACGTCCGCTAGTTCATGATTGTACCAAGTCCGCTAGTTCAACATTATACCAAGTCCGCTAGTTCAACATTATACCAAGTCCATTAGACCGTGATCATACCAAGTCAGTTAGCTCAATGGTCTATGATATAGAAACTCTAAGTATGGCAATACTGTTACTTCGTATGACTAAACATTCAGTTCAGATAAACCTATAGTTGCAAAT
Source organism: Chrysanthemum seticuspe (assembly GCA_019973895.1). Lineage (NCBI taxonomy): Eukaryota > Viridiplantae > Streptophyta > Magnoliopsida > Asterales > Asteraceae > Chrysanthemum > Chrysanthemum seticuspe. The sequence goes on from BPTQ01000002.1 coordinate 221,837,890, forward strand.
AATTATGATTGTCATAAAAGTTGTTGAGCATGTATCTTCCCCAAAGAGTTTCTAAAACAATTAAGTAATAGAAAGTGGGGCTATGAAACTCACCTGATGCAATGATTATGATGACAAAAGTGAATACACTGAAATGAGGTGCAATCTCTATTTGCAACCTAATATGAATGATATGTTCTAATGTAAGTAATGAAACAATATCGTACATGCAAATTCACATGTAATCTATACCACTTGTACATTTTTGAAAATGAAGTTTATCGTCGAAATATACGTTTATGACATCTCGTCATGTTATAAAATACTTTACGCGTATTTATGTTGAAACAATATACTACGATAGTCGTTTAGTGACAAATTAAGAAATTATAGTTTTTCGTCGCAAAACAATATACTTTTACAAGTAGTGAATATGGCTAAGTAGCCTCGTAGAGCTAGTCGTAACTCGGTAAATATCGAGTGTTAGGAAACAAACTCAATGGTTTTAGAAAGCTTGTAACATTATCTAAAAGTCGTAACACTGAAAGTTTGTTCATAGGAGTCTTGATCATAGATAAAAATATAGGTGAAGTGAGGTAGTTGGGCTAATATTGTAGTTTATGAGTAGATTTCGGGAAAGTTTGAGAGGTCGTATCTTACTAGTTACAACTTCGTTTGAGGAACGGCTGGTCATTTTGAAAAAGTGGCCGGGTGAAATAACTTTTACTCATAGATACTATTTTACCAAAACCAACTTGATCATTGAGAAAAACGGCTCCAAACATGGGTACCCGAAAAGACTGTTTTAACACCTAGAAAATATTTTTAGTAAAAGCTGATGGATTTTTGTTGTGAATGTCGGTTTTGTATCACTTGTATCTCGGTCTCTATATGCTTGTTTTCTACGTTCTATATATCCCCGGTTTCGTGTTAATGTATACTAATAGATTTTTGATAAGTCGACTCATTTAGATTAAGTTTAAAACTCAGTTTTGCCCCTTCAAAATCCCTTGACAGCTTGTATTATTTCAGAAAATTAGTTTTCGTCGTTAAACTTGAAAATAGCGTATCTTCTTCGTTATAAACCCGTTTTAACCCGTTCAAGCGGCCAAGGTTTCGTTTTTAAGTCTATTTTCTGAAAATATAAGCCAAAATAACTCAAAACCTACTGAAAATTCCAGATTTTACAAAACGTGACAGCCTCTCATTATATTGTGTCGAAAACGATTTTTCTAGCTTGTAACTTGTTCTAATCTCTTCCAGTCAACACCAAATCTATTCTAAACCTACCATACACCTTTTTAGAGTGTCATGGGTTCCTAAACTTCACCAAAAATGATAGGGTTCATAGGAATACTAGTAGGATAATTTAAACTCATATTAAGAAATAAAAACATGTAAAAGTGGTATGGATCATAGTATTTTTGCATGTTTTTCTAATAGAATCATAAAAATACATCAAATAAGAGTTTATAAGAGTAGCAAAAATTTAGTTGAAGCTTACTTGAGTGATTTTTCTCCGGGAATGAATAGTGTTTCGTAAATAGTAAAATTTTGAAATACCCTTTCAAAATATCAAATCGACTTCAAAAACGATGAATAGTAAATGATGAATAGTAAATTCCCGAGATGAATAGTAAAATTCGAGAAATGACCTGAAATTACGGGTTGTCACATTCGCCCACCCAAAAAGGAATTCAGTCCCTGAATTCAGTTCGTGTTGGTCTCTCAGGTTTAGGGTTTGTGATGAATAACGAGGAGAGAAGACATGACGAAGTGTCGTTACGGCTATCTATGATTAAGAGTGTATAAACATCGCGATAGAGAAAAATATTGGAAGAATATCTCCGATGAGCATTACTTTGACTTTTAGGAATATGTGAAAATTTTGCTTGCACTAAGATTTACAAATAACTGCTCCCAACATAATACGATCCCTCCAGAATTAGACATAGTTAGCTAGGCTATGTATAATTAAGGAACGATAATGTGACGTTCGGTTTAGTTTTTATAACTCTCAGTGTTAAAGAGATTTAAACCATGCCGTCCACATGACCGTTAAAGTAAAGGAAGTAAAATTTTTGTAAGTGATAACATATCGGAAGGAAAATAAAGTACGATAGATGAGAATATTTCACAATGAGTGGTTTATCAAACAATACATAGTCTTAAGTCATAAAGATCCGAATACTAGAGAAGACTTAAACTTAGTGCGACATAGTACATAAGGAAATAAGACTGTAATTTTCTAAACTTCTTCAGACTGTCGCGTTGTTGATACCCTGGTGAGCTTCTCCTCCTTCTAACATATATGCTTTCTCATGAGCACCTTCAACTTGTTGACCTTGGTTTTGGGGACATTGGTTCCGATAGTGTCCTTGCTCCCCACATCCGAAACATGTAATTATGGCCTTGCCTTTACAATCCCTGGCAAGGTGTCCCAGTTTTTGACACTTGTGGCACTTAACAGGGCAAAGACCCGAGTGATGATACTTACATCGATTACATAGTGGGTAGGTTCCAGTATAACCTCTGCCTTCTATTAGTGTAGCAACATAAACCATTGCAGCTTCTTGTCTTCTATTCTATTATAGATGATGGTTAGTGTTACGGTTTTGGTTGTCATAATTATAACCTTCCCGGTCATTTTCCCATTTCCTTTTGTTGTTGCTAGTTTGGTTGTTGTTGTTGTTGCGGTTATTGTTGATAATGTTTTCCCTCTTCACAACCTGGGCCATGAGTTTTTGAGTTATCCTGATAGTCTCTTCAATTGTTTGTGGATCGGAAGAAGTTACATCTCCTTGAATACATTGTGGAAGTCCTCCAATGAAGTTTTCTTGTAATTTCTCATTGTCCGAAACCATCGATGGACATAGTGCAGCCAACTCTTGAAACCTCCTGATGTAGGTCTCGATGTCATAACCAACAGTCACTAACTCATAAAATTATGTTTCTAATTTCTTCACCTCTGTGCGTGGACAATACTTCTTAGTTACCAGCTTCTTGAATTCATCCCACGTGAGCTTGTAAGCATTTTCGATACCAATAGGCTGCGCATATGAATTCCACCATGACATTGCGCCATCTAAGAGTGTACCAGTGGCGAACTTTACCTTGCAGTCATCTGGGCAATTGCATAGAAGAAATACAGACTCCATCTTCTCAAACCAACGGATCATAGCAGTGGCTCCTTCTGTGCCTTTGAACTTTGTGGGATCACAGTTCTTAAAGTCCTTGTATGTACAATTTCGAACTCCAGACCCACCTGCAGCTCCTGTAGCAGCAGCAAGTCTAGCAGCTTCAGCAGCAGCCGCGGCCTCGACAGCAGCAGCTACCGTTGCTCATTCTTTCCTTAGTGCCTCGGCTATACTATCCTCTACATACTTTTTTTATAGCAGCTGGTATCATCTGGTGCAGCTTTCTTCGGCGCCACAACTCTTCAAAATAAGAGGAAGGGTGAGACGTAGCAAAGTCATATGTTAATAATAAGCGCTCTAAAGAGATGTGATAGGTGGTGATAAGTTTGAGGTTATTTTTCAAAATGAGTGACGGTTTAGTGACTTAATGTGTGATTAACGTCTAACATGACGATTTGGTGATGAGACAGAGGAGTGAGAGCGACTTCACTCTCCTTGAAGGTTTCGTCTCGGCATCCGATGATATCGGTGATGAGTCAGCTGATGTTAAAATTGTGATAGGGAATGACAAAGCATTCTCCACGTTGGAATCTGAAGAAAGGATAATGGAATGGGTATATGGAGACATCGATGTGACAATCGATTTGAAATGAAAGTAAATAACTCAAAAAAATGTACGTATAAACCGCATGTATAGTGAATATGCACTTATGATGAAATGATGAGATGCTATGATGATGTAGTTATAGTTTAGGGTCAATGATGCAACCTAGTTCTCTATAACCGAGGCTCTGATGCCAATCTGTCACACCCTCAAAATACATGTTTCGCAACGGAATGGAATTCCTGGTGGATGACTGCCATAACATCACATTTACAGTTATATTGAACGACCTAAAGTGTCGTTTGGAAAATACATCGTTTGATTGAGTAAGATAGTCAGAGTTTAAAAAGTATAGGTCCCAAATGATAGTCAACATGTACGGAAATAAGTTTGATACAAGTCAAACGATGTTTTTAAAATGCATAAATCCCATGTGAGACGCGTCGTCACCACGACTCTATGATAAGTCCACATGCATGCCATGAAGTGTATGCCTTAGATACCTGAGATAAAACATGTTAAAAGTGTCAACAAAGGTTGAGTGAGTTCATAGAGTTTGTGTTGTCATGAAAAACCTTTAAAGAACGTTCATGCAACAAAGGCATTGTAAATCCACTCAGTTCCAAGTTCCGCCCATACAAAACTTGCTACTTGTGTGTTTACAACCAACTGCCAAATTATGTATAGTTTCTGTTCAAGCACATGTTGTCAAATGAATTCACATAATAGTACATAACTTAATGTATCAATAGTCAATTGATATAACACATAATTCGTATAGTTTCAAATAGTTCCACGTCCGCTAGTTCATGATTGTACCAAGTCCGCTAGTTCAACATTATACCAAGTCCGCTAGTTCAACATTATACCAAGTCCATTAGACCGTGATCATACCAAGTCAGTTAGCTCAATGGTCTATGATATAGAAACTCTAAGTATGGCAATACTGTTACTTCGTATGACTAAACATTCAGTTCAGATAAACCTATAGTTGCAAATAATCATGATTGTCATAAAAGTTGTTGAGCGTGTATCTCCCCCAAAGAGTTTGTAAAACAATTAAGTAATAGAAAGTGGGGCTATGAAACTCACCTGATGCAATGATTATGATGACAAAAGTGGATACACTGAAATGAGGTGCAATCTCTATCTGCAACCTAATATGAAGGGAGGTGATTTGTACACTCAAAGAAATGATTGGTACACTCCAAATTATTATGATTAGACATTTATACCCTCACATAGGTGAAAGTATAAGGATAATTGTGAGGGTATAAATGTCCAAACATAATAAATTGAAGTGTACCAATCATTTCTTTAAGTGTACAAATCATCTCCCTAATATGAATGATATGTTCTAATGTAAGTAATGAAACAATGTCGTACATGCAAATTCACATGTAATCTATACCACTTGTACATTTTTGAAAATGAAGTTTATCGTCGAAATATACGTTTATGACATCTAGTCATGTTATAAAATACTTTACGCGTATTTATGTTGAAACAAAATACTACGATAGTCGTTTAGTGACAAATTAAGAAATTATAGTTTTTCGTCGCAAAACAATATACTTTTACAAGTAGTGAATATGGCTAAGTAGCCTCGTAGAGCTAGTCGTAACTCGGTAAATATCGAGTGTTAGGAAACAAACTCAATGGTTTTAGAAATCTTGTAACATTATCTAAAAGTCGTAACACTGAAAGTTTGTTCATAGGAGTCTCGATCATAGAAAAAAATATAGGTGAAGTGAGGTAGTTGGGCTAATATTGTAGTTTATGAGTAGATTTCGGGAAAGTTTAAGAGGTCGTATCTTACTCGTTACAACTCCGTTTGAGGAACGGCTGGTCATTTTGGAAAATAGGCCGGGTGAAATAACTTTTACTCAAAATACTATTTTACCAAAACCAGCTTGATCATTGAGAAAAACGGCTCCAAACATGCGTACCCGAAAAGACTGTTTTAACACCTAGAAAATATTTATAGTAAAAGCTGATGGATTTTTTATTGTGAATGTCGGTTTTGTATCACTTGTATCTCGGTCTCTATATGCTTGTTTTCTACGTTCTATATATCCCCGGTTTCATGTTAATGTATACTAATAGATTTTTGATAAGTCGACTCATTTAGATTAAGTTTAAAACTCAGTTTTGCCCCTTGAGAATCCCTTGACAGCTTGTATTATTTCAGAAAATTAGTTTTCGTCGTTAAACTTGAAAATAGCGTATCTTCTTCGTTATAAACCCGTTTTAACCAGTTCAAGCGGCCAAGGTTTCGTTTTTAAGTCTATTTTCTGAAAATATAAGCCAAAATAACTCACAACCTACTAAAAATTTCAGATTTTACAAAACGTGACAGCCTCTCATTATATTGTGTCGAAAACGATTTTTCTAGCTTGCAACTTGTTCTAATCTCTTCCAGTCAACACCAAATCTATTCTAAACCTACCATACACCTTTTTAGGGTGTCATGGGTTCCTAAATTTCACCAAAAATGATAGGGTTCATAGGAATACTAGTAGGATAATTTAAACTCATATTAAGAAATAAAAACATGTAAAAGTGGTATGGATCATAGTATTTTTGCATGTTTTTCTAATAGAATCATAAAAATACATCAAATAAGAGTTTATAAGAGTAGCAAAAATTTAGTTGAAGCTTACTTGAGTGATTTTTCTCCGGGAATGAATAGTGTTTCGTAAATAGTAAAATTTTGAAATACCCTTTCAAAATATCAAATCGACTTCAAAAACGATGAATAGTAAAATGATGAATAGTAACAGATGAATAGTAAATTCCCGATATGAATAGTAAAATTTGAGAAATGACCTGAAATTACGGGTTGTCACAAAATGAAAGCTGAGGGGAGTGGTGATGTGATGAATAGTAATGTGGCGCTGAGATAAAAGTGAGGGAGTGGTAACCATTGCACCTATTCTTAGATTTGATTTGCCTATAGCCAAAAATATATATTAAAAAAAAGAAAAAAAGAATGTAAGTTACGTAAGATCATGTGTAATAATGGTTGCAAGTCACACGTGTAGTTGGGTGATATGGCGCCACCACCAACTTTCATCACCATTACACCTACCTCTCATCGCGCATGCTTTCTCGCTTTTGACATTTGTTTGGTAGCGTACACAACTTTTTTTGTGTTTGTGTTTTTGAAGTATATTATGGGATAAAGTTTATATTTAAGTGGGGTGTGTTTGTGTATTTGGTTTTGTGGTCACCACAGTTACGAGTGTACGGCTATTCGGTGGTTAGTTTGATGAAGGAAGTGAATGTTTATAACATTCGGTCTAACTATGGATGCTTATCCGTTTTAAATTAACTTCAATCTTAGGCAAGACATTGACGCTCAGAGCTTGAAACTTTATCTCCTATAGGTTTTAGGTTGTTTAGTATGTCTCGCGGATGCTTTGTTGGTAAATAATTGAGTATTAAAATTGTGACTAAATCAACTTGTGAGTGTTTGAGGGGGCGTTTGGTTTAGAGGTGGGTATGGGTATGATTTAAGAGAGAGAAAACTCAACCATCATGGTAGGTATGAGCTATTGCCAAATTTATGGGTTTGATTACCAGTTTTAAAATCCAAACTTTCAAAACAAACAACTTTTTAAGGAATGAAACCATTTCCTCATTCCCAATCCCATTCCCATGAAACAAACACACCGTTACTGTTATAAATAAATGGTTTTTTTTTTCTTGTCACAAACATAATGTTTTCACATAGATTTAGCCATACACCTATACATGTAACTCATCGCTCGTTTTTGTTTTACAACAAATTGAGATGCAAAAAAGGTCTTTCTTTGTTTCTTAGGTTGAATCCTTGTTTTGCATTTTTGATTAAGTCATTATTGAATAACATATGATATAATGCAGAAAAACTTAATTCCATCACTTTTTATTATGAGACGTTCATCTAATTAAGCAGAATAGAACATTTTCATGACTTTATGAATTAAGTTTTTATTGCATATCAAGACAATTTAATAAATTTTGAAAAAGATTACATAAGCTCATAGAAATGCACTTCGCGACTCCTAACCTAATATAGAGCTTATTATGAAATCCATATTGTGCGATTTAAGTTGAAATCACATAAAATATCTGATGACTTTAGAATCACCAATGCATAAAGATTTTTGCCAAACATAGCATAATTTATCCATAAGGATAACAAATGTTGAAATACCAAAAACACGTCATAATATAAGAATTAGGTAAAACTGAAGGCGTTGACAAACCATGACCAAAAGACACGGGATACGGAATAACTGAACACCTTATATCACGAATCAATAAAGTAGCATGAATAACGGCGCTTGATTGTCAGTAAATGACCGTTACATGCTTAACCAATGAATGAGTTGGATCTTCGAATAAATTGATGACGACAATGAACAAGATGGCGTTAGCTGTTACTGAAACTAGCCATTCCTTGACCAATGGAATTAAAAACCCTTCTGTTTTTTCTTTGTATTGTGCGTTAAAAAACCGATTTCTCATTTTGGATCGTATAATATAAATACTTCTCCCTCCATCCTTATATTATTGTCCTCGGTTTCTTTTTGCGCTATCCAAAATTAACTATCCATTACTATAAATAAAAGTTGTAATTGTTTAAATTTACAATATTATCTTTAGTTAAAATTATTATTCACAAACTTTCCCGTTAATAAATTGTTAAAGAGGACACCGTTTATTTATAGATTTTTTAGAATAAGAAGCAGTAATAAATGATTTTTTTCTAAAAATGTTTGTTTTTTTCGGTGCACAGTAATTTTGAAACAGAGTAACTAGTATTAAGAACTTATAAACACAACTTTTATTTTAATTTCTATAAGAGCATGCGATAAGGGAGTGTGACCCAGAAAAACCATCACCTATGGCTCCAAGCCATGACACCCCAAATGTGTTATAGGCACATCTGCCATGGCGATGGCGCACGTCAATAAACATTTTTACATATTTTTTTTAATCTTCTATGGATGTGTTTTGATACATTTTTTGTTATGTGGGTGATGAAATATTTGGTTATGAGAAAGCTTATGCTATAAAATTGGTGTTATACTTAAAAGAAATTAATATGAAAGCATTTTTTAACGGGGTTATGTTATTAGTACATCCGGCATACTTTTGGATGTATCTTTTACATCATCTACCTCCCTGGTCCACTTATGTTTACAGTATCACATAGTTTTTTTTTTTTTTTTTTTTTTTTTTTTTTTTTTTTTTTTTTTTGTTAAAGGGCTTTTCACCCGGTAAAATATATTACTCCAAAAAAACCGCTTAAGTACAATGGAATGTGATTGAGGTACCACATTAACCGCAAGCACACGCTTGACACAACCACTAATCATTTATGACATGCCATAAACGACAACTAGCTACAACCAACTAGACCTCCAAACCAAAAACCATCATAAATGATATAATTTACGCAAACTGTAAAGCAACCTAGGTAAAACAAAAATCTTAAATTCAAGCAGCCTTTAACTGAGCAGGAGAGAGGCAAAAATCATCATCATGATAATTGTTGCCATCACTCGTATCCACTTTCCATTGCTTATAAAGACTATGCTCCTTACCTCCACTTGCATAATACAACGTCCCAATGTGATCATCAAAAACTTCATCATCATTGCTGTCAGAAACTATCACATTGCCCACCTTAGAGAATGGGTTGCTACCCACCTTAGTTGAAGAAATAGTCTTTTTAAGAGGTTTGCCATCATTATTCACAAGGGTAGCTTTCCCATCAATAATAAGCTTTTCAAGCTTCCCACATAGTTTTTTTTATCTGTTTCTATTCTATATTTTTATCAGTTTAATACTTTTTACTTATAAAACTTTATATTTTTTGTTGCATACTTTTAGTTTTATAGATTTTTTAATATAAAAAAAATCAGAAAAACAAGAGGGTATCATTTGTAAAGAAAAGGGGTTTTCAAATAGGATTGAGATCTTCTAAAGTTCATATCAACATTACTAATAATGAGTCACAATTAAAAAAAATAAATAAAAAATTACCGATCATGTTCATGTAAACTTGAAAGTATCTTAGGGTGCGTTTGGTATGCTTCCATGAATGACAATGGGGTATGAGTTTGATAGTAGTGGTGGGTATCTCACCTATAAAAGATTCATACCTAGCTCTCTTGATGTATATGAAGTATGAATTATATCTATCATTCATTACTATAGTGGTGGGCCCCCTCATCTTAAACAAACACCTTTAATCACTTTCATGGTAATAGTCTCATTCCCATAGTGGGATACCAAACGCACCCTTAATCTTTCCAGATATCCTATCCATTATTAACTCAAAACATACTCTTAAAGGGTGCTTGGTTAGAGTAATGGTGGGTGGGGAATGAGAAAGGTAATGATTTAACATATCTTGTTAGAATTAGGGAATTCAATCATTGTTTAGTATTGGGTAATGAGGCATTAACCAGTAAATTGAAAGGTATGGTAATGATTACCTACCACCACCACCAGCAGCAGCCACCACCAGCAGTAGCCACCAGTCCACCACCTCCAGCAACCACCATTAGCAGCCACCACCACCAGCAGCTACCACCAACCACCAGCCATCACCACCACCGACCGCCACCACCACCGTCACTTTGAAGGTTAATGTGTTTTTCCTAAACCAATCACTATCAAAGATAATGATAATCTCTGTTTTTTTTTTATTCCTTTTACATTCTTTTTAATTTTCTTTTTTTTATTTCTCATTTTTAATCAAACGCACCCTTAACTAGATGTGACTCGCCTTGTGATCTGGGATGATGTGAAGACTTTTCATAAGGGATTGTCTAACCAATGCCCTAAGGGCATTGGTTAAAAGGGTATAGACCCACAAAAAAGGACGAAAAAAATGTTTTTTAATTTGAAAAGTGTACTTTGGGAGTGGGTCCCTGAGTTATTTTGTAAGAGTTCATGCCTTCTTAACCAATGCCCTTAGGGCATTGGTTAGACAATCCCTTTTAATAAAGCTTAGCTAAAAGCCATGTCGGCTAGTGAAGTAGAAGATTAGTAATAACAAATAATTTGTGTATTAGGCCATTTGTTAAGACAAACGAATATGTAACTAAAGGAGTATTGAGTGAATAAAGACAAAACTGGTCGCTGAATCAAAGAGCTAATCAATTCAACTAGTTTAAGCCAGCCTGTATCCCACTTATTCCTATTTAATCACTCTATTTTTAACTCTTCTTTTCGTACGTCATGGTAACAATATCTTTCTCATCTTCCCCATATTTTCTATTTCTAGAAACTAATATTTTCTATTAATAGAAACTAATAAGAATTTAAATTATATCCCTAATCTCGAACTTAACTTATGTAATTTATATCTTATTCATTAACATAATACAGTACAATTTAACTTATAAAGCTAGTCGGTTAAGGTTTTAAGTAGAGGTGGCAAAACGGGCGGGCCGGGCGGGCACGGGCTACGGGTCAAACGGGCTATGGGCCAAACGGGCGCGGGCTAAACGGGCACGGGCTAAACGGGCACGGGCCAAACGGGCTCATGTTATACGAATCGCTTTTAAAAAGACCCAAAACGATGATATAAATTTCTCGAACTTAACAACTCATTTATATTTAAAAAATTAAATATAAGTTTTTCTTTAAAAACAATATAATGTTCGAGAAAAACATAGAGGTGGCAAAACGGGCGGGCCGGGCGGGCACGGGCTACGGGTCAAACGGGCTACGGGCCAAACGGGCTACGGGCCAAACGGGCACGGGCTAAACGGGCACGGGCCAAACGGGCTCATATTATACGAATCACTTTTAAAAAGACCAAAAAATGACGAAATAAATTCATCGAACGTAACACCTCATTTATATTTAAAAAATAAAATGTAAGTTTTTCTTTAAAAATAATCTAATGTTCGAGAAAAACATGTGCCCGTTATGTCCATTTAACTTTTAAATGGGCAATACATGCCCATTTCAAAAAAAGGAGGGGACCCAAATGTGCCCAAATCTTTTAAAAGTTTGCCCATTTAGCCCATTCTTTTGATTTTGGGCACAAATTGCCACCTCTAGAAAAACATGTGCCCGTTATGCCCATTTAACTTCTAAATGGGCAATACATGCCCATTTCAAAAAAAGGAGGGGGTCCAAATGTGCCCAAATCTTTTAAAAGTTTCCCCATTTAGCCCATTTTTTTGATTTTGGGCACAAATTGCCACCTCTAGTTTTAAACATCATGACTTTCCTAAAACAAGGAACAAAAGAACACATGCATCTGCTTTAAAATGAGTATACTTTTGTGCTTTTTAGATTGTTCAACCAACGGAGTGCTTATTTTAGGTAAACCTCCAAACTACAAATTCTAATTTTCACATTCATAAATTGCTTTAATACACATTTGCAAGCATTTTTCTTACCTAATACTCCAATTAGTTGTATATCAATAAATGATCAGTATCGCATAGAACAGACATCGTACTACTATTGTATCGTCACATAATAAATGGGTGGGTGTACGTGACTACGATATACCGAAGCCGCTTGTACATACGACATACACATACACCTCACTACTCGGTCGCTAACAATGTACGTACCTGCCTTGCCCCAAATGCATCTTCATCTAATGCAATATCTCCTACCTGTTTTCTAATAACGCCTATCCATCTTAGGAAATGCATGAGTGAGCAATGTCAGCTAAATGCCTAAATTTATACGGAGTAATTGCATTTGAAACATGTGTTTCAAACTTTGAATAGCACTTGCATAGTGTACATGTATCGACAATAGATCATTTGCTTTGCCTCCATGTGGCACGATGAGACTGCAATTTTCTTGCAGAATTTATATTCACTATGATTACTCTCGCACTATCAACTTTTTGATTCAAACATACCAAATTTTGCATTAAACAGTTTGTACTATATATTATATAAAGGATAACTACATGAAAATGTACGTAACTTGTCAATTTTTACATTTTTGTGTAGCCTACTTTTTCGTAATTTCATATACTAAATTTTTGTATTCACTTAGTTCCGTATACCGGGTGATCAGTTGTGTGTATATTTGACCATTCTTGTAGTTTCATGTACTTAATTATTGGGTGTATCCGTCAAATAGTATACACAACTAATCACCCGATACGCGAAACTAGGTGAATTCAAAACTTGAGTACATAAAACTATAAAAAAAAATAGTAAGTTATATAGAACTACAAAAAATGACAAGTTAGATACATTTTCATGTAATTATCCCCCTCGATAATCATGAAATGGATTGTGGTATTGCTCGTAAACTTTGGTCGATGGTAAAGGTTTTGTGGGGACTTATTGATCAACCAACTACCATGGTTAACCTAATTGAATGGGCACCTCTCAAAATACGAGAAGAGGGGGAAAAAAAGAGAAGGAGAAAAAAAAAAACTAATTGAATGGGTTCATTCGAGTACATTACTAGAAAACAGGGCAACAATGACGGTCAAATCCGTCGGTAATCCGTCAGTGACGGCTGTTGCTGACAGATCACCAACTGAAAATTTTCGTCGGTAATATCGTTGTCGGTAATTTTACTTACAGCTTTTATTGACGAATTTCAAAAATCACTAACGGAATTTTCCGTTGCTAATCTGTCAATAATTACCAAAAATAATGCCATATTTTCCATTGCTAATATGTCATTAACTTACCAAAAATCACTAACAAATTTCCCGACGGATTTCTAACAAATTCTACCGATGGATATCTGTCGGTAAATGCCGACAGTTTACTAACACTTTACCGACATATATTACCCACGATCTACTAACGCTTCCCGACATTTAACACTATCATTATCAGTACTAACTAGTTAATACTTATCATTAAACACTATCAATACGAACTCTATTACAATAAGTATTAACTCCAATAAGCTTATTTCCCAACAATCCTCCCCTAAACTTGTGATTGGGTTTCAGAATCACAAATTTTCTTCAGTCTTTGAGGATTCTTCCAAACATCACTTTCTGCTAGGTCTTCCAGCCTGATCAAAAATCTTAATCAGCAACTCCTTAGCTATCTCAACTGTATTGCCCATCTTTAACCCTGCTGTAAGCATTTCCAGAAGTGTTCCTAGGGCAAGAGGGTAAGTTCTTTCAACCAGCATTGTTGTTCCCTATTCACTATCGTTTAAAAAACAATTAAGTACTTAACGCAATTTAACAGTGAATAATGACTGAAATTAACATAAGTAAAACACACAAAGTAATTTTCAACATCATATTCTTATTAGAAATAAATCAAAAGAATACGTTACCCAAGTACTTGCGGAATAGTACTTGGGATTGAAATGACAAAGTTTGGGGTGACTCCTCTCTAAGCTCAGGCTAAGTCTGAGCACAACTCTTAGAACCCACTGAGCTAGCTCAAGGATAAAGTTGTATTTGGAGGAGTGAAAAGTTGGCTTGTGTGTATGTGTGTTTTTACAATTCACAAGCTTAAACTTTTCACTCATTCTCTTATGCTATTTATACAAGTATGATTTTAACTTTAACCTAGAAGACAAACACATTGATCACAGCAATCACGAATATAGATATATTCGATTACTGTTTACTTTGCTATTAGTAGTCAGGCGGCGAAGCTTCTTTCCTTAACAGAGAATCCTTTAGTATCGCCGCTTACTATAAATGGGAAGATATGGCTTTAGTAGATAGGGACTTAGTTTTATCTGGGTAAAGCACTTGGGGACTTAGTTTTATCTGGGTAAACTTTTCCTGCCTAGTCCCGCTCATTCTTCAGTCTTCAAAGCCTTCAGTCTCTTCCTTCAGTTTGTCTTCAGTGCTAACAATTGGAGAGGAGTCTTAGGGATTCAGTGAGTTATTGTCATCACTCACTGAATCCACCATCTTCTTCTTGACTTAGTCTTCACCCATTAAGTTCCGCCTTGCTGAGTGGAGAGGCTTCTTCTTTGCCTCGTACTGAGTAACCTGAAGATGGCTCACTGAGAGACTATGCACTCAATGACCTGATAGTGTTTAACGGATTAAACACTTAGGTTATTTTCTATTCAAATCCTAGATTAAAGGGTTTGGGTATTTACTGAACCCAACAGTCTCCCCCCTATTTGGATATACAAATAGCCTAAGTGTTTGATCAGTGTAAGTGAGCAAATGGCTTCTTCTTACACTGAATGTACTAATGAATACAATATGGAACACTGAGTATTTTAACAAAAACATACATCTTTATTAATCATCTTACATGGTTCCTATCACTAGTACAAAGAAAAGATAACATGATGTCAGTACAGATGGATTCCCAGTGCTTCAAGCTTCACTTTCTTGGTGATGAGTGTTTCCCTGTCAGGATGGTCTCTTATCTTAGCATTCAGGTCTTGACAAAACCTGATGTTTGCTGGGGATTGGATCTGAGAGGCCACTGGAATATAGCTGATCATAGTAGCCACTCCTGCCTGATCGATATCACTTCACCTTTGGAATGCTGGGTTCCCGTAGACATCAATGAAAAATAGCCCTCTTTCAGGCTTTTCAATCACTAGACAGTTCACAAATTTCACACCCTCAGGCAGCTCTCTGTTGCATTCTAAGCCAGGCACTTTGATCTCAGGCTGGAACTCAACTCTTTTCCTTTTGCCAGTGGATGCTTGTGGTTGAGATCCTTGAGGTGCAGTCAAGGCAGGCTGAATTCCCAGTTGGGCTGGTGCATCTCTCAGCCTTTCATATCTTTTGCTGAGCATCTTCATCAGGTCCTTGACCACCTTATTTTGCTTCTTTTCAATGATTGGACCAAGCTCATCGAGTTCAGTGATCCCAAAATCAACAAAAGTTAAGGGATCATGAATCTCGAAATGTCTCTTATCACCCCCCTGTAGACATTCATTGCTAGTGGTTTGGAGTTGGGGATGATTTTGACATCAATGATTTTCTCAGGCTTCCTTCGGCTTGTCATTGTCCAGTTGTAATGATCAATTCGTTCTTGCCTGACAGCTTCAGCTTTCTTTTTCTTTAACTCAAACTGCTTTCTCATTGCAGCCATCTGAGCAGCCTGAGCATCCTTAAACTTTTGCCCTGCCTGACCCTTTTGAAGCTTGCTTGGATCTAATCCCATGTTCTCAGCTTCTTCGGCGACAACCTTTCCCAGTGCTTCTTGATGAGTGTGTAAATACTCATCATTTTTGGTCAAATCTGAACTGCAAAACGTCTAGAAATGCTCAGAAATGCATCAAAATACTGAAAATATTCCAAATTTGCATTTTATATGTTTCAGATGCAAAATGTTCAAAATCAGATGAAAAATGAGCTAAGTTTGCATAATTGGCAGTTTCAGTCCCCCAAGTTTCAAAAATTGTCAGAAATAGTCCCTGAGCACATAATTTCAAAAGTAAAATCACCAAAGGTCCTTTTAAAATCATAACTTGTCAAAATTAGTCCTTTGGTGAAAAATATCAAAAGTTTTGAGAAATTACAAGTTTGGTCCTCCAAGTTTAAAAATTGGCAAAATTGGTCCTTGGAAATTAGAAAATGTCAGCTTTGGTCCTTGTGCTTTTGGAACTTGTCAATTTCAGCCCCTGAAACATCTTTGATGAATTGGCAGTTCTAGTCCCTAATTTTTAGAAATTACAAAAGAGGTCCTAATGAATATTAAACCTTTAAAAGCCTTGGACCCTTGTCTTAAACCCATATGACCCCTGCCTACCCCTTGTGACCCCTGTCAAATACAATTTGGACCCCCTCCTTTATATTAAATCCCAGTCAAACCTTTTTGACTTACCTCTTCCCTCCCTCACGAGATACCACCTCCCCATCATCACCTAGTCCTGCAAAACCAGGCTTTCCATCCCCCCCAGCTCACCTTTCCCACCTTATTACTCCACCCACACCAAACATCCAAGAAACAATAATTACAGCCCCTCCTAACACTCAATCTCTCCCCCACTGTCAAAATGCAATTTCCCGCCAAAAAAATGATGAATGGCCAAGATTGCCTAAAGTGATCCAAGGGCATCAAACACAAGTGGGAACTATTCAGAGATGAGAGAGAAGACATCTGGAGCTATAAAAAGGAAGAAAGAAGCTATGGAAGAGGAGTAGTTAGTTTTTAAATTTTTCTTTATGTCGTTTCTTTTAATAAATGTCTTAGTTTAGTTTAAAGTATGTAATCTTTTGTTTTTATGATTAAAAACTCAAGATATGTTATCTTTGTAAGCTGTTTTAAGTATCAATTCCAAGTTTATGTTCATGTTTCAAATTTCAAGCCACTGTTACAATTTTCATTTTCAAAATCTGATGTCTTAGCTTCAATCAGCTTATTTATAAGCTCAAACAAGCTTATACTAGCTTAGTAAAGCCTTCTATAAGCTCATATTTCAGTTTCAAGCAAGATTGGACTTTGGTCAACAAAAGTCAAACAGGGTTGATTTTGGGTTTGGTAATGGATAATGGAAGTTGCAGAGCCTTGGATGGGGTTTAAATAGATTAGGCTAGAGTGGTTTTGTGTTTGGTTTAGCCTGCAACAACAGTTGGATACATGTAAGTGAGTATTTCATTTTTCACTTTTCAAGCCATTTTGCATTTCATGCTTGTATGAGTATCTGTAGTCACCAATGATTTAAACCTGTTTATATAGTTGTATTTAGGTCTTATAAACTCAGTTTGATCATTGGAACTAGTTGGATCAGTGTTTAGCTAATTTAGAGTTCAAATCAGTGTTTAATAAGTGTGTTTAGATTTGCTGTCAAAACTGCATTAGAGCCTAATTCTGTGCTTGGTATATGTTGTCTCATGCTTGGTTGGCTCATTTTAGCTCATTGCAGTCATAAACTTGAGTCTGCACAGGCCCTAAGTCAACATCACATTATAACTGTCTTAATAACTCAACTGTTGGATTTTCAACAATTCAAAAGCTCATTTTATGTTTAAATAACTTAGATACAGCTTGCCTTAGATCTATTTCATCTATTAACATCATTTTCAGTTCACAAAGTTGGATCAAAACTCATGGAAGTCAACATTTCAATTTTACTTCAAAAAGTCAAAGTGTAAAAACCAGTTTTTAGCCCATCTAGAAGGAATTTTCATGGGTTCATTCTTGAACCAAATCAATTGAAATTATGGGTGTATAAAGTTCTCTTGGTCTATTTCTTTATTACCATTTTTACAGATTTTTGTGATTTTTTTTTAAGTTCAAATGAGCTTGGCAACAGGGGCTTATATGCCCTGTGCACACACTCAGTATTAACTGAGTGTGTGCAGGCCATTTGCAGAGCTTGCAACAAGTTCATTTGAGCTTGTCCAAGTCTCAGCTGTGGATTTCAGATAGCCAACCAGGTCTATATTAAGTTCCAACTTTTGTTTTCCATTCTCTGCTTTTCAAGTAGCCTGTGCTTAAGCTCTAAAGTAGCACCTGAAAACTGTTTTAGCTTATAATCTTTTAACATCAAATATTGGTAGCTTGTAATCCAGAGGTTGAAACTTGTTGTTCTTAGTTGCATTTGGGTACATATAGCATATTAGAGCCTCTGTGAACAGTTGGTGGCTTATTGTGGTGTTTGGCTTATTCAAAGTGCTTATCTATAAGCACTTATCATAGCAGTTGCATAAATCTCCACATAAGCACTCATTTTTCCATTTTTCCTAGATTCAGTACATTATTTTGAGCTTATCTTGAATTTTTCAGATTTTTCTAAGTTTGTTTGCTATTTTTCTGCATTTAAATCTATTTTTAGCACTTTTTAATTAGCTTTTAATCCAAAAAATTAAGAAAAGTCTCAAAAAAATAATTTTTCATTTTTCTTAAGTTTAAATAAATATAAAAAGACAAAAAAATATTTTTCTAGATTTTTCTTAGTTAAATTTGTATTTTTAAGCCATTTAATTAAGTTTTAATAGTTTTTAATTCCTAGAAAATAGAAAAATAATCAGAAAAATATAAAAATAGTTTTGAAAATTCTCTTTTGATATTTTAAAATTTTCTAAGTCTTAATTTTATTTTTCTAGCTTTATTTCATATTTTCTTTTATTTTAGGTAATTATTTAATAGTTAAAAATAGTTTTTAATTAATAATAATTAGATAATTAGTTATAAAAATAATTTTCTCTTTCTAATAATTTTCTTTTATCATTAGGATTGTAAAAATATCATTTTCACATTTTTAGGGTTAATATTGCTTTAGTTTCACATTTTTATTTGTACGTCACGTAGTTTTTAAATTAAGTTTTATAAAAACATAAAATCAAAAACATCATTTTGCAAATAGTGATAGCGTTTATTTAATATTTTTTATCTTTTTAATTTCCTTCAATTTGCATTTAAGCCGTTGTAATTTGTTGGCTTTTTCTGTAGTTATAATTAATTCAGATCTCTTTTCCGTTCAAATTCCTCGATCACTATACGTTTGGTGATCCATTGCATAGCTCGTTGGGACATAACGACCCGGGGAAACACTATACTCCCCTGATCTTCATTGAGTTTGTTCCTGAACCGTTTTAAGTTTCTTACGGTCGGCCATTCACAAGTGGTCGGCTTGCGTGAGAAAACTTGACTGTTTGGGAGCGAATCACTTCTCTGTTCCTTTTCTCTTCCTCAGCTAGTTTCAATCTTCTTTCTTCTTTAGCAAGATGTTTACTCAGCTGTTGTGGTGTGAGCAGGTATTCAGTGTCGCCGATTTTATAGAGAATCTTCTCAGGCTCAGCAGTTGTCATTTTGCCTTTGCCTTTGTCCTGGCCTGAGGAAGATGATGCAACTAAGGGTGGTGTTGTTGTCATGATTGATGTTGTGATCGTCAATGTTGTTGTTGTTGATGTTTGTGGTGGTAGTGAGGAGATGGGTATTGCTGAGACTGGTGCAGATGATGTGGGAGTTACTGAGACTGGTGGTGTTTGCTCCCCCTCAGTGTGAAGAGGAGTTTCTTTAGCAGTATTCTCCCCCTCAACTGTTGTCGGAGCTTCAGTGAGGGCAAGAGATGGAGTTGGTGCTGAGGGGGACGGAGCTGCTTGACCCTTGAAGGCCTGATAGATTTCGGTGATCATGGCCTTAATCTCTGAAGTATCTGCTTGAAGACCAGTGACCTTTGCATCCAGGTTAGCCTGAGAGATCTCCAATGCAGTCATTCGGGGACCAAGATTACAGGCCATAGAAGATGAGGCATGAGCCATAGCAGCTACCTGAGTGTTCAAAGAGTCCACTGATGTTTGAAGAGACTGAACTGAAGATTGGAGACCCTGAACATTTGCAGATTGGAGCATTTCAATCAGTTCAGTGAGTCTAGATGAATTTTTCACATACACCTCAGTGGCTTCCAGCACTTTGGCATTGATTGCTGGGTCTTCTTTAATGGCATCCCTGATTTCATCAATTGTAACTCCACATGACTGAAGAAGCTTGAGAAACTTAACCAGGTTTTCATCCAGTCTGATAAGGTGTTGGTACATGAGATCTCTGTGCTCATGAACATTTTCATTGAAGGTGAGCACATCAGATCGAAGATCAGCGTAGCTGGCTGCCGCTTTAGTGTGTTGATCCTAAAATTGTTCAGTAACCCCAGTGTACAACTTCCTTGAGGCTTTAGTGATCCACTGAACCAGCTGTCTTTCAGTGACTGGAAGAATGTTGTCAAAACGGTTAAATTCCCCAGAGCTGGATGATGAGGAGTCTGAGTCATTATCTTCTGGATGAAATGGTGACTCAGTATGCTCCTTTGGATCAGGCTGAGGCTCTTGTTCAGATTGAACCTCAGCGTCCATTTCTTCTCTAGCTGATAAAATTTCATCTTCAGTTTCAGCAAGTTCATCCTCTGAGAATAGAATACCTATGACATCAGCAATTGTGAGTAAGGGGTTGGTGATGGGTTCCATATCAGGGGGTGGTATATATCCCTCTGAGTCTTTGTCCCCCGTTGACCCCTCAAACACTGGTGGGAGTTTCCCAGTGCCTTTTCCGGAGTCAAGATTGGTTTTGGGTTCTGTATCGGCGGGTTGTTTCTTTCCCTCCGATTCTTTGTCCCCCAGTGACCCCTGAGACACTGGTGGGTGTTTCCCAGTGCCTTTGGCGGAGTCAGTGATTGTTGTATCCCTATCAGTGGGTTGTTTGTTTCCCCCTGAGTCTTTGGGATTGATCAGTGTGCCCTCAGACAAAGACTTGGATTTGTTAATGTCATCATCAGGCGTAGTGGAAGGCGCTCCCCTACCAGCGGGTTGTTTGTTTCCCTCTGGATCTTGGGGAGTAGTAGATGTGACCAAGGGCACTGACTGTGATGTATCAGTGTCCTTCGTTGTCACTGGGGTGGATGTTGCCTGGTCAGTGGGTGTCTGTTTAGTCTCGAGCTTTTTGTGCCTTTTAGGCAGTGTTCCTGAAGCCTCAGGGCCCTGAGACTTTGGTTTAGTCTTAGTCCCAGTCTGAGACTTCCCCTTTCTCTTTTTGGGAGCAGGGTTTGGAGACACTGATCCACTCTGATTGTTTACAGCAATCATGTGGGCCGTCAATTCAATAGGAGTGACAAGGGATGGGTCTTTTTGAAAATTTGATTGGCTCAGGATGCCTGGTAAAGCTCCAAATTTTTCTTCCTGAGGATAGTTTGTACCCAGTAACACTTGCAAAGCACAAGAAACAAACCTAGGATACGAAACGTATTTCGTCCTAGTTTTGCTCTGTAGCTTGGTCACGAGATCACTGTAAATGATCTCCCCTATGTCGACAGTGACCCCATTTATTAAGCAGTATGCCATCATCAACTGAATAGAGTTAACTTGTTCAGTGGATGAGTGGTTCCCGCCGAGGACTTGAATCACGAAAGTGAATAGGATCCTCCAAGCCACGGGAAAAGAGCTTTTGGTGACTGGGGTCTTGTCCAAAAAAGTTGGATCTAAAATGATTTGTTTTAACCCATCCTTCACTGTGGAGGGTTCAGGATGGGCGACATAAACTCCTTTATTGTAATCCAACCCTGTTGAAGTGCAAAATGTTTTATAATCCAGGGTGAATTATTGTTGCCCCCCATGAAGACTGAATCTGATGAGATATTCCCTGAGAGGTCTGAGGTTGTTCTCATCAGTAGAGGGTGTCGGGTCAAAGGCCTTGGCTGTTGCCCAAAACTCCCTGAGGAGATTTTGGTAAACAATAGAGGGACACTGAACAAAGGCAGTTTTCAGTGGGCAGTTAAATAAAAATTTCATAATGTCTTTGTAGGCTAGGACAGTTTCAGGGTATTCAAAATTGCCTATGACATTGTTTGTTTTAAATTCAACGTTTGTAAGATCCCCTACCCACTGAGAAGTAAACTGGAGAGATTGTGTTCTAGCCATTTCCATTTAAAAGATTTTAGGGTTTGAAAAGAAAGTATTTTGACTAGAACAATCAAAGGTTTTGGATCTCCAAGTTTGTGATGAAAAACTTTTGTAAATGTTTACAAGAAGGGTTTTCCAAAAGAAGGTTTAATGATTTTTTGAACACACACAAATTTTTCTGGATTTGAGAAAGGATTTTGACAGAGTTTAGTTGCAGAAAAAGATTTGTGTGTGTGTTTTTGTTTTAGAAGATGGTATTTATAGAGTGGTGAGAGGGGTGATTTTTGCATAAATGTGGATTTGTAAAGACGGTTTTTGAAATCGTTTGAAATTCCACATTTAATGCCACCCACCACTACCCGCAGTAAAATCCCGTTTTTCAAGGGAACAGTTGCGGTGCACAGTAAAAGTGCACTTTTGCAGTAATAAAATATCCATAGGATATTTTATGTGAGAGAAGGCATTTAATGCCAAGTGGGGTGAGGTTTAGTGATGAGACCCCTGTCAGTAAGACATATATTCCTATATTAAATTAGAGGGATTACCAACCTAGAACATTTAAGTAACTAATACTTGGAGCATTTAGTTACTCATTCAATGCTTTTCTGTCAGGGACCCTGAGTGAGTCTTACTCATTCAGTGAGAGGTTGATTTTGGATGTTCAGGGAGATGAACCAGTTCACAGAACTCACTGAGATTGGTTTTCAGATGCCTGACTTTCAATGTCAAGCATTCCCAATTCAGCTTTCAGTCTCCTGAAGGTAGGTTCGTCCAAAGGTTTGGTGAAGATATCAGCAAGTTGATATTCAGTAGGGATGAAATGAAGTTCTATGTCTCCCTTCATTATGTGATCCCTGATGAAGTGATATTTGATATCAATATGTTTGGTTCTTTGATGGAGGACAGGATTGTTGGAGATCGCAATTGCACTGGTGTTGTCACAGAAGATGGGTACCATTTAGTAATGGATGTCATAGTCACTGAGTTGACTCTTCATCCATAAGACATTGGCACAGCATCCTGCAGCAGCCACATATTCAGCTTCGGCTGAGGACATAGCCACTGATTGTTGCTTTTTAGCACTCCAACAAACTAGTTTTCCTTCGAGAAATTGACAGGACCCTGAGGTACTTTTTCTGTCCATGTTGCAGCCAGCATAATCAGAATCAGAGTAACCTTTGAGGTCAAACCCTGAGCACTTTGGATAATAGAGTCCAAGGCTTGGTGTGCCCTTCAGGTATCTGAGTATTCTTTTGGCTGCAGTGAGGTGGGATTCTTTGGGATTGGACTGATATCTTGCTATTAGACAGACTGAGAATTGTATGTCTGGTCTGGAAGTAGTTAGATACATCAGTGAGCCTACAATCCCTCTGAAATAAGTTTGATTGACTGATTTGCCAGTGAGATCAGGTCCAAGGTTGTTAGGTGGGACCATTGGAGTCTTCACTGAGGCACAGTCAGATATCTCATATTTCTTCAAGAGATTTCTGGTGTATTTCTCTTGACTGATGGATATTCCTTTATCAGTTTGCCTGATTTGTAGTCCAAGAAAGTATGTGAGTTCCCCCATCATGCTCATTTCAAACTTCTTTGTCATCAGTTTTTCAAACTGTTTGCAAAGTTTGTAGTTTGTTGAGCCAAAGATGATGTCATCAACATACACTTGGACTAGTATCACATCCTGTTGAGTTCTATAGACAAACAATGTGTTGTCTATCTTTCCTCTGACAAACTTGTTTTGTATCAGGAAGGCTGAGAGAGTTTCATACCATGCCCTGGGAGCTTGTTTAAGTCCATAAAGGGCTTTGTCAAGCTTGCAGACATAGTCAGGGAATTCACTACTCTCAAAGCCTGGAGGTTGCTGAACATATACATCTTCCTTGAGATCGCCATTTAAGAATGCACTTTTAACATCCATTTGGTAGACCTTGAAGTTCATGTATGTTGCATATGCAAGGAAGATCCTGATGGCTTCCATTCTTGCAACAGGAGCAAATGTTTCATCATAGTCCATGCCTTCTTGTTGACTGTAACCTTTGGCTACAAGTCTGGCTTTGTTTTTAATGACAGTGCCGTTTTCATCAGTTTTGTTTCTGAAAACCCACTTCATTCCTATGACTACTACATCCTGAGGACATTTGATCAAGGTCATGACCTTGTTTTTATCAAATTGTTGCAGTTCTTCTTGCATAGCCTGAACCCAGCTTGGGTATTTTAGAGCCTCAGTGACAGTTTTGGGTTCTATCTCTGATAGGTAATCAGCATATAGACATTCATTGGCTGAAGCTGCAGTTAAGTTAGCAGCCATGCTCCTAGTGAGCATGCCCTCAGTGGGTTCACCAATGATGTTTACAAGCTCAATGTCCTGAGTTCTTGTCCACTTACTTTGTGGTCTAGGTTCTGAGCTTGAGGAAGTCACTGGAAGTTCAGGTGTGAGTTCAGGTGCAAGAGCCACAGGATCATTTAGATCATCTGTTGAGATGTCTTGTTCTGGTAGAGGTTCTTGAGTTACAGGATCCTGATCATTTGGATCAGTGTTACCTATCCCAGCAGGGATTGACTGATTATCAATGAATTCACTGATAGTTGGTTGTGACAGGTTGTGAGGCAAGACATAATATGAGATGTCAGCATCAGCTTGGTATGAGGAGTTGGTTTCAGTGATAAACTCATCAGGAGGATATCTTGATGAGCTATCAATTCCTATTTCCTCCACTGAAGTGTTGGTGAACCTGATGCTTTCAACACTTTCATCAAAGGTGACATGATAGGTTTCCTCAACTTGTTGTCTCCTTGTGTTAAATACCCTGAAGGCTTTGGAGCAGTCAGTAACATAGAAAGCATCAAACTTGCCTAGATGATCCTTGTGGTTATGAATAAACACAGGACATCCAAACACATGAAAGTAGCTGATGTCAGGAAGTCTACCTTTGAATATCTCATATGGGGTTTTATTATGTCTTTTGACAATGATTGACCTGTTTTGAGTGTAACAGGCTATTTTAACTGCTTCAGTCCAGAAATGCTTTGAAAGGGCTGAGCCATTTAACATGGTTCTTGCAGCCTCAATGAGAGTTCTGTTTTTCCTTTCGGCTACCCCATTTTGTTCAGGGGTATAAGGAGATGAGAAATTTTGGGAGATTCCCTTCTCATTACAGAAACTCTCAAGCTCAGCATTTCTAAATTCAGTACCATTGTCAGTTCTGATTTGTTTTACTGTAATGTCATTCTGATTTTCAATGTTCCTGATGAACGACATTATAGTATCAGCTGCCTGACTCTTCTTGGAAAGAAAGTATACCCAAGTGTATCTTGAGAACTCATCAACAATGACAAGTGTATACTTCTCATGCTGGATTGATCTGGGACTGACTGGTCCAAAGAGATCCATATGCAAGAGGTGAAGGTAGCTTTTGATAGAGAAATTTTGCTTGGTTTTGAAAGATGCTCTTTTATGTTTGCATTTTTCACAGGCAGAGCATGGTTTATCTTTTGCAAAAACCAGTGATGGTAAGCCAAGGACCTTGTTTTGTTTTGCCAACTTGTTGATATTTTTGAAGTTTAAGTGTGAGAATCTCTTGTGCCACAGCCAGTTGATGGTTTCAGTGGCTTTGGCAAAGAGACAGGATCCATCTTTAGAGAGAGTTGACATATCTAAGACATAAACATCGTCTCTCCTAGGAGCAATCAACACAACTTCCTTGTTGGCATTGAAAATGGTACATTTTTTGTCATTGAATTGTACAATGTACTTAGCATCACATAGCTGACTGACACCGATGAGATTGTATTTGAGACTATTGACATAGGCAATCCTAGAGAAAACTATTCCATTGCAGTTTACTGAACCATAACCTTCGTGGGACATGATGAGTTATCACCAAATACAACCTTGGGCCCTGGTTCCTTTACATACTTGTGCAGATATTCCTTCACACCAGTCATGCTTCTTGAGCATCCACTGTCCAGATGCCAGATAGGCTCCCTGGCATGCCTCTGCGCAAGTAGTAAACTGAATTAGTTTCTCTTCGTGACCCACTTACTAGTGGGCTTGGGTCTCATGGTCTCTTTGAATTGAGCAATTGATTCATGGTCAGTGGTGGAGTGTAATGAGCTACCACAAGTTTTGCATTTAGAGACTGAGGATAACTCAGTTGATTTGGGTTGTTTTGAACTTCTCCTTACATGGATGACACTGTCATGTTGGGATGTCTTATGAGCTAGGTTACCGCAAATATCACAGCATATGTTCATAAGACAATCATCAGGGCGATGATCATTAAAGCCACAGTGTGGGCAAGGAGGAAAAGGCTTAGCTCTTAACTTTTGAGCTGACTTGGATGAAGAAGCATACTGATGACCAGCTTTGGTATAGTTTGTCTGACTGAGAGAACTTACATATTGCAAGTGGTCAGTAGTTCTGTGATCATCCTTTTTGCAGATCATACAAAAAAGGATTCTATAACAGTTGTCAGTGGTATGACTGGTATAGTGGCATAGATCACACTTCTGCTTGTTTTTTGTGGTGGCTTTTGACTTTGAGGAACTAGAGGAAGCTGATTTTGTCTCCTTGATTGATTCAGGGACCTTTTCAATGGATTCCATTTTGTCAGTTAGCTTCCTCACAAGTTCAGTCAATTGCTGAATCTGATCAGCTTCAGTGGGGGTGGATTCTTGTTGAGTTGGTTTTGATGGTTTTTTCAAAATGGTTCTACCAAGTCCAGACCTTTCTGTAGGAGAGTGTGGATTGTAATGTAATGGAGTAAGCTCAGAGCTAGGATCAACACCTTGAAGAGGTTCTAAAGGTGGAAGTGGTGCTTGAGATTCATCTTTAGACTCAGAGATGTGTTCAGTGCAACTGGGCACATCTGGAAGTCCAAGCATGCTCTTTAGAGCTTGACTTTCAGGCTCTAGAATTTTTTCAGAGTCAAAGTTAGGAAGCTTACTATCAGGATTAAGTCTTTCAATCCAATCACTGGGCTTGGGAACAGACAACATATTGGTAATCATGCCACCAGACACAAATGGTTTAGGACTCTGGTCTTTGTTGAGAGAGTCAGTAAGATGATGTTCACCTATGACTCTCTTTTTGCTACTGGGGGCACCCACAACATCAAAGACTCTTGGATTCTTGGTGGTCCAACTATCAATGATTTCCTTTTCTTTCTTAAGTTCATCTTGAAGAGCCTGATTTCTTTTAACTAATTTAGTGTTTTGAATTTGTAAGGTGATAGCCTCAAGCTTGTTTTGTTTTAATACAAGTAACTCATCCCTACACTTATTCAATTCAAAACTTAACTTTTTGTACTTAGAAAAAAGATTTAGTCTTTGCTCCTCTACAAACTTAAGATCTACATTGATATAGTTCATATAGGACTGCCAATCAGAGTCATCATCCATAGAAAGTAGAATATTTACCTTCTTCATTGTGTGTTAACCCATTCTCCATTTCTGGCATGATTCTTTCCAATAGATAGCTTGTCTTCCTCTAAGAAGGCCATCAGTGCACTGACATGCACCATTTCATTATCTGATGAGACTGGCTCTTCATCCCAGTCGAAGGTTTCAGCAACAAGACCTTTGTTTTTACCCTGCACAGATTGAACACTTTTTGGTTCTGAGGGACTGGCCTCAAGTAATGCAAGCTTAGCTTTGATTTCCTATACTTAGCTTCAAAATCTGTTGTTTTGTTCTGGTCTGATTTATTCTGAAAGTTTTGATGAGACTGATAGATTTTAGGTTGAAATTTGTTAAAGCCTGAGGACTGATTTGACCCTGATGGTCTGTAAGAAGGTTCAGAAATTGTTTTTGAAAAACAGTCCTTTGCAAAATGACCTCTTTTGTGACACTTAAAGCATCCAGTGTCCTCGTTAGCTTTAGCAGTTGAAAAACCTTTGTTTCTTTTAATAAACCTTCGAGAGTTTGCAAGGAGTGCCCTTTCTTGAAATTCAACATTCAGGTCATTTAGGTACTCCTCACTTGATTTCTCATCAGGCTCATCATCAGAATTTTCTTGAAAATCTTGAACCACATTGTTAGAAAAGAAGGCAGTTGATATAGGTGAGGTGATGGTCAGGGACTTCTTGACTTCCTGAGACTTCTTTAAGTCAGGGTATCGTCTGTTGATGAGGTTTTCCTCATAGACAAATTTCCCATAAATTTCAGGAAGTTCAAGATTTTGGATGTGATTTGCATTTCTAAGTCCCTGAGAGAAGTTCAACCATTTCTCAGGGAGACAATTAACAAAACCAACATTTATCTCGTGTTTGGATAACTTAACACCATTATTAGCCAGTTCATTTAAAAGAGTTTTGTAACGGGTGTAAGTTTGAGAGAGAGTTTCAGAGTCCCTAGCCCTGAAGGTATTATACTCAAGTTTCATGTCCATTATCATGTTTTCCTTGGTATCAGATGGACCTTCATGGCTATGGACCAGGTCATCCCAGGTTTGTTTAGCCGTGTTACAGCTTATAACTGACTCCATTATATCATCAGGAAGACATGATATGATGATACTTTTGAGTCTTTGGTCCTGGTTGACCACTCTCCTTTCATCCTGAGTCCACTGAGCTTCAGGTTTGGGCAAACCTTCACCCTCATTAATACACTTGATATAATAAGGTTCCATCCCAATCAAATAGCAAAGCATACGCTATTTCCATTTGTTGAATTTGCCAACTTCAAGTCTAGGGGCAACAGCTGAATAAGCTCCACCCTTTTTATCGACTAGTTGGGGTACATCAATTTCAGCCATAGGAATCCTGATTTAAAAACGTTTTAGAGCGGCTTTAAAAAAGGTTTATAATCAGCCGGCTCTGATACCACTTGTTGTTCCCTATTCACTATCGTTTAAAAAACAATTAAGTACTTAACGCAATTTAACAGTGAATAATGACTGAAATTAACATAAGTAAAACACACAAAGTAATTTTCAACATCATATTCTTATTAGAAATAAATCAAAATAATACGTTACCCAAGTACTTGCGGAATAGTACTTGGGATTGAAGTGACAAAGTTTGGGGTGACTCCTCTCTAAGCTCAGGCTAAGTCTGAGCACAACTCTTAGAACCCACTGAGCTAGCTCAAGGATAAAGTTGTATTTGGAGGAGTGAAAAGTTGGCTTGTGTGTATGTGTGTTTTTACAATTCACAAGCTTAAACTTTTCACTCATTCTCTTATGCTATTTATACAAGTATGATTTTAACTTTAACCTAGAAGACAAACACATTGATCACCGTAATCACGAATATAGATATATTCGATTACTGATTACTTTGCTATTAGTAGTCAGGCGGCGAAGCTTCTTTCCTTAACAGAGAATCCTTTAGTATCTCCGCTTACTATAAATGGGAAGATATGGCTTTAGTAGATAGGGACTTAGTTTTATCTGGGTAAAGCACTTGGGGACTTAGTTTTATTTGGGTAAACTTTTCCCGCCTAGTCCCGCTCATTCTTCAGTCTTCAAAGCCTTCAGTTTCTTCCTTCAGTTTGTCTTCAGTGCTAACAGTTGGAGAGGAGTCTTAGGGATTCAGTGAGTTATTGTCATCACTCACTGAATCCACCATCTTATTCTTGACTTAGTCTTCACCCATTAAGTTCCGCCTTGCTGAGTGGAGAGGCTTCTTCTTTGCCTCGTACTGAGTAACCTGAAGATGGCTCACTGAGAGACTATGCACTCAGTGACCTGATAGTGTTTAACGGATTAAACACTTAGGTTATTTTCTATTCAAATCCTAGATTAAAAGGTTTGGGTATTTACTGAACCCAACAAGCATGTAGATGTCTGTCCCATTGCGTGTAGTGACCAAGTGTAATCCACAGGAATCAAGCAATGTCCAAGATAATTCTTCCTCACCAGTTTGATACTTCCATTGTTCTCCAGCTGGATCAGGTTCAAATATATTCTGCAATTCAAAAAGTAACTCCAGATCCTTGTCATTATCTAGATCTCTATTCTTGAACCTGTTCTTGACCAATTCCCATAACTTGAGTAGATCATCCCTGTCTATAGAAGCAAACAGATCTATCAGATACAAGTAAGCACTTGTCCTTCCACCTGCTCTATGAATCTACCAATGTCTTTTTCCATCTTCAGTGTAGATATCCCAGCCAAGTATTGGATACCTAGTGTTGATGGGTTCTGAATATAGTGCATCTTCTGGGGATTCAATTATCATCATTTGATTAAGTTCTTCTTCAGTAAGTCCACCTTCATCTTCAGTTGCTTTCAGTCTTTTAGGTGCAGATGAAGAACCTCCTTCTTCAGATGGTCTTTTGAAACTTGTAATGGGATCAATGGTTTCAAACATCCTTCTTCAGATGAAGAACCTCCTTCTTCAGATGAAGAACCTCCTTCTTCAGATGGTCTTCAGTAAGTCCACCTTCATCTACACTAGCCTTTTTATTTACAGATGAAGAACCTCCTTCTTCAGATGGTCTTCAGTAAGTCCACCTTCATCTACACTAGCCTTTTTATTTTCAGATTCAGATATCTCAGGTAAGGAGGTGTCACTAGCACTTTCAAACACTTCATCAATCTTTTCAAGGAAAGTACTTTTGATTGTAGGGCCTCAGACAAATGTGGGTTCCTGAAACTCTGCTAATCCAGTGTGGGTAAGGTCTATACCAGGAGGTGAATGAAGTCCTCTGAATGGGTGTGGTACAGCATTATAACCCATACCTGATTTTGCTTTGCCAATTAGAGCTTTTTCAAGAAATTTATCAACTCTCTCAGTGTTATAATGTTTTGCGTCTTGAAGAGCCTCAATACTTAAGTTTATGTTATCTTTAACTATAGTGACTTTCTCTAGTTCTTCTTTTAACACATTTATGGTGACTTCTTTAAAAGAGATTTCCTTATTAAGCACAGCAGTTGTTTCAGTAAACAGATACTCATTTTCTTTATAATGCTTGACTTGTTTTTCTAAGACTGTTAAACCTCTCTTATGATTTGCTAAGTTATACTCAGTTTTAGAAAGTTCTTCAGACACACTATCAAACCTGGTTTTTAGCTCTAAATATTTGTCTAATGGAATGCATGTATCTGAACAATTAAGTACCTCAGATACCAAAGCCATGTTGATTGGGGTCTCTTCTTCATCTGCCATGAAGCTCCAATCGTATCCAGCACCATCAACAACCACCATTGCTTTTGAAGAGGAGTTGTCAGCATCAATATTTCTCCCCTTGCTCCTAGGGCTTCTGCATTCCCTGGCAAAATGCCCAAGCTTGCCACAGTTGTAGCATTCAACCTTTCCCTTGTCAAACCCAGCAACATCTGCATCATTAATTTTAATCTGCCTTCCAGTTTTCTTCATGAACCTTTTTGCCCTCATGCTGATCAGGGCAATGTTCCATTTGTTGTCCATCTCCTCCATGTCATCTTCATGGATTTGTCTTAGATCATCATGAGTGATCTGGGATCCATGACTTTGTTCAGCTATGAAAGCATAGATTGTGCCTTCATTGATACCTGCTGCAGTAGTTACTGAGCTATCAGTATTAACAGTGGTACTAGGAGTACTAACATCAAAGCTATCCACATCATTGCCAGTGATAGGATGAGCCACAAAGGCTATGTATTGTGACCCAGAACTGGAAGATGCAGTTGCTTTTCTTTTCATGTCTTGTTCAATCACCTTAAAGTTGTTGAATAGATTATCCAACTTCATAGTTTCGAAATCTGGCTTGTTCTTCCATACAATGACATGAGTGTCCCATTTAGGTGATGGAAGACTTCTAACAAACCTGAGGTTGACATCTTCTATGGAGAACTCCACATCCAATACATCCAATTGACTAAAAAGTTTTTGAAGCCTATTATAAACTAAGTCAATGGACTCAGTTGCACAAGCAGTGAAGTTTTCAAATTCTTGCTTCAACAGAGTCTTTTGAGTTTTCTTGGTGACAGAATCTCCACCAAATCTGGTTTCAATTGCCTTTAACAGACTCTGTGCATCTTTGTGTTTGTTGAAGGTGAGTTGATGATCATCAGGGATTGCCATAAGTAGAAGACTTCTGGCCTTGAGATCATTGCCTCTTAAAGCCATTTCTTCATTAGTGATAGGATCACCTTTCACTGTAGTGGCAGTCTTACCAGCAACTTCTTTAGTGACAGTGCGTTTGTAAGAGTCTCCATAGAGCACAATGTTCCACAGCTTGAAATCAAGTACCAAGAAGTACTGCTCCATGCGCATTCTCCAGAGTTCATATTCATGTGGCTGCAACTTAGGAACTCTGTTAACAGCATTGGATTGCATTGATTCGAAATCCATTTCTTCAGATTTGTCAACACAGGATCTTCTAAAAACAAAGCTTCAGGACACAAGCTCTGATACCACTTGTGGAGTCCCAAACCTTGAATCCAGAACACTTAGCTTGCAAACGTGTTAGTTGCCTTGGATGGTTCCAAAACAACAATGAGAAACTTTGTTGTAAATACACACAAGTATGCGGAAACTACTTGTATGCACTTAGAAGATTTAATGTAAAGACAATGTAAACAAGGTATAACACCAATAACTTCAATATTATTAAGTAATAATACGAGTACTCTCCTAGTACTAGGGTTTACAACCTTGAAGCTCTACTTTAGACGGCTTGAATATGATGTATGTTTAACCTGGCTAGGATCTCCTTTTATACACTAAGGAGATCCCTTACAGAGATAACTATGGACTAAGTATATCGTATCTTCTATTAGAATAGAAGATATGTTGTTACAACTTTTACACGACATTCCATACTTACATCAGTACAAACTTAAAAGCTATCAGTACTAACTTTCTCATTATCAGTACTAACTAGTTAATACTTATCATTTAACACTATCAGTACTAACTATATTACAATAAGTATTAACTCCAATAAGCTTATTTCCCAACATGGTGGGTATGTGTAATGGAAAATGGATAATGGGAGTTGAATGGATAGTGGAAAAAGAAAAGTGATAGGTAAAGAGAGATGAGAGTGGTACTTAGCTAAATAGTAGAGAAATAAGAGGGAAAATTTTGGGTTTTGGATTTGGGGAAAGTTGTTAGCGGGAAGAATGAGAGGGAGAAAGAAGAGCCAAAATGTTTTTGGTATAAAAAAATATCTAGATTTTTTTATAACCATCACAATTTTTATATAATTTTGTTTATGAGAACTACTCAATATCATTTTTTATATAATTTTGTTTAGATCATTGTTAAATACATGTTTACAAGTTCAAATGCAAATAAGTACATATACACAAGTGTAAAATCTAAATATGTAACTATTTTGTCACATCACAACGACAATCGGTTACCTGAGAAATAATAAGCACATAAAAAGAATTAGAAGAATAATCACAAAAACAATAAAAATGTATCATCGTCTACATCCTTAAAATCATAACCTAAGTCTTCAAACTCTTCTTCCTCGTCGCTACCTTCTACATAAGTCGTATTACCAACTTGTTCTATTTCTTCTTCAATGACGAATCAATCATATCCATTTTCGTCATTTGTACTTGTGATTGTTGTACATTTCTTTAAAGAAACGCTCCCCATTCTTATCAAAAACAAAAATCAGGCTTTCATATTCGGTTATCTGAGTTTATAAGGTAAAGAGACATATGAAAACATAAGCTTGACATAGGGAGTCATTTCATTCATTCATAAAAGTGAAATTACTTGTCCTAAGTCATTAAGGCACAAACGAACATAAACGAGCAAAAGTGAACAAATGAACTAAAGTGAACAAACAAAAAAACATAATTATAAACACATGATACAAAGAGAAACCACACGTGACTAATGCAATGGGAATTTATCATGCCGGGAAGACATTCAAGGTATAGTGGGCGATAGACTGATGTGATCAACTTTCTTAGTTGATATCTCGAATGGAAGTGGTGTGTAAAGTAGAGTGTGTTGATTGGCTATATGCCTATATGTGACTTCCTTATTATTATCTCGAATGGAAGTGGTGTGTAGAGTATAGTGGGTTGATGCTGGCTATACGCACCACAACTTATTATATATGGCGAGAACGCAATAGTCATTTGTTACGAACGCGTGGAACTTGAATTTTGCTCGAGTTTCCACATCACGGGGAATAAATCGAGGTCGGGGTGCATGAATATATATAGAACTACTATTACTTACGATGATACAAATATATGTAGGGCTTAAGAACATGTGTAGTACATTAAAATATATAGAACCGTAAATTCATCGGTAATCCTACGGTGATAATGAGAGATAACAAATGAATAACCTTACGTTACTAATCCGTGGCTAATTAACGACGGGTCACCAACGGATCTTCGACCGTCGATGATTTGTCAGTAATCCGTTGATAATTAATGACGGATTACCAAGGGATGTTCGTCCGTCGATAATTCATCGATTTTCTAGACGGAATACCTACGGTATCTCCCATCCGTCATTAGTCCGTCGGTATTTGGTGACCAATTAGTGACAGAATTTTGTCCGTCAGGAATTTGTTGGTATTCGTCGACAACAGTCTCTGTCAGTAATTTGTTGGTAATTCTGTCGGTAATCTCCGACGGATTTGTTTCCGTCAGTAAATCCGTCATTATTGCCCTGTTTTCTAGTATGCATGCAAATCCGTTGAATAAAATCACGAAAGGGTTATACAAACTACAACATGGTAAATTGGTAATATGGTGTTGTAGAAACAAGGTTTGCGTGATCCTAAACCGTCAGAGAAAATATATGATTGTTGAGAAAACCAAATCACTCTCTTTATCACGTATAGCGCAAGTAGGAGTAAAAACTTATGTCTCTAATATTTAGAGATTTGATTAAAAAAATGCTTTGTACTCTCGTTTATAATCTTTTATTCTCTAGCGTTTTGTTAGTGTTCTTTGATTTACTTATTGCTGCGATAGATTAGAAAGAAAAAAAAATGCTGGCATAAACCAATATATATACATAAAAAAATGATAGATAGACCTAAATTTATGCCTAATTTTATGTCTAAAATCAGGTGGCATCATCTTGATGGCTGTAGACAGGGACCCATTTATTTTACAACCATCATGATGATGCCACTTGGTTTTAGGCCTAAAATTAAGCTTAAGTTTAAGTCCACCTATCATTTCTTATAGAGATGTGATATACAAACTCCTTCTATGTTGTCACATAAGAAGTTTTGATCAAACTGTACAACCCGCAATACATACCGTATAACCTGACGATGCGTCCAATCATTGCAAATAGGGAAGGTGCGATAACTTGCCCCTTTCTTATAAACATAACAAGAGGAATTTTTATAAAACCTTTTAATACACGTGAATCAAACACTACATTAAAATAAACACAAAGAAATAATAAAATAATAGATGACTAGACATGCCTACTAAAACGAAATAGTCCCTCAATAAAAAATCATCACTACTAAAAACAAATATTTTTCTTTTTTTATATCTGTAACCACTGTTCTAAAAGACTCGCAAAGGCTCCGCAAAGGTCTCGTAAAGGCGTGAGGCTTGGTCATGCCGTCACGCCATGCCACCACGCCGCCTTATGCCACATGTTTTTGTAAACTCGATATATATGTATTATGATATGAATATACAAATATATTCATACTTTGTGCCGCCTTATGCCACGCCTTATAAACGCAAAAGCTTCGCCTTAGCCGCAAAGGCGTGAGGCTTGATCATGCCGCCATGCCACGCCTCACGCTATTTATAACCTTGTCTGTAACCATACATATTTGATCACTAAAAATAAAAAAATAAAATAAAATAAATAAGAAAGCTTTTTATACACATATTTTAAATAAAAACATTTATCATGATTAAAATTTATAAACTTTTATTAATGCTTTATATCACCACAAATTAATAAAATATACCTTTTTTTAGTTTATAAACCTTTTCTTACAATAATAAAAATGTGTTAGTGACTTTATAACTCAATATTGCAAACGCAATAATTATGTTGAGTTTATAAATATGTTCAAAAACTAAAAACTTTTGATACAAGCTAGATATAAAATGAGTTCTCATTATGGTGGAAATAAGATATAAATCTTTTTAAGTTTCTTAAACATATTCATGAACATTTTAAAGTAGATGTTCTAAATCTAAAAGAAAACACATTCATATTTACAAATGTATTTTATATACTAGACGAGTATCCGTGCATAGCAACAAGATTTTATAACGAAAGATTGTTTAGTGATAAAAAAAATTATGGGTTATAAACGAAAAAGAATAAAAGTTTGAAAATTTTGGGGACTAAACATAATGGTTTGAAACTTGGTTCGGCCTGGGTGGTTCAACCGGTTGAACCGTTTTGGTCGAAAAACGTGTCGATTTAAACCGAGTCAACCCGATGGGTTTGGTCGAGAATGGGTCAAATTAAACTGGGTCAACCCGCCGGGTTTGAAGCGTCCCGAGTCAACCCGGTTTTCGATGTGTATTAATAGTTTCATTTTGAAATATATGTTTTCAACATTTCTTTTTTTAGTTTCAACTTTTCACTTTTTATTTTTTCCTTTATATATAGTATAGCAGGGTACCAGCACGTTTCGGCGGCGAGTGCCCTGTGACGATTAACCGGATAAATAGATCTCGATAAGACCTAATTTCACCAGTTTGTATCGGTTTTAACGGGTCTTCTCTGGTTTGTTTTCGGATGGCTTTTATTGGTTAGCCGAACCGGTGACGACACCGGTTCCTGGTTGAACCATTTGGTCCGATCCAATTATCAAAACTATATATACCATTAACTTGTTAGTTTGTATGAAGCTTTGCGTGTTTTATTAATTTGTATAATGTATATAATAACATGTAGTTTCAATTTGAGGGTGTTTTAAAAATAATATTAATTAGTGTTAATTATTTTATATTTTGAATTATGTTGTAGCTTGTTTAAATTGTACATTGTGAAAATTTTATTGTACTTTTTGATAAGGAGTGTTTTAATTGGTTGTTTTTAATTTGGTAAATATGTTTTTACGTGGTTGTAAAATATGAATAAATTATTGTAATTTTAAGTAATGAGATGTTTTAATTTTCTCTCATTTTTTACTTTTAATATTTCATTTTTTAAAATTTGACCTTACACTCATTATATGTAGTATAAATATAGTTGTGTAATTTTAATTTTAATTTTTATTTGATCGTAGCTCTTTCGATCACTTCCAAAATCCCCTCAAAACCATTTATGAGGTATTCCAAGTGCAAATTAGTTATTTCCATGCTGGCTTGTAAATTGACCATTCACGTAAATCAACGTATTCAACACGATCACCACTTGCTACTAATTAAGCATGTGAATATGAATTGGGTTGAGTTATTAATACCCCTTGTTTTTTTATTGAGACCCTCTTGTTTTTTTGTTTTTTTTTTTTTATTTTTTTTTATTTTTTTTTATTTTTATAATTTTGTTTATATCAAAAAGCTATAAACCTGAAAATGCGGAACTGTAAATATAAAGTTTAATAAGCCAAACGCTTAAAACTGTCAGAAATACGGAACAGAAACTGACAAAAAACTGTGTTGTACTGGAAAAAGCGGGGGACAAAAGGAATATTCCCTGGGGGACAAGGTGGCAGCTATGAGGTAAGGAGGGTATTAATAGTAGGACCCGATGAATTATCATATTATCAATCATTAATCATATATACATTCATTTTATGAAAGCAATGTTAAAGAAAAGTACAATCAACTTGCTCGGTAGCGGTTGATTATCATTTATTTTCAACCACAATAATTTCACGTCAATGTAAATCAATTATTTTTTCTTGTCTAACAAGAAGCAATTCTATTTGCTTATTGTCAAACGACGATAACAATGTGACATGTTAGAAGAATTTGAAAGCTACATCCACATAATGGAGCCTTGGGCAACTATTTCAAAAGACATATATGTGACACATGTACTTACTTAATGTAACTAGATAACACTTGTACATATTAATTAGTTAATTAAGTTGTGAGACGTAACCATTGAGTAAACAGCAAAACAACATTAAGATATTAGACTCGAGTTTAAAATTTTAAAGTTACTTTAACACGTTTGAGTTGGTCTATGTATATTTAGTTTCTGCTAATTATTTCATAAATGTCTACAAAATTCTCATTAATAAATGAAAACATGGGAAGTTAATTTCAAATATTCAAACTCGGTAAATAAATGATCGACTGACGGTTTACGACAACTCCACTTTTACTCGACTAACGGCTTTTAAGAACCACACTTCAGCTTTATTGCTCAATCGACGGCTTTATAAAAATTGCCGTTTATTTCGTTTAATTATAAAAAAAAATGATTTCATAAGAACATGCGTCATAAAAAATATTATTTTTTGATGTCTTTTTTGCGAGTATTTGATTTTTTTGTGTAGGTCTCTGATTTTTTTTCATGTGACTAAAGACACAAGTTAGAAAAACACATAATAGTATAGGGCAATTTTTATAAATGTATCATATTTGCCCATCATTTTTTTTCAGAGTATCGAACAAAACTTTTTCGTTATACGGGTACTAATATTTCAAATTCGGTTTTTTTGAGGTATTTTGTGATATTTTTTACCCTTTCAGTTAATAAGAGTTTTAATAATTTGATGGTTAAAAATATCATAAAGTACTATGAAAAAACCGAATTTGAAAGATTAGTGCCCGTATAAAAGAAAAAAAAAATTGTTCAATACTAAAAAAAAAAAAGCAAATATGATACTTTTATAAAATATTTGCCGAATAGTATATCCTCAAGTAGGAATAGGGCTGAGCATTCCGACTGGACCGACCGACAAAACCGACCGGACCGGACCGAAGGACCGGCGGTCCGGTCTCGGTCCCGATTTTTACCTTATTTCGGTCCGGTCCGGTCCGATCCGACCAAAAACCGAAAATCTTGCCTATTTGGACCGGACCGACCGAAGACCGGACCGGACCGAACCGGACCGGACCGACCACATTCGGTCTCGGTCTCGGTCCCGGTTTTTACCTTAAATCGGTCTTCGATCTTGTCGGTCTCGATCCGGTCCGGTCCGATCCCGGACCGATGCTCACCCTCAAGTAGGAATAGTTAGATGCATATTGCTCATCCTTTAGCTCTTTGTATATGGTTCGAGAGAATGAATAATTTTTATAGTTTTTTTTTAGATTGTAACTTGGTGACAAATAGTTTTAAAGCATTAAATAAACTGAAATTAGTATATATACGCTAATATTAATAGGGTTTGTCTAACATGTGCTCTTAGGGCACAAGTTAAGCACACTAAAAGGACACCGGGTCTTACAGAAAAAGACACAGGGATTCACAAAAAATGTACTTTTCTGTGGATTCCTGTGTCCTTTTTTGTGGGACCCGGTGTCCTTTTAGTGTGCTTAACTTGCGCCCTTAAGGGGGAGGGAGTGGAACCCTAATACGCAACACTACCCAAATTGCCACATCATCTCTATCCAATAAAAATCCTCCAACTTAAAACTAACCAATTCTACCCTAATACTACCCAAAGTGGAGGGAGTGGTACCCAATCCTACCCAATTTTTTTTTTCCATATATTTTTAATACATTAAATCACATACAATATTAAAATAAAAACATACCATTTCATTAAAAATAAAAACATTACATAATACTTAAAATTTGAAACAACAATTTAAAAAAAAAAACATTACATAAGTTGAAATAAAAAACAAATGAAACTACAACTTAAAAATTGCACGTTGATCCGTGTTTCGCCGCAAGTTCACGTTTTTGGGCAAGAACGAATTCCAACATAGCGGGATCGCGAATGTGATCATGCGGCTCCATAAAAAACTTCATCTCCCGTTGTGTATTGTTGAACTTCGCCCCCTCGAGTTGTGTAGCCAACAATGCTTTCGCCAACGCATCCTTCTCGCGTTTTTCTTCCAAATATTGTGTCTTCTTTTGTGTGTAGGAGTTGATTTCATCCGCAATATTTGAGACCAACGAGGAGGGTGCGCCTTGCTTCTTTTCATCTTTCTTGATTCAAATGGAGGGATGGGGTCTTCATTCATGTCGGGAATGGTGTTGCTTGCCGATTCATACTCCCCCGACTTCCTTTTTGAAGAATTGTTAATCGTACCACCAACATCTTGAGAACATTCTTGCTCCACCCATTTGTCATGACCTCTGACAACCTTCCACGCCAAGCTATGAGCAAATTGTTTTTTTGTTTTTGTATAGTAATCCGCCTGAGCTATTCTCACCACGTCCAAGTCGTTGCACCCACTAGCCTTAGTACGTTTCTACATAATATACAAAACAATAAAAAGTATAGCTTATACAAAATAATGTAATTGTAAATAATAAAGTATAGATTATGTAAAATAAAAAGTATAGCTTGTACCGCTTGGACGTAGTAGCCGTTGAAAATACCCATGGCGTTGTTCATTGTTTTCCACTTTGTATTCAACGAATGAAAAGTTCGCGAAGTCGAACCCAAAGTTGCCTTGTAATGCTCGAGAACCCGTTTCCAAAAACCTTCGGCCTTTTGTTCATTACCGATAACATTACATTCGGAGATTTGAATCTATGCTTTCGCCAAAGCCTCCTCTTGTTCCGGCGACCAAACTTCACGGGGCCTCCTCCCGCCGAATGCTTTTTTCTTCCCTCCCGCATCGACTTCTTCAACGTCCTCATCTTCGTCTTTTTTCGTTTGGTGGTTGTTGTGTTTCGGCTACGAACTCGACGTCTTCGTCATTGTTTTCGAACGGGGAGAACTCGCTTGTAGGAGTGATGTTGTAGTGTTGTGGATTCATTTGAGGAGGAGCTATATTATATTGGTAATATTGATGTGGAGATGCGGGTTGTGGAACGTAAAATTGATTCGGATATGGTTGAGAATAAAATTGGTTTGGAAAAAGAGTTTGTTGTGGTTGCGGATGAACGGGTTGAGACCGACCTTGACGCGAGGTGGAACTTTTTTACCTATTCTTGGATCAATGATTTTGTGTTTTTTGAGAAATGAGTTTGTGTTTTTTTTTTGGGAAATGAATTTAGGTTTAGTTTGGTTTAAAAGGCAATTTTTTTTTAATGCAACTAGCCGTTGCATTCTACTCCCCCAACGGTCACATTTTCAAAACTTTGCTCCTCACCACACTCGGTTTCCCAACCCGTTCACATCACCGATTTGGCCTAATCGATTGGGTAGGGGCGGTGTTACCGATCTACCCGATCGGCACCGACCCCTTACCCGCTTCCACTCCCTCTCCTCTTAGGGCACAAATTAGAAAAATCCATATTAATAATATTTTTAAATTTGTATATAAACTCATTTACTAAAATGAATATATTCACTTAATGAAAATCCTTTTCCACAAAATACTGCTTTTGGTAAACTCTTTTGTTTTAAAAAAATATCTTTGAACCTAGCTCAACTTTAAAACCACATAAACGACAAATTACGTGGACAACACGCACCACAAAAGAAAAAGAGAGGTGAAAGAAAAGATTACGAAGATGAGAGTTAGTATCAGTGATGTGACGCGTGTCCGTTAGCCAGCTGTATACCAAATACAACCGCTTGCTATTCTCACTGACAGTGCATCACCCACCTCCCCCTCCTTTTTAATTATTTCACCGGTCCAACCGGTCACTCCCCTACCCCTTATATATTCCTACCCAACCCTCCCCTCATATAAATAAAACCAAAACCAACCTTCCTTTTAAAATCCTCTCATTTTCTTTCCAACAACATTCTTCATCATGGTTTCAAACTAAAAAAAAAAATTGTAACTTCAAAAACTGTTATCTAGATGGCTACTGTTTCGAAAAAAGATATGGACCGGATCAAGGGTCCATGGAGTCCAGACGAGGACGAAATGTTGACAAACCTTGTCGAAAAACACGGCCCGAGAAACTGGTCTTTGATAAGTAAATCGATACCGGGTAGATCGGGTAAATCGTGCAGGCTGCGTTGGTGTAACCAGCTGTCACCAGAAGTGGAGCATAGGGCTTTTACACCAGAAGAAGATGAGACGATCTTACGTGCACATGCTAGGTTTGGTAATAAATGGGCTACTATTGCTAGGCTTTTATCAGGCAGGACTGATAATGCTATTAAGAACCATTGGAATTCTACTTTGAAAAGAAAATGCTCCTCTATGACTAACGAGGAGTTTAATGAGCTGCAGGTTCAACAGCCCATGTTGAAAAGATCTGTTAGCGCGGGTTCAGGCGTACCCATTTCTTCTCCCGGTTACTTTCACCAGTTCAATAATACTCCAAACAGTCCAACCGGTTCCGAGATTAGTGATTCCAATATCCAAGGGCTGACGTCATCAACACATCTTTTCACCGTCGTTCCTCCGCCGCCACCGGTGGTCAAGGTCAATGATCCTCCGACGAGCTTAAGCCTATCATTACCAGGAGTCGATTCCGCTATGACGGAAAACTCTCCACCACCACCGCCGCCGTCGCCGGTGACAGTTGCGGCGAATGTGATGCCGATAAGACAAGTACCGGTGGAGATGATGACGGCGATACCGGCGGCGATATCGACGGCGATGCAGGAGTTGAGGGTGTCGAAGCCGCCGGCGCCGGAGAAGCCGTTTGTGCCGTTTAGTAATGAGTTTATGAGTGTGATGCAGGAGATGATAAGGAAGGAGGTTAGGAAATATATGATGGAGCAACGGGGTGGTGGTGGTGGTAACGGAATGTGTAACGGATTTAACGGTGGTGGTCCGGTGGTTAATAGGACTGGGATTAGTAAAATAGATTAGTTTTTTTTTTAGTAAAAAAAAATGGGAAGCCGTTAAAGTAGACGGTTTGGAGGAGGAGAAAAAAGATAATGTTTTGTTTATTTTGTCGATGTGTTAGATTTTATAAAAAATTATCCTCTCTGGTTGAAACAATGAAAAAAATAGGGGGAATAAAATTGTACAGAGATGGGATATGATGAGGGTAGGTTTAAAATTGGTTTATTATGGTTAAGAAATGAAATGAAAAAAAAAAAACATAAAAAATGTTTTTTTGGTTGGAAATGTTTGTTTTATTTTTTGTTTGGTGTTTTGATTTTTTTTTTTTTTTTTTTTTTTTTTTTTTTTTTTTTTTTTTATTCAATGTGGTAACGTAACTAATTAGTTCTTGTCTGGTATAAGTAGATATTTTAGTTAAAGGCTAGAAAAAAAGTCAATGGTATAATTGGTTGTTGATTTTGTTTGTACCGGATTTTCTGTTTGGTTCATATCAACAAAACGGAAAAGTCTAGAACGTTGGTAGTTTTCGTTTGTTACAAGTGAACAAATGTTTGTTATTTCTAAGATACACGGAAATGAAAAATTGGATGACTAATTCATCATACAGCTTCATACAAACGTTGAAAAGGTCTGCAAATGACATGCTTGATAATTTTTGTCACCTATGATGATGTATGAATTTAAACCTAACTTGGATTGTCTAAGAAATGAAATTATGCCGACACATATAAGAAAGGAGATGATATGTACACTTGAAAATTTTATATATTTATATACTAGATATAAGGGTGGTGGCAATGAGGCTTGGTTTGGGTTAGGCATGGAGCACCCCGATCGGCATGAGCATTGCCACTAATTAGGCATGGATCGGTGTGGCATGGTTTGTGTGGAATTCGGTATAAAACACCGAATTGGTATGGATTTTGGAGAAGCAAAATATAGCCGTTGCATTAATTAGGCATGGTTATTATTGGTGGGTAATAGATGAGGTATGAGTTATGCATGGTTGTCACTAAAAATCTATTGTTATGTATGAGATAAGTACGAGATGAGATGGAAGGATATTATTGGTGGGTGATTAGGCATGAAAAATTTTGTTAGGCATGGTTGCCACCACCCTAATGGCCGTACGCGCGGGTTTTTTATAATTTTGTGAATAATGTAATTTTTTCTATTATTATTAATGTATTTTTTTGTTTGGTTTTTTTGTTAATTATTGTTTGTAATTTTTAAGTATTGTCTATTGTTGGGAGAACATCCTCTCTTTGTTTCATATTCATCAAATGAATGTTAGTCATCGCGAGGCATGGGTAATAACCGTGGCCAGATCGTTGTATATGTCAATTAAGATTCATGTTTATAAAAAGGTTTAAAAGAGGCTGCAATACGCGTGTTTTCATGGTTTGTGAGTGGCTTTTTGTTAAATCATGTTTTTTGCATCGGTAATTTAGTTATACGAATAGTTTACTCTTATGTATTCTCCCTTTTATATGAATTATATTTTTGT
Organism: Chrysanthemum seticuspe; assembly: GCA_019973895.1. Taxonomy (NCBI): domain Eukaryota; kingdom Viridiplantae; phylum Streptophyta; class Magnoliopsida; order Asterales; family Asteraceae; genus Chrysanthemum; species Chrysanthemum seticuspe. The sequence goes on from BPTQ01000002.1 coordinate 221,882,077, forward strand.
TGTTATAATGTATATAAATAAAACATAAGCAACAACCGGTAAATAACCATTTATCTTTTACAACTTCACACAACAAAAGCTCCTCCAAATACCACTATATAATCACTTTCAATAGGTACATCCAAACACTCTTTTATATTAGCTAAATAGTCAAACTTCCTTGTATTCCAACAAAACTATTTCATATCACTTAACACAGTTAAAAAGCGGGCAAATCGCATAAAAGTGTACTCAACTTATACCCGATTTCAATTTAAGGTACTCTACTTATTTTTTCTCAATTTAATGTACCCAACTTTTGTTTGGTTGCAAATGTAGACAATCAATAGGTTAGCAAGTCACCTAGCAGGTCACCATCTTCTTCACAACAGTAACCGAGATAAGATACCAAACTAACAACGAACTGAAGTAAGAAAATAACTTGAGACCCTATGTTAGGTGGAATAGAACATAATATGGTTATTTAAAAATAAACAGACGTCATTTTTTTATAAAAGAAGATGCATATAATTGGTTTGAGAACTAGAAGCTCACTATAGCTTCTTGTTCTGTTTTTGTCTTTGATTGAAGAGAAACATACTAGAACAATATATGGAGTCTGTTATTTGGGCCAGCATGAGTTCATAAAATCTATCCTCAAAGGTGACCTGCTAACCTATTGATTGTCTACATTTGCAACCAAACAAAAGTTGGGTACATTAAATTGGGAAAAAATAAGTAGAGTACCTTAAATTGAAATCGGGTATAAGTTGAGTACACTTTTATGCGATTTTGACCAATTGGATAAATGTACCTTGGTGCGGGACTATATTTGACCAATTGGATAAATGGTAAGATGATTGGTAGTAAGTGGTCATGTTTTTTTGTATTGTTGTTGAACCCAGCTATGTTTGTTTGAAGACATAAATGTTTTTTTGGGGCTGTTATAACGTATTTAAATAAAATATAAGCATTCGCTCAAACAAAACATAATATTGTTTAAATAAAAATAAGTATAAAACAACTGATATTAAAATATCTCAATTAATGTCTTGAGCAAGTGCATTTTTCCGGAATGCATTGGCATGTCCCTTGACACACGGGCAGTAACAATCATCATCTTCATAATAATCTTGGAAGTCACAATCTGCGAAATCTCAATCATTCAGGCATTCACTTTCCTTCGTACTATGGGGTATCTTTGCATTTGTTTTTTGCTTTCTGGTCTTTGGCTTCAAATCTTCAACATTAACGACTTCATCATCAACTACATTAGTTATTTGTCTTTTTTTTTTGTAGCAACAACTTTTATTGCGTTGTTTGATGTGTCCTTTCTATTCTTCAATTGGTGGTTGTCATCGTCAAAAATCTGTTTAAGTATGTATACATAAAATGGTATGTCTAAATGGTTTTGTTGAAACAATGTGTGCTACTAAAAAAATATTTTTAGTTACTTATTATATTATTATAGAATCAATTAAATTTTTGAATAAAGTATGTGAATTATGTTACGGTTGTTTGTTTGATTACCTTTTCGTCTTCTGAATCTTCTATTAGTATTATATCGTTTGCATTATGACCGTTGGTCTTTGGAAGGTCTCTTTTGTTCTTCATCTGAAGAGATTGTAGAACGTAATAATTAATTATATGATGCGAATGGTTTTTTACAAAATGAATGTAAGTTTTTCCTATTTGGCCTAACATACCTTGTCAGTCATCGTTAATACCTTATCTTCTGATTTAGAATTGAAGGTAGTGGTTAGGCTTAGGTGAGGTTCGTCGCATGTGCCGTTCGATATGTTCTTCGATAATCTGCCATAAAACAATAAATGGTTATCATAGTGTGAAATTTTTTATTTATTTTTCTTTTTATAATAATCTTCTTACATTTCTTTGAACAAAGATATGTGTTTGTTGTTGTCGTTAATATAAATTTTCGATGCTTTGTTGATGCTTGATACTTGGTGTTTGTCTGCATGTATGGCATCCTTAGTAAGTATATTTGTGTATCGAGATTATGTGCCGAATGTATATGAAAGGAAGAAGTTTTACTTTCCCATATGTTAATTTTAGCTAGCTGAAGAACCATGACTATAGGATCGCTTCTTGTGATATTATTGTCGATGTACGCTTGTAAAGCATCAGCATCATCTTCCCATAAAACACATTGTATCTTCTTACCACTGTTATAAATAAAGGGTAAGCTTAGAAAAGGAAATAATTATAGTACATAAGTGTTGATTACGAACCTTGTATTTTGTAGCTCATATTCAATTAGGCTTCTCGGTTTCTGGTTGACGTTGACTTGTTTGAGTTTCTTGTTTGAGACTATCTGACCAACCACATCTGCATATTCAATTCCATGTTAGTTTTTGTCGTACCATGAATACTAAATTAACGATCTATTATAAACTACTGAAAGCTTTATCCTAGCATATTTGTTTGTTGATGATTGACTCGAATGAAACAAACTCGAAACCGTCTTGGTCGGTTTTGAAGTCATCTGTCACTGTGACACAAGTATCTTTCTTGAAGTATATTTTCGCGACGTGTTCTGCTAGCTTGATTGATCCTTTTGTTGGGCACACAGTTAAAGTCACTTATAATAAGTTGCGCTCCTTCTTTTAGTGGTTTCTCAGATGCACGTTTGAGCATATCCACTTGCTTTCGATAAGTTGCTGTCAGCAAAATATTGGAAACTGATTCCCTTTAGCGGTGGGTGCAGTGCTACATAACATGTAGTTGCGGCTCCCTGAATTCACTAAAAATAGACTCAATAAGTCTTGCATTATTATTAACCAAATTAAAATCGATAGAAGTATCTTGTTAAACAAACATGTGCGATGGACAGTCCCAGTTTGACTGTTCATACCTAGCTGGTGTACCGGATCAGCGGCCGTCGGGCCAAAGGTGAACGAACAATACCCTTTGTCATGCTGGTAATTCATTTTCTCAAAGGTAAGCGATAGTTTTCTCATATCTACAAATAGATCAATTTTGTATGTATGAGTTCCAACATTTCTTACATCTACATAAAACTCATATGAATCCAAATGATAACCAATGATAATAACAATATTCCGAGAAGAAAATTAATAGATACTTAAGCGAGATCACATTTCTAATAGACTGATTGAGACTCATCTCAAAGGAGCTCCCAGATCAGATAGTTAACAAACAATTCAATACATTCAAAAGCTTTGTGACATAAATATCACATCAACATTGAGCTACCTGACACGATTGTTTTTCGGACATGCACACGGGAAAATATTAGGCCACAAAAATCTATACAAATTTGCATTACACTTGGTGTGTCTAAACAGCCTACAATGGCCAAACTTAAAATCTTTTCTCAGTTATGTAACAACCATTAGCCAATAAATAGAAATAATGAACTCAAGCACAACCCTTCAAAGAGAACAAAAGAAGGAAATGCACTTCTGAAACTTTGCATTCAAACACTTGTAACCCCTTCCACTACAACACCCTAAGCCTTATTTAGCTATCTACACCTATTAAATTTGCTTAAGGTCTTTTAAAAAACGGTTGTCATCCTACCGCAACGTGAAGTTCCAAAACAATGCGCAACCTAACACAACTATACCCAAACTATTTTTAGAAATTCTACGTTCCTTGCAAAATTATTCAGCATGCACCTGTGTAGCAGCAAATAGTAGTCCAAATATTTTTTAAAAAAAGGCTCATTATCAATAGGCAGAGAATCTACATGGTATCTAAGATGTAAACTTAAAAAGAAAATTGGGACTTTTATATGCTCGTTCTTTATTGTCTTAAAATTAAATGTCTTTCCTGACTGACCTACATAAAAACGGAAGTGATGGATACAACTTATCAAGAATTGAATACTTTTCTCAAGTAGTGATGTGTTTTCTTATAATTGTTCAGAAAATAGAATAATACTTGGGGATATAACCTTTAGAGGCACGTCGAGGCAATTATAAAAAGAATTCAATTTCAATAGATGGAGCAGTTCCATAATACAATCATCTCCGCCGCTCGTCATGCACCTGCATTTATAGAACTTCATGTGCGTAAGTTTTCTACAACATTACTTGCACAAAATAACGCATCTTTTCACTCAAAAATCAAAGAACGTGAAGTAAAAAATACAATCATATGTACACAATACTTTTATAAATATTACAAAAGACCATGATTATAGTATTCATATCGTGATTCTTATAAACAATGGCGTATGGTTACAAAAAGATCAAAAGATCATATACTCGAGCACGCTTCTCATCCAAAGCACTATAAGTTTACAATAAGATACGGACCAGTCAAATAAAATCCAGAGAGCTCACATGCTATATATTATATAAATGGTAATTATTTGTTATCCACAACTATTAATGAGAAATAGTTTCTAGTTACCCACTTACCCCTAGATTTGCATAAGAATTTTTTATCTCAAAATCCAAGCCAAGCTTCCATATATTGCGTTTTGTTTTAGTGTTTAGTGGATCAAGCATATTCTAACTTTACCCACACACATTAATCTTCACACTCTCAAATAGCAATTTTAAGACCACATGCTGCAAAATAAGACTTAATAGCACAAAGTCTATATTCTTTTCAAAGGTAACAACGAAAATCTAGATACTTGGCTTGGAACTTTATAATTGATTTTAAAGTAGAAATCTTGAGTTTTATGACTTAAACTCATACAATCTTATTTTAGATAGTCAACCATCTAAATACTTAAACGCTTAATTGATTAATCCAAAAAACATAACCAAGCAGTCAAAGTACATTATACTTCAAATATTGACGCCATAAAGATGCAAATACAATAACTTGCCTGACTAAAAGCTTTTCGCATAGATGATTTGTGCATGCTAGATCAACTGTAATTCTTCTCTCTCCTAATATTTCAACAAATCAAATAATATGCATCAGGTCAATATCGTCTTCATTTAATCATTCTTTGCTATGTTTATTCTACTTAACTGCATGGAACATTATTATAAAACCTCAATACTCTAATACCTTTTAACTTGAACCTGATAGCCCCTGATGCTGGTATTCGCATAAATACAAAGTAGTAAACATAAACTGATCCTATCAGTTTATACCTAATTTCTGGTTCTTTCTCTAAGTATTTCAATTTACTATTGGCCTATTATTGTGTTATTGTGGCACATCATGTACACTAAAGATATACAGAATGTTCCAAAAGTAACATAAAGTGGTTATATCATCATCACCTTGAAAAAATTGTTTTTGGATGTAATCTCATCATACACCTCTTTTTTAGTCTTTTGTCCCTGCGATTAGAACGACACCACATTAAACTAATGAGCAACAGAACATTAAACCAAAAGTAACTTACTCGATAGAGAACTCATGTACCATACTCTGCTGATACTTCACACCAGGTTGAACAACAATAGAGAGGAATATTATTTGGTGAATAACATTAATAAACCAAAAACAATGAGTCGCAACCATTAAAAAAATAAACTCTCTATTAAAATTAAAAATCTTGAACAAATAAATTCAGCACATGATATTCAAAAACCAACCCTAAAAAATAAAATATCTCTAAAATTAAACAATAAAATAGTTCTAGAAATGACAGTTTGTTTCTTTTGTCTATCTCATTAGTTGTTGTCTATGTCATCAAGTTTCCACGTTATTGCTCTCTGTTTCTGCTACTGATGTTTTGCATGCCTGGAAAATATTAAATTTATAAATATATTATCTTTGTTATATAATATTAACACTAAATGCTATATAAGGGGATACGATAATCAGATACCTGTTCTTCTGTGTGATTGGATAGTGTTGATTTCATAACGTCTTTGTCATCTGTTTTAGTATCATCTTTATTGTCTTGATGCTCAACTTTTGGTTTCTTTTCCATCTCAGAATTATGAAATTCAATGTTCTTTCTTTTAGTCCCTACTTCTGTCGTTTCATTTTCCTTAGAATCAATAATAAAAATTCAGAATATATAATCATTGTCATTATATTTTTATGTTTAATTCAATATAATGAGATAGGATCATAAAATACCTCTTCTTTTGTTTGTTTGGAACCTATTAAGTTCATAACGACTTTATCATCAGTTAACCTGTTTACTGTAAATATATGATAGTCGTTGTTCAAATTGTATGTTGAAACTTGCAATTTAAACACAAACTGTCTGCTTACTATACTTTCCAGATCAGTTGGGTATGATGTGTTCTCTTCATCCTGTCACAAAAATTTGAAATGTAAATGAATTAAAATATAAAGGACACCAAAAACACTTTTCATTTAACATATAAAATAAAAAAGATTGGCAAAATAAAGGATTAACTAATGTAAAAGAAAAAGTATATGTATCATTACCTTATCAATCTTAGATATAAGATACCCAACGGATTTGCCTAATAATTTGGCAACGTCTTGTTGAAACAAACAAAAAGTAGCAGATCCAGTTTCATCTTGAACACGAATATGGATTTTAATTCTGAATAAGTAATTCATTTAAATTAGGGATAGATGACAGTTGATAAATAAATTATACATCTATATATTAGTATTCATACCTTGGAAAAAGATCTGCTTTCTTTTGACAATTGTCACAGTTGTAGTCTCTCTCAGATTGTTTACTTTCTGATTGTTTGACAACACTATTACAATTGCTACAAAGCATGTAATACCAACCTTGGTCATTCACAATTTTCAACACTTTTTCAATCACAACACACCCGGTTGGCTGTCCAAAAATCAGTTATAAATTAGCTAAAGTTGATATAATTTGTGAGGCATAAACTTTATGATAGATAATGTACCTCTGATAAATCATAAAGTTCATCAATTGTCTTTAACGGGAATTGTGAATAGTAATCTTCTGGTTTCCTTACTATAGTGTTTGATGATAACTCAACTTTAGACTTTTCATTTAATGAAAGATTTGTAGATTCAAACCTATTAAAGAGAATAGATAAGTATAAATATTGTTAACTACAAAAATACAAAACATATAGAAAGTTTTGGTTTGTTATATTCTTACATGTCTCTGAAAGCTTTTATATGCGGATTATCTTCATTAATAAGCAACTTGGACCCATCAAAACAGTTAGAAACTTGTGTTACACCTGTATATAAAATTGCATATTCAATTTTTAAAAACTTTAATATATATCCAACGTTATCAAATCTTTTAACAAAAAGATACTTACGATTCCATATACTTTGTCGTGCCATTTTGATAAGAACAATGATTGGTTCTGCTGAGCTTTCATGATTCTTGATATATTGATGGAGTTTTTTCGCAAGGTCATTCCATAAGATACATGGAATTGTTGCTCCACTGTATACATAAACAATATATACATATACTTAATACATATTATATTAATCTATATTCATTATACTAATAGATACTTGCGTTACATCTTGTAGTTGAAATTCAAGTATGTGCTTAGGTGCATTATTTGGATTCAAAACGGTGATGTCTTTATTTTGTATCAAACGCCCTATAACATCTGCATTATTAGCATATAATGTAGGAAAATAATGGCTATTTGTATATGTTTAAATGAACATTTAATAAAATAACTTACCAAACGAATAACTTTGATCAATCTTTGCATCCAAGAAGTCTTTAACGATATCAATTCCAGTACATCATCAATGCAATTGAATTAAGAGCAATTACGCACATTTGTTTTCTTATAAAAGTGGATTTTGAAATCATGTTTTGATAATTTGGTAGAATCAACATTCCTTTTAACATTAAAATTCGATATTATGTGATAATTTTTTTCTTTTAAAAGAGTATCAAAATCATTGGCTACAGAACTGTTTATTGTAGCATGAATCTTGGTTCCCTAAGATTAAAAACATATCAAATATTATTATAAAGCAATACACATAATATTTAGTAAACAGTAAAAAGTAGTTTCAAACTGCTAAAATTAATTAAATTTAATTAAAGTACCTGCTCATCCATAAGGATCATGTCAATGCCTGCTACTTTTGATGGACTGTAGTTATAATACTGATTCCAAAGTGCCACAATCTTAACTTTGATATTCACTTTACCTTTGTCGGGGGTGATTTCTTGAAGAGGTGTAATTTTCATTGTCATTCCTACAAACAAAAGTAGATTAGATGTTCTTTACTAACAGCAGATGAAAAAGATTATGAATAAATTTAAATCTTGTTAGTGCAAATATTACGATATTTAATCTATACAGTCTCGTTTGTTTTGATTGATGACAAACATGTAACTTGTAATACATAACGTAAAATGTACAAGTTACTTGTAATCACACTTTGTCTCAACATACATTCAACACCTCTCGATGACTCAAGTCCTCATATGTTACAACACAGGTTCGTACATGTTTGTTATGTGGCATTATGATCAAACCCATTAACAAATCATTTAGAATGTTTAAAATACGTTTAGAGTCGCTAAGTATTTTAATAGGTCAACCATTCTATTTCGAACCTCATTTTACATTTTGCATTTACAAGTATTTCATACAAATACTAAAGTTTACTTACACTTGACAAAATATATTTTATTTTGACAAGCACTCTTTTACAAAAGGTAACTAGACATTTTATTAACTAGTTACATAATACATTTTACAAGTTTACCTTGATAAACTTTTTAATCTAAAAATGGAAATACATGTTACATCATGTCATGCATCATCTTTGAAATCCTTGGAAGATCACTTGAATATTTTGGTTAGATTGACACTCAATATATCAAATGTGATCTTAGTAAGATTTGGTAATATCTTGGAAAGATTTGATGAAAGATTTTTTTAGATTTTATGTCAGACCCCCACAGTACCAAAATGGTACACGGGCGGAACCCTTTAGAGGGTTCCGTGGTCCGTGGACGCTCCTGTCCATTTTGGCTATAAATAGCAAGCCAAACCAAGTTGTTCATTCATCCCTTCAACATACTTTCTCTCTACCCTTCTTGCATCATTTAGATCTGTAGATAACAATGTAGAAACATACATTAATCTCCCTCACCATCACATGATCATAATGCTTCTAACATTCATCTTTGTTGTAAGCATACTCTACATCTTGATCAACTAAGGAAAGCTTGGAGATCTAGCCATCTCCACTCATCACAAACTGAAGATCTATCACAACAAGTTTAGGGAACTTGTGATCTTCATCATGAAGGCTTCCTATCAAATGGAAGTTTATTTAGAAGTAGTCATTCATATCCATTAGACATTTGTGTCATGGATCATTAGTGTAAACATCATTACATCATAACAACACTTTCACCAAACTAGATTAGATGGTTTATGTGTTTGTGCCATAAAACACAAGGTTTGTTATGTTGGGCCATAAAACATATTGGGAGTGGTTGTACCCGTGTAAAAGAACTCGACATCTAGCTTAGTGTCGGAAATATTGTATAGGCGACGTTAGGTTGGTTCTACCTCGAATTAGAACCCGGTATTTAGCTTTGTACCGGAAAAAGTGTAAGCGACGATTGTAAAGTTTTCTCCGCCGAGAAGGGAGCTTGTTGATTTATTGAAGTAACTCTCGAGTTGGGTACTCGGGGAGTGGAGTAGGGCGGAAAGGAGATCAATGACCGAACCACTATAAATCATCGTGTTCGGTTTGCACTTTCCTTTCTTTATCTCTTTACTTTTATAGTTGCACTATACTATTACTTGTGATGTGGTTTGATGTTAATACTTGTGTGACAACATGGTTTACTATGCTTTACATTGGTTACAAACAATAATTGGAACTTTCACATTATAACAAGCTTCATAAGCAATTTGATACTAAAGATCTAAAGTTTTTAAACTGTAACGTATTCACCCCCCCCCCTCTACGTTTCCACAAATCTGTTTTGACAAAGATGTAAAAAGAAATCCTGATGAATAAGATCTTTGTTACATATAAACGTTTTATATGTTTTACCACAGATGAAAAGAAAAAACCTGCTGATTTGTTGTTTTTTGTTGAATAGTCTGCAGAAACGTTTGATTAAAAATTGGCTGGAATGAAAAACCTGGTTAATCAATTGAGTTTATATAATGTTTCAGTCAAGTCCTTATTAGTTTACAATTACAATTGTAATACAATTAAAACTGGTTCTGTATTAAGAAGTCTGTATTTTTAATGAATTACAGTTTAGTCCACTAATTTCTAAAAAAGTTTTTAAAGTACAAAAACTTATTAAAAAAAATTTTTAGTCCACAAAAGTCTGTATTTTTAATGAATTACAGTTTAGTCCACTAATTTCTAAAAAAGTTTTTAAAGTACTGAAACTTATTAAAATAAAATGCAAATGTAATTAAATAAAAAACAGTATGCAAAACAAATTAAAGTCAAATCCAAAATTAATTTAGTGTTAAGAAATTACCTTCAAGCATCCGTAATCAATGAGGGCAGTATCGGAAGTCAGAATTGCATCGGCTTTTCCTTTGAGAATGAGTTTTACATATAAAGTACCTAAAAAAAAGTCGGAATAGAGATCACTAATGCTTGTTCTCTTTTGCAACTTTCTCTTCCTTCCCAAGAGTAATGACTGATTTCTTCAGAATGGCTTCCACAGGTTGGTGTGAATTCTCTACCGCTTTTGAAATCGGCTGCCACTTCTCACCGTGCTTCGGCTCCGCGGCGATACATTTCTTCAAGACTTCTTTCTGATGTTCCTCGGTTCCATACTGAAGCTCAAACTTATATAGCAGACCCCAAAAGTCCCCAATGTCCGGAGACAAAGTCACCGGCCGGTTAAGCCACCTTCGAGCTTTATCAATTTTGCGATCATTCCAAAACAGTTTGGCAAGCAGCAATTATGTGTGAATCGTGTTCACACCTCTTCAGAGCATCTTCACTCTTACTCTGTCTTAGTAGTCTTGGAACCATGTCAATTTTAGCAGCCCATAAAATCCCGCTGTTTGGGCATTCCTGTAAAGCTTTCGCCATTAAAATCTCAGCTTCTCTTTTGGATCCATGTCTAGCCTCTGTTCGAATTGCAGCCAGCCACAATTCAGGGTTTTGCGGGTTCCTTTTCCTAGCTGTGGTATGCACAGCTCGAACCTTACTCAGCCCACTCATTCTCTCCTCAAGATTTGCAAGTGAGAGCCAAAGCGGAGTTGAATTCGGGCACTGTTTCAAACCCAACTCGTACGCCTCTTTTGCTTGCGGTAAACGTCCCAACCTTTCCTCAAGCTGACCAAGCATCAACCATAACTTGAAAAATGAAGGGAACAATTTTAACCCTTCATTAAGCAGTTTCCTTTCCTCTTCAGTGTTCCCGAGTTCTCTCTCAACGATTGCAGACTTCATCCACACTCTTTCTCCTCCCTTTTCACGGGCTTTAGCATACAAATTTCAAGTCTCATACCTCGGCTATGTCTTGTAGATTTTCAATTCTGCTACTCAATGTGGGGAAAACACAAAACTTACCAACTATGATGGTTTTTTCTTTAGATTCGGTTTTGATATGCATCTCAGTATCTGTGTGCCCTTTCTAATTTCCCTGCAACATCAGAACCAATTGTTATATACTTCAATAAGAAGTTTTATAAGAAGTAGAAAATGACACTGAACTGATGTATGTGGCCCCTTTGGTACAAATATACTATGGCATAGAAGATAGGGAGCAGCATCAGAATTAATATTGAAATAGCCAAGAAGAAAATAATAAAGTCTCCTTCAATGCATATGGAAAACACCACAAATCCATTAGAGGTGACAACACGGCTGGTTGGGTAACATGTCAAATCCATTAAAGCAATTTTTTTCCAAAAAGCCTAGTGAAATCTTATTTTAACCATTCATTCAACAAAACCACCACATCAGTAACCATTTACATATCTATATCAACATATATCATGTTAAAAACGAATGAATAATGTATTTTTTTCTATTCATGGTTACCCTATTGTTACAATTAAGCTTAATTTAAATTAAACTTATATAATAACATAATCAAGTTCAAACAAATAAACTATAAACTTATGCAAAACATAACAATTAACCTTAATTAATCTAAAGTTATATAATAACACAATCAAGTTGAAACCAATAAACTATAAACTTACAATAACAATTAACCTTGAACTTTTCCTCTTCAAATTCTGGCTTCTTCCGCTTCAAATTCTGGCGAGCTACTACATCTACCATAAGTTGTAGCAACGGGTTGTTGTTGTTATTAGTTAATAAGATTATTAGGTTATTAGGTTATTAGGTGGATCAATCAAGGATTGAATTAAAGAAAAAGATTGATAAAGGTTATTAGGTTATTAGTGGGTACTCCGGTTTCTAGTGGATATGTGAGAATGGATATGTGGGTGTGTTTCTGGTCCGGTTTGGAAAGAACATTTACATTTTAGGCCAGAAAGTATCTAAGAATAACAATGAAACCCATGTGTATTTTTACCCAATTTTAATGTCTAAGCATAAAAATGATTTTTAAACAATTATTTGACAAATATAGAAATATTTAAGGTTTTTGAATAATTAAAAACATTTTTAAAAATTCAAATTAAAAAAATTATTAGTAAATAAGGTATGGTTTGATTTTTTTGAAATGAAAAATTCCCACTAGGAGTTTTGTTTTATTATATAAAAGATTCTAATGTATAAAAAGTTAAAGTAAGTATTGATGAGAAGTTAATTTTGACACATCAAACCCTATTATTTATGAATATCGGTTATTGCTCATTTTAGTTGATGTCTCACTGAGTCTGAGAGGTGAAAGATTTAAAAGACATTTGAGGTCATGGTATTTCCGTCAATTCACATATTTTTGTGAATCTTTGAAGTTTTTTTTTTTGAACTTAATCTGTGAAGTTTATATCGTTCAAAATCAGGTAATATGCAATTCGAAGGGGGCAATCGATAAAAGTATTTTATATTAGCTAAAACATTATACTCCGTACATGATACGCAAGTGCTTTCTATCTAAAATCACTCCGTAACAAGTATCAAGTTACGGAGCTTTATTAGCATGTGATAAAAGGTCATTAACGAATCTTTCTTAAAGTGTTAAACTGAAGTTTCATAATACCATACGTGGTAGCATAATTATGTTAATAAAAAAATAAAATATCAGTGGCTCACGTTTTTCTCATGAACTATATGTTCTTGGTGTAATAATACAAACATGGATTATACAACAAAGAGTATTTAATTCAATCACTAATTATTATTTTTCGTCAACGCGTAGCTCAGTTGGTATTAGGTGAGACATCTTTGCACCAAGCAAGCACAAGGTCAAGAATTCAATCGTTAGCATCTCATAGCCACAACCGCTGAGTAAGTCATGTATGCCCCACATTATACAAAGACAGCCGATTCGGGTTACTGGTTATTAACTTTTTGCACCAAACTAATTATTTTTTTCTTGCCCAGTTTCTCTCGAACAATTTATACAATTTATATCTTTTTCTCCCTTGTGATGTTGTTGTCGACATCATGCTGCTATAAACATATTCTCTTCAAATTTTACTCTCATCTACTCAGCAGTTAATGAATGGCTTGTCGACGAATCTTAAATGAGTAAAATCATGGCTTGTTTAAGCATGTTCTGGAAATTGTTAAAGTAAATGACATTAAAACTGTTAAAAGAAAAAAACACGTTGGGTGTAAAAATTTGAATGATTGAATGCAAGGACAAGGTTGGCAATCATAAAGTGTGATAGTTACGTCTAACGGTTAACATCACAAATCCACTAAAAACATTTTTAAAAATAATCATATATCTTCTCCTTACCTATAAAGTCATTGAATTATAAAACTCCTAGTGTATAGATTAATAAACACTATTTGTCTAAAAATTACAGCCTAAATTAGTCAAAGAAAATGTTAGGCTGGTTTTTATAGCAACGTACAATTATAATTCAGCCCATTAACTTTAAGTTTATATGATTATCACTATTAAAAATATTACTTTATACAAATATATCTTACAAAATACTCTTATAACAAAAAAAAAGAAAAAAGGGTGAGCACCATCACTCATATTTCTCTTTTTTCTCCTTGTTGGTGCATGACAATGAGGTATTTTTATGACGGTGGCGCGTGATGGTCACCCTAATAGTGACCTATCACCCACCATAAAAACAAGTCTTATCCGCATGCTTAACGTTGTTTGTCACACATTTGTGTATAGATTTTAATTTCGTCTTCTTTTGCAAAGCAAAGGAAATCGGGCCCCTTTTCTTTGACCATTACCATTATTATTTTTTGCCTTTTGCACTAGATGGGTCATTTTCGTCATCTAACACCTTGTGATTCTTCATGGTGTTGACCTAACCTCCTGTTGACCTAAACTACATTGACTAAAACTAGTTCACATGGTATTGAGAGGTATTGCAAGAGTCATGTGATCATTTAAAGATCAGGGTAGCGTGGACAAATCTGTTCCTGATACTATTTTTGTACCAAAAGATTTTATTGTTGCCCAAAGTGTACATATGTGACCGGCACTCTTAACCCGTATAATCAGTAATGTGTTGGTTTAGGTCGAAAGATTTACTTTGCTGGTTTGTTCTGGTAATGTATAGATCAAAAAGTGGGGCCAATGAGCTAATTCAGAATATCTTCAAAAAATTGAGAACGGGTCAAAACGGTTTGGGTCAAAATGGACGGGTTGGGTAAGACTACCGTAAGAGTAGACACATCTCTAACTGGCATAATGGAAACTTACGATTGGAAATTGCAATGACCACATAATATTTAGCCACAAAATATGTGCACCACTTGACAATAAAACACAATCCACATCTACACATTTTAGTCCAAATTGTCATTTTACTTAACAGCAAATGTACCTCCATATTCCAGAGAACCAATAGACTTCTCGTCGAGGATAAGCTAGTATTATGAAATGCGGCTGCAGAATTATCATGCCTTTGGAATTGAGAAACAGATTACAAGAATACTTAGTGACTAAAGTGCCAATGAATCACCAAACTAACATGACATTCTCCTGTTAGGATATCAAAATTGTGCTATATTTGGAGTACTATTGGCAATGCATACCAGCTCTACAACACCATTTGCTATTAGCCAGGGTTAATCATTCATTGTAACAAAAAAATAAAATTATGGGCTATAGTCAAAACAAAATTGGCTCATCGGTTGCTCTGTATTTGTAGATTCTGATGATAACTAATGTTAAATAAATTGTTGCAGTGACATATCTATTCCCTCTCTTTTTTACCCCATATGACTTAATCTTCCGATTTTATTGAACCATCATATGCAGAAACGAAGAAAGAGCTATGTTTCTTTTCCAAAAACCTACATAAACACAAAGGGGCAAACATAAGGCCGTGATAAAAAATCATGACAATAATTAATTAAGCTTTCACATCACTAATATCATATACAAAAATAAAACTAAGAGTTGTACTTGAGAAAGTCATGAAACTTTTCTTGCAAACACGTCAGCACATCCTCTTCAATGTGTATGTAGCGCAATAACTCAGGTAACTTAACTGCATGTAATATGAGCACATCAAATTGTGCATACTGTATACATAAACTTGTCAAAGGATCGTATTAAAATGATTAGCTCTAGCCATACATCCATCGTCTAATCCATTGGAAAATAGATCAAATGTTGACCCAACTAATCCAACTATATGGAACGTGATCCAGCTTAGACCGGTACCACTTATGACTTTATATTATTAAATTTGATCTCCCTACAACTTGCAACATTAAAAAAGAACAAAAGCTTGGTAGTTGCAGTACCAGTTGTGTTATAATTATACCGCCTATGAAAAAGATAGAACACTGAGTTGCTATGTTTCATAGCATTTTATGGTACAAATACAGGTATAATTGTATAATTTTTGTGGTACTGCACAAGTACTGTCATAAAAGTATGTGGTTCATCAGAAATAAAAATCCATTACGAGCTTGTATGGCGCAAGCACATGTACATTAGTATGTCATGAGGTACAAATTGTGACAAAGATTCATGTTAATTTTACCAAACTAACTTGTTTGTATATGAACCATTCAACGTGGTACAGTATGTGTGCATTTTTAGTTTGATTCATTGATTATTTAATATATTAATGAATCGACTTCAATCGTTATTCCATCTAAATGGATTGTAGAGTCAAAAAAGGGGGACGACGAAAGAATAATGGTTATAAGAGTAACATACCAAAGAGGCGGAGTAGATGTTCCGCACCATATATGCATGAAGGGGAAACATCATTTTTCACAGACTCACAATATTGTTTGCGCTCTTTATTGTATAAGAGGATAATGGGCAAAGCTCTGTCAAAGTAACACCTTAATCCGTTCAAAATCTCTTTATCTGAATCTGCCATCCTGTATTCAAGTGTTTAATGTGAACTAAGCAATTGTTGCACCAATATTCGATACTGATTAAAAACAACACATTTTGGAAATTTGATACAGCAAGAACGTTCGTCACTATAAACAAAACGATATGCAACAGAAAAAAGGCTAGTTAATCAAACATAACAAATTACTTTATGCGTTTCTAGCAGTGAATACTATGTTAGACTTGTCTTGTTTAAGTTTAATAAGTAAAGTCAGCAATGTACCAAAATAAATTAGGCAAACCACAGTATTTCTGTAACTAGAATAGATTAAAAAAATCAATAATAAAGCAACTATATGCATATATGAATCTAGAGAAGTCCAGTATTACCTCGTGAATCTGTATATTATTAGAGTCTAAGAGCCATGACTAGAATATAAAAAATAAAGTGTACCCCACACGTATATGTGGAAGACATATCAGAGGATCAAAGTGCTTTTTCTTGCTAAACATCTCACGTCACAATGATTAATAATATCCCCTGATTCTAATACAAGAGAGGAGCACATTAACACAAGCAACAGACTCAAATCACAGTCACAGATGCACAAGTGAAATTTCACAGCTCAAGTAAATAGTTATTCAAGAACATTGTTCATATGTAAGGCCTGATTAATTGTCTGTATACTTACATGTCATCTTTCTTTGACCTGTATTCAAGGTACTCTTTCAATATCTCATCAACATTTGGAGAACGCGGAAGTTTGACAAACTGCAAAAAAGAAATTGATTCTCATGCACTAGTCTTTACTTCAAGATATAACAAATCCACAATAACACACCACCATATGAGTAGGCAAAAAACGAGAGAAGGAAGGGGGTGGGAGACAAAGGAAACTCGACAATAATGAATTAAGGGGTAAATTTATCAAAAAGGGAACATTGTTTTAGAACTTGTGTGTTGGATTTGTATGCCTAACAAGTACTGGGAAAATATCGAAAAGAATGTAGCATTCAAAGCATCATTTTCTTTTTAGTTTGTGGAGCACTGATAAATTTAATATATATATATTTATTGATGGAAAGGGTGGCTACTGACTAATACACACCTTATCCTGCTCGTTGATAAATTCCCAGTCGTCCACAAGTAGCTGCTTTAGAGTCGACGGGATTTGAATGTCCACAACTTTTTCAACAGATTCAATCTCCTTCTGGATAAAACGAACACCAAATACACGATTTAATGAGATAGGTTCATATTTTGGAAGTTTGCTGAATGTTTCGAGTTGACCCTAAATTTGGAACACACGGATTAATATCAAACACATTATAGAACAAGATAATGATACATTATTATAGAGTAATATACCTCAGTGCTCGAATCATTCTTTCGCTTCTTCCCTTTTGCCCCTACAACAACAGCCAGTTAATAGGAAATAGAGCGTAGTCAGTATTTCATAGTAATGAACTAAACATGACCCCAGAATAACTAGCAGAGGTATAAATAGATTAAGAACCAGAGAGTTGAAAAGAAAATGTAACTTAAATTGACAATGTTGATGTCTATATTATTGTTTATCAAATTGGCCAATGAGCAATAAGCATTTAGCTTAGAAATGTTATTGTCCATGGTTAAAGGACATACCGTTGCTCTTGACATCCTCCTTTTCCACCTTGATATCTGGAAGGTTCGAAAACACAAAATTTCCGTTATAGTCATTGAACAGCTTAAAAGTTTGCATGCCCCATCAAAGGCCATAGACTGTTTGTCATGGACATGGTAAACATAATGATGGGATTATTTTTAGCCAACAAGAAGTGATATGCTGACAGAATGGCGGAATACCGTTAGATGTTTTAGGCTTTGTCTGGTTCGAGCGTCCAGACTTCGGATTCTTATCTACGCCCTGTTTCCTGTCAAGTGCTTTTTGTTTTTGTATATTTTCTTCAGTGGTTTTCATTAACCGGTCAGCAGTCACCCATTCATCCCAACTGTCATCAGTCACCACGATAACAAATCTTTAATAACCATTTTTGTTAAACATTCTAAAAAGTGAACATAAAAAAAAAACTAGCCTAATGGATTGAATTACATTTTTATGTAACTTAAAGAGACTGGCTCGAATTTCAGAACACACACAAACACAGACCCAAATGTTGCCTACCTATGCAAGTGTTGAATCACATAATTCTGTAATAATATATATGATCAGGTTCCGTAAAGAACACTAGA
This sequence comes from Chrysanthemum seticuspe, assembly GCA_019973895.1. Taxonomy (NCBI): domain Eukaryota; kingdom Viridiplantae; phylum Streptophyta; class Magnoliopsida; order Asterales; family Asteraceae; genus Chrysanthemum; species Chrysanthemum seticuspe. The sequence goes on from BPTQ01000002.1 coordinate 221,900,562, forward strand.
CTCATTCCAGACGAAGTAAGAGATTGATGAAAAGAAGCACTTTTGTAAAAAAGTACATAAATGAAGTTGCTTGAGAACCAATTATCAACATGTCTCGGAAGTTTCTCAATGCTGGGATTTAAACGAAATTCCTTAAGTTCGGTGCATATAACTCACATAAGGGATTAAGTGCTAGAAAACAGGGAGATTATAGATTATGCATGTTATCTGGCCCATATCAAGTGCAGGAATGCATATTTGTGAATGAGTCTTTCTCTGTATGAACATCAGCCCATATCGAAAAACTATTTTTAATAGGATAGGTAGCACAAAATTCATCTAACTGTTTGTGACAGACACATAAGATAGAAAATGTCAGCAGCTGCCAAGAAACAAACAATGCAGGAAGAAATAATTTAACGACAGATAAGTTTGCTTTTAAATATATATTCAAGATGAAATAGGAATCCTCTCACGTAGTCATTACAGGATGGTGTTCACAGAGTAAAATTTTCTTAAAGATGAACTTCAATAGACAGAAGAGCAAAAACTAAAGCAGCATTACCAACTGAGGGCATAAAATGCAGCAACCAGCTCAGGAGAAGATAAAAAGGGTCAACAAATAAGAGAGGAGTTTGAGAGATAAGTGTTTAAGAACCGGGAGTGAGAGAAGAGAATAGAAAACAGACCTCTAAACCCCGAGTATTTAAGAGTGGATATCTATGCTATTGAAGGATATAAACCATTTGGTGTAGAGTTTTAGTGAAGCCACATGCAGCTTTTGTGGAACTTGTTACCTATATTTGCTGTCATTAACTTGGGCATGCTTGGGGATAATTTAGTTTTGTATGATTTATTCGTTGGTAGAGTAGTTATCATTTCAATGCATGATAGGGCCTTAAATTTCTATAACAACTCATACAGAGAAAAGAAAATACTCACGTTTTACTCCAACCCTGCAAAACAAATGAAAAAGTATCCGTCAGATTGCATTGTAGACATAAACAATATAAGAATTCGTGAAATTAATAGCATGCTACATCAATGATCAAAGAAGGCGAGTCTCAAACTTACAAGGTAATGAACAAAATACTTCCACTCATTCTTCCGAATCTCAGACTTTTGAACCTTCAGGATAAAAAAAGAAAAACAAAAGTATAACGATATCAGATAAGGTACATCGTATCAGTAAATTGATATAAGACTTCAACTAAAGAATAACAGTCACAAAGTTGACTTTTTGAAATATATCGATTTCGAATTACTGATTAGGAACAAAAAACAGTTTGCATCCACAATTGTGAAATTGTTAACTAAACTGAATCATGAAACATGCTGCAAAACATGATAGGTCTTGGCATAACAAAAATTACCGATTTAGTAGAAAAACACAAATCAGAATTAACAGTAAGATCGTCGTATACAACATAAAACATTTGTCTGTCTTCAATTGCCAGCTGATCAGCAATGGGTTTCATTATCATACACAATGTTCTCCAAAAGGCATATTCAATGCTATTACAGATCATGGTTTACAAAGGGCCTTGTCACAACTAACTCTGTCTATCTATATACACTACAACGAAATAATCAGCATCAAGTTTACCCTCAGTACTACAATCATGAGACAGAAACCAACTATTTAGTAAGTTTACTACACCCTAGACGCGAAATCCAATCCAGCATACGAGATAATTGGTAATAAACAGGTATTTCAAACTCTAATTCCAAAATCCGGTTAAATCAGATCATAATTAATAACACTAGTTCAAATATATAAACCATCAAATCGCTAAAACATATCTAAGCCGACTTCATGTTTCTAAATCATATTACAAGTACGAAAACACTTCTCTCATTGATGAATCTTCTTTGCTCTACTTCACACATTTATATAAAATCAGTGCGAACCACATAAACAGCAAGCTTGTTTCTGCTTCACTTAAAAATAATATCAGCTCTCAAAAACAAAGTACAATGAAATCAGCTCTACAAAAAGTTGCAAGTTCAGCAATCATTAAACTGATTCCATCGTTTACTAGTCAACTCTACAGTAAAACATTTCAATAACATATAGGAGTAGTCTGAGAGGCGGACACTAAGAAAAAAATAAAAGTTGTAGCATATATTATCTGAAACACATGGATATTTTTGCAATTTTCCCCTTAACAAAAATTTTGGAGCGTCTCGTCCATAATAATTTTACGTAAATAGGTTTGATCCGTATAACCGGAGGCGGAGACAGGGTGGGCACGTGCCTCCTAGCGAAAAAAATTATAGCGTGATTTTTCTAAAATATATGACTATTTTTGTAATTTGCCCCCTAACAAACCGATTTGTAGTGTAGTATCTAAAAGTTATCAAAGTTTGCCCCCTCGACCATAACTTTCAGGCTCCCCCCCTGCGTGTAACTAACTAGCTGTTATATTAGTTATCGCGATCTTCCGCCTCTGAAGTCCGAAAAATATATGCGTCAACAAATACAAGCCTAGCTAGTTTTACGTAAATAATCAATCACACTAGCAAATTATGAATTAGAAGCCCTATCATTAGTTATCGTGATCGTTACGTGGAATTACCTTTGATATAATTCAATTTTATCAAAATCAATCACATATTAAAAACAAACAAAACAATACATAAAAAGTAGATCGAATTAATAAAAAGAGTGTGACGTGCCTTAGCTTCGTAGATACGAGGACCGTGATAGGCGAGAACTTTTTCACCGTCGTTAAAGAATTTGGAATTGGAATTGGCACGACGGCGATTGGTGGTTGAATCGTCACCGGTAGTAGTAGTAGTAACCATTATTAATTGTTTTTCCAATTTTACGTCATAAACCCTTACCCGCCTCTTTTTGATTTCCTTCACGCTTATTATTATAGTTTTGCATTTTCTTTTGCTTAGTTTTTGTACTTGTTATTCTATATTTTAATTTAATAATTTATAAAAGTGATATTACCTACGGTACAATTTTGTGTAGCCAACTTTTTATAATTTTGGGCTACAATTTGTGGGTCTCTGATTTCTTTTGTGAGTTTTTTAGCCTTTTTTGTGTGTCCGTGAATATTTCTTTATGTATTTTTAATGTTGGATTGTAGGAATTAGTTATTTTAGTTGTAGCCGACATATCCTCAAAAGTTATTACTAGTATATGTTATGTTGTTTTACTATAAGTTTATGGAATTAATTGCAATGGGATTATTATAGTAATTACATTATATTTATTTTGTTTTTACTTGACATGATATGGGTCATGGGATGCAATGAATGTTGGTCATGTTAACTTTTCTAAAAAGTTATTAATCCGTAGAAATTTAAAGAAAAATGTAATAAAATTATGGTAGTAGCGAGTGTCATAGATATGTATTTTTTTTAATTTTCTAATAAGTAATAACATGATGGTGAGAAGTGGCGAGAAGGGGTGGAGCCAAAAATATTTTGTCGAGTGAGCAAATATTGATAATTTTTAAAACTCACAACAAATCTTGTTGTTAGAGGGATTTACGCTACAATTTTTTTGCAATGGGGCATGCACCCTCCTGTCTCGTAAGGATGTCTCTCTCCTTATGTTGATCATGTGTACTACTTATTTCACTTATTGATGTATGGAAATCTTCTTCTAAGAAAATGTATGAAAATCCTTTTGCTAGTGTTATGGATATGTGATGAAGTATTTTCTTTTGATAACTGAGTAAAACAAATAAAAAGATGCATAGTAGAATAGTATGATAAGCAACTACACAAGACCCAACATCAGTTAAGCCCAAATAACTTACCCAGCATGTCTAACAAAGTTTTGCAGCGCAGCAAGCCCAATCCGATAATTGAATATTTTTTGGAGTTTTTGTCTCGCAGACTTGTAATTTGTAAACACTTTGAAGTTTAATTCTTTTGTTCCATCATCTCTCATCAAAATATAACTCAACAATCGATTTTATCTTCATAGAAATGGTTGACATGACTAACTCACATAGTCACATATCTGATTATACGTCTAAGAAGTAACTTTATTTGATTTTTTTATATGTATACTACTTATAATGCATGAAGGCATCTCATTCTTAATTTTAAGACGTACAAGAAATTAAGCATGATTTACAACACTTTAATGCACCCAATTTTCATAATTACAACAAAGTAAGCATATTATACAACAAAATAAAGCGTGGTGTCATTTCAATACCAAAATTCTATCAAACAAAATTAATGCTATTAAAAACACCCATTCACCAAAAATTACAACCATTTAAGCACAATGTATAATAGCTGCAACCAGATTTCAGATTTACAACAAAATAAGTATAGTGTACAACAAAATAAGCATGATGTAATTTTCAGACTTACAAAATTAATGCTATTAAAGTGGTCAATGTTATTAATGACTATAATGACTACTACTTACGAAAAAAGAAACATAGTGTACAACACTTTAATGCACTTAATTTTCAGACGTACAAAACAAGAAGCATAGTGTACAACAAAACACTACATTAATGCTATTTAATGTAGTCAAATATTTAACTCATCAATAAATATAATTATTAAAACACCCCTTACATAAGAAATACAAATTATCAAATATATTGTACAACCAAATTAAACACAATTCCTGCATTAAATTTCACTACTACAAATAATAAAGCACATTATATAAATATTCAAGCCCGAACGGGCAACGGGCCAAATGGGCTTGAGCCCGAACGGGCGAGGACCAAATGGGCTCGAGCCCGAGCAGACACGGGCCAACGGGTTTGAGCCCGAACGGGCACGGGCTATACGAAATTTTTGATATCCGTAAATTTATTGTTAGAAAGAACATAATAAACTAAAATAAATTATTTATCGAAAATTTTTATTTCAGGGTACCCGCCGCTACAACGCGCAAGTACCCTGCTAGTTGAAAGAATAACATGTAAACTGAAACAATTGAAAAAGGAGTTACTTTTAATAAAATATATGTGAGAAGAAAGATAATATAAAACACCATAGGTTTATTAAATCCCAACTTATAATAACGCATATGGGTTAAGATCAAATAAGAAGAAAAATTAAAATAAAATGATAAGAAGAAACCACAACTACACATTTTAGATGCACCTACAAATATAGATGCATCTCCTTTTAAAAATCTCACTCTAATTTAAAATGTGTGGCTAAAAATTCTTCTTATTTTTCTCACTTTAGTTTTTCTTCTTACTGGATCCCTTCTCTAAGGCATATTATTAAATAGGGAATTGATATGTACACATAGGATTTTACTTTGCACACATAAAATTACATGAGGTATTGTTTGTTTTATTCATTAATTGTATGTGTGCAAAGTAAAATTCAATGTGTACATATCATTACCCTATTAAATATGAAAGTTACTTACCAATAAAGTATAAGAGCACTAAGTGTGCAACAATTATAGGGTTTGAGTTATATAGCAAAAAGTGTTGTCATCTTATTATATTTTTTTTTCCCTATAACTCAGAACTATAACTTAAACAAAAAACACTCTCTTTTCATAACTCAAGTTATAGATCACCCTTTAGTCTATATATAATACAATAAAACACAAATATAACATAACAAAAAACAGCAAAAGAAGCTGTTAAATTTGGCGCGGGGACGGATAGTTTGGGTTGAGGTGCGTGGCTGGTGTTATAGGTAGGGGCGACAATTTTTACCCGACACAAAACTCGACATGAGGCCAACCTGTTAAATTTTTTTCTTCATAAATTAAAAATTATGTATATTTTAATTACGAGTTAAAGGGGTTAAAGAAGTCACCAACAAACTTGTTTAACCTATTTAACTCGTGTAATGTGCCAACTGGTTTAAAGTAAACAAGTTATAAGGGTCAACCCGAAACACCTTTAACCTATTTAACTCGTGTAATCTATTTAATCCGTCAACCCATATATATACACGGGTTAAATAGGTCTTGTTTGGGTTATGTGTAAATATGTTAGGGTTGACATAGCTAACCCGATTATTAAAACGTGTCATATTCGGGTTGGGTTATTTTGACTCGCCAATCTACCAACTTGAACCCGCCAACCCGATCCCGATCCCAAGTGTCGCTTCAAGTTGTAGGGTTGCGATATAGGCCACTATCCAACTTATAACTCGCCCACACCGAAAGCTTTAAAGCTAGATATACAAGGCTTTTTTCGCGCGATGTCTCCCTGCCATTCACGCGATGTGTTGAAACGCCCTTCCTCCACTGACGCCTTGTCCTCCCATTTTTTTAAAAATGAGTGGTTCAGAACAATGAGTTGTGCAAGCAAAACATAATTGTGTCTGTAAGTACATTATAGGATGTATTTGTGTTTAAGGAAAATATGTTTAAATAGTGATGTTAGTAGTTCTATCAGACATGTTGTATAGTTGATGATATAAAAAGAAACTGATATGCCTTTAAGTTAACGGACAAGGATCTTCTCATGTTCATTTGAACATGAGAGGTAAAGTTATGTTTATTGTGATAGTACCAGGGACGGAACCAGGGGGTGTCCCGGGACACCCATGGATATTTGTGTCGTAATGTTAATTTTGTTAAAAAAACACCGATTTTTCTTAAATGCACCCGGTCCCTAAAAATTGTATTCATAATATTGTTTAGTTTATTCCAAATGAACCTGGTCACATCACGTCCTGGTTCAGTCTCTGAATAATACATTGTCATTATTGCAAACATTTTTCTTATTTTAGTTCAAATGTATAATCATATTAAGCATAACATTACCTCTCATGTTTAAATGAACATGAGAGGATCATGATCTTAAGTTAACATTAACAAATACGATTACCATTACACCCGGATTGTTGCAGTGAGTTTTTTTAACACTGTGTTCTCAAGTTGAGTAAAAAGGAGGAAGGAAAGTGAAAGTGATAAAAGTTGTGTTCTCTAGTTTTTCTTAGGAAGTAAAGTGAGTGAAAGTAAATATATTTTAGTTATAAAACTTTCATCCCATTTTTAGAATAACGCTGTGTTCTTGAGTTTTTTCATTAAAGAAAAAGGAAGTAAAGTGGAAGTAAACACTTTACTTCCATTTCCGCCCATTTTTGGGAGGAAACACTTTCCTTCCAAAATCACCCAAATAAGCCTAATTTTACTTCCATTTCATTTCCTTTTCCTCCTTAAGTAAAACTCAAGAACACAATGTGGAAGTAAATATCTTCACTTTACTTCCCTTTCATTTTCTTTTCTTTAATGATCCGACTCGAGAACACAGCGTAAAAGTGACTTTACTTTCTCTCACTAACTTTACTTTGTCTTTCTTTCACTTTCTTGTTTTTTTTTCTTAAAAAGAAAAAGGAAAAGACAAAATAGAATGATTGAACATTTGGAGTTTTGGACGGTAAAGATTTAGCGGAGGATTGAAGGAATCGAAAGTTCACGTGGAATTCTTGAAAGACACGGACGGCTGGTCACGTGCATAATCATCGGATGGAAATAATTTTCAATATCTCAGTCACCAAATTAAAGATATGCCATTTTCACGCTGATGATTTGGATGGGCATCAAACTATCAATTACCGAAATAATGATTTGGATGGGTATCAAACTACTCCCTCCGTCTCAATTTAATTGTCATGAGAAAGAAAGCACAAAGTTTAATAAAAGTGGGGCAACTTTAATTTTTAACCACACAAATAGAATATTCCCCCTTTATATTCCCTAGTTTTTACTAAAAAGGGAAAGTGGACAATTTTTTTGAGACATCCAAAAATGGAAATATGGACAATTAAATTGAGACGGAGGGAGTATCAATTACCAAAACAAGTACATATTTAAGAAGTTATTTTCTAAGAATACTCTCAATCCTTACAATCATTTTATTTTACATATTTATGTCATATCAGCTTTCTTTTTTATACTTATCATTTTATTTTTCACTCTCAACCATCTTACACCACTTTACCTTCAACAAATTTATTTATTTATTAAAATACCCAATTATATATCTCTCACACACTTACAAACCAAAAAAATAAATAAATAAAATACCCGCTAACACAATTGCCGAAAAGCAAAAAATTCACCTTTGGCTGCCTTTCTTCTTTCTTTGCCAACCACTCACGCCACACTCCTAACCATTCTTGCTTTGTGAATTTGCTTCCCAACCTCCCACACTAGTAGCGTTGGGGGTAACCTAAGTAAGTATAAAAAAAGTTTGTAAATTAAAGAATAGATATTATTTAAATAATTAATAGATTACATTGTTTTTTTAAATTATAAAAGTTTTAGTCAAACAATATTACTTATAAAAATAGGTTTTAGAACTTTAAACAATTTTATATATATAATAAAGATAAACTAATCAAAAGCATAGAATGTGTCATAGACTCACGGATACAGGTAGGCTGAGTACGGTCTGAAAATCGGACAAAACCGATTAAAACCAGATCGGTTTGAAAACTAATTTGGCCCAAAATATCGGATCAAAGACTGGATCAAAATGTTCGGTTTGGGGCTCAGTCGGTTCGGTTGATTTGTCGGTTCGGTCTTGTCCAATAAAGCATAATAGTCGGTTTGAAGTAAGATCGAATTGAACCAAGAACCAAATACAAGGAAAATGATGAAGCGAGAACTGAAACGAAATACTTTCGTTTCAGTCTAGATTGGACTGACTACCGAACATTGGTATATATTTTATAACTAAATTACTAAATTTTGACCTATTACCAGAAAAATAAGAAGTTGATTTTAAAAATCCTAATATTTTTCTTATCAGATCGTGCTTAACTCAAAAGCATTGCAATATTTGGCTCATTTTATTCAAAATTTAAATATGTCATTGTTGGTATATTTCTTAAAAGAAACTTGTTGGATATTTGTTAGATATTTGATAAATAAAATTTGTTACACAAAAAAAGTGTAAATAGTAAAAGTTTAAGGTAGTTTCATAACTTGTTACATAATTTAGGGATGTGTTTCAGAACTTTTTTTTATCAAATTTATATTTAAACAAATTTTTTGCCAGATGTTTTACTGAAAGCAGTCTACTTACTCTCAGGTTTATCTTGAGGTAAAAGTAGGATCTGACTACATTCTACTTTCCTCATACCCTGGCCTGGAGGGATTGGGTATGTTGTTGTTGTTGTTGTTGTTGTTGTATATTTAGAAACTTTATTGTAGTTTATAAAATTATTATATAGTTAAAAGGGGTGTTTTCTTTTTGTTAGCAAAAAAGCATTTATTTTTATAAATAAAGTTTAACATTTTCATAAAATCATATGGAAGTCAATAGTATTGCAATATTGGACTCATAGTTTAGAGACTTTTTATCGGTTATTTTTTATAAAAAAATCGCTATATATTTGATAAATAAAGTTTATTATAGTAAATAGCTAAAAGTATAAGATAGTTTTGGTAACTCATTAAATAGTCTAGGGGTGTTGTAATTTTTGTTTAAGTTTTGCGAAACGACGTCGTGGATGATAAACGTATATATATATGTATAATTGCACTATAATTATACACAAACAATATACACGATTTTTATTTATACTGAACAAGTATATATCAATGATTTTTTATTTTTATTTTTATTTTTTTTTATTTTTTATTTTTTATTATTATTTTTTTTTTACATATGTCCAACTCACCGTGATAATGACTGGATAAAACTTGACGTGTTTTGTCAATTCAAATATAAAAAAGAAAGGTTATAGAGAAAAGGGAATCCCAAATGAATTGGAGAACAGTGTGAAAGTTATGCACCAACCAAAATCCTTTTCAATTGTGGGTCAAAACATAGTATTTGAACGAACCACAATAAAATATTTTTTTCTTGGACAATAATTAAAATAAAATTACTTTTTTTTCCCTTCTAATTTATGCCTTTAGATAGAAAGATTATACTTCTAATACGCTTTAACCAAATTTGATTTTTGTTCCATACCAAATTTACACTTTTCATATTAAAACAATTAGAATAATTTAAATTCCTCACGCAATATTTTATCAGTAATGAAATCGTATATCACATTTTTTTTCTTCATAATCTTCATACTGCTCATGCACGTTCGCTAAATTCGAATAAAGATAAGAACCCTAATCTTGCTAAAATGGTAGATTTAAACCACTCTTATAAATGAAAATGAAGGAGAACTACACTTTCTTTTACTTCTTTATCTCTAAGTTTCTACACTTGCACATAAGAAACTCTTTTTTTGTTTCAAACTACTTTAACCGCCGACTAAAAGGCGATCTAAAACTTATATGTATTTCTTTTCTATAAAAGTGTAAAATGTGTAATAAAATCTCAATCATTCAAACACGAAAAAATGACCCACATTCCAAAAAGCCCTTCACCGTCCTTTAGTCATCCCAATGACCCTGACCCCTTTATATAATAAGAAGCGTATCTTGTCAAACAAACTACAAACCATTCTTTTCCTCTCACTTTTTCTCCACCACCCCTTAATTCCCTCCTCAATATTCCCATAATTCACACACAAAGACTCACTATTTTAAACACACACACTAAGCCCAAACATACCATCTATGAAGACCAAAACGAGCATGTGCTCGTGCGCATTGGTGTTCATGATCATGGTGGTTTCTGTTGTCTCAAGAAACACACCACCATCACCTTTGGCCATGACTACTATACAAAATGATAGCAGTCATGTCAAGGTGGGTGAAATAACAAGGTTAGTTATAAATCAAGTTCATCGTGTTGAAAGGAAAGTTCAAGCTTACTACACGGCTTCTTCGGGTCCTAGTGATAGAGGACGAGGTCATAAGTAACTGTAAATGGTTCTAGTACATTTTACGAAACCGATTCAAATTTATTCAAGTGGCCGTGGAACTTGTTAAGTATATTACAAACGCATGGAAATCCTCTGTGAAGAAGCAACAAAAGTTACGTCCGTTTGATATGGTTTATGTGTACCTAAAGAAAAACCAAATTATGTTTTATCATGCGTTGTATTTTTTGGTTGATCATTGTTATTCATAGTACGTACATAAGTCGTTATTGTAGCATAAGCAGTTGAAGTATATGATTGATCTTTCAGTTAAAGATATTCACATTCATTTGTAGTATTTGTGTTTTTTTAGTTAACTTTTACTACTTTATGTTATCTTTGCATAAGCTTGAAAATTATTCGTTCATTAAATAAGTCGAGGTGTGCTTTTTACTTGATTATGATACCAAGATTCAATAGTGTCTCTTATAATTAAAATTGACACATAATCGATCAATTCTCATGTTATCAACACTTTGCTTTTACTACTTCCATCGAATAAACAAGAGTGGATGGTTACAGATTCTAGCCCGACTTTGAGTTTGGGCTAGTTATACTTGGTCTTGAGCACACAAATCCAATTACGGTGGCAAAAAATAATGTGTGATCGATTAACATATATACAGTATATATGTGATCCAAAGACTTTGACGTACTCATACGTGGATCGGTTCAAATTTCGCTATATAGTGAGATAAGTGGTATAAAAGTATAAAAGTACGTATTGTTATGTTTTTGAAAAGCAAAGAAATCACATCCTGATATACTCCTATATAACTGTGATAATGTTAGGTGGTGTTTGTTTGTAACTTAATTGACTTAATATTAAGAAAAACTAAATTCATTAAGTCATATTAAAACTGTTTGTTTATAACTTAATAGAACAATATGACTGAAAATATTAAGTAATAAAATTGGAGTTGTCTGCATTAAGTCATCTCTTAATTAGAAATGACTTAATAAAAAATTTAACAAACAAGCCCTTAGTGTTCTTTATAGAAACAAAAACAAATAAATAATGCATGTATACTAAAAAATTTATAGCCGGTTTCAGAATGGATATGTCAACGTTAGCTAAAAACTAAAACGAGCTAGCGAGTTTCCAAGTATTTTCTTGCGTAATGTTATTAGCTACGAGGTTAATGGTCACTTAGTTTAGATATGGCAATGTTAGGTGGTGTTTGTTTTTTTTAAATTGCCTCTTAACAGCCTCTTAATCTGACTCGTTCAGACACGGTCAGACATTTTGGTCATTCAGTGCGTTTGTTTTTCTTTTCTCGTTCAGACGCAGTCAGAGGCAAAAACCTCTAAACCAACAAGAGGTGGAGAGGATGTCTTACTACCTCTTAATGACTTTCATCTTTTTATTGTTATTATGATTATTTTTTACTTTGTTACTTATTTTTTTTTACAAAAAACAAACACTATTATTTCATTCAGATTCAGACATTTACGTCTCAGATTCAGATTCAGATGTGCGATTCAGATTCAGATTCAGAGCCTCTTAATAAACAAACAACACCTTACTCTGTTAATTTATCTCTATTGTATAGTCATGTTTTTCTATTCAGGGTAACACAAATAAATAATCCAGGGATAGCCGTTTAATTAGAAGGTTGAAACTGAGTTGACGACGGGTTGAAGTTTGGGTGGCGATTCTCGACACAACACGAACCTGACACAAAGTTAAACATGTTTGGGTTGAGGATAAATATGTTTGGATAAAAAACAAATCAACCCATCTAACTCATTTAATAAACGGGTCATGTTTGAGTTTAGTAAGTCAACCAGTGAAACGTTGAAGTATATAATCCTATAAAATAATGGGTCTAACATAAAACCATCATCGCAAATTTCGAATATCCAAAATTGTGATATAACTAGTTGTTGACAAGTCCCTTAAATTATTTAAATCAACAACAAAAACTTATTGTGACAAAAGTCTCATTTCATATTTTTGCTTTAGGCCTCAAAACACCATAAGACGTCTATGATATCATCATAATTGTATTTACTCGTTTGGCAAATCTTTATCTTTTAGATAACTTTATCTAAATTCATGCGGTAACTGTTTGTAAAAGTGATTTCAAACTTGTAGAAAAGATAATCCTTCAATAAAAAAACCGAAAAAATCGAAAATCGAACCACAAAAAACCAAACCGAAATTTTAGTACGGGGTTTAGTTTTGAAAAACTTAAAATCAAAATTTTGGTTCGGGTTTTGGTTTTACCCAAAATCCACCCCAAATCGCCCGATGCTCACCCCTAACTAAAACTCTGTAAACGCAAGCTTTATAAATATCAAGATGAACCACGTGGTACTAAGGGCACGTTTGGTAGAGAATTTTTCAAAGAAATGAAATGAAGCAGAGAATAAAATCTCAGAGAATAGAAATCAGTAGAGAATTTTGTTCAATTATAATGTTTGGAAACACAGAGACTTGACTCGAGAAATGAATTTTTTTTTATTTAAATAACATTTTTTGATATAAGACTCACATGTATTTGTTTGTTGATTTAAAAATAAATAAAAATAAATTATTTTTTCTAAATAACAATTCTTAAAAAATATTTTAAAGAAAATAAATTATTTTAAAAAAACTTATTTAAAAAAAATATATTTTTTTTTTAATTTATTTTTTTAAAATTTATTTACTTTCTTTAAAAAAATATTTTTTTAAAATGTATTTATTTAATAAAAAAAATAAAAAAAACATGTTTTTTCTAAAAAATTATTATTTAAAAATGTATTTATTTAAAAAAAATTTATTTTTTTTTTAAATTATTTTTTAAAAATATATTTATTAAAAAAAAAACTTATTTAAAAAAAAAATTAAAAAAACGTATGTTTGGAACTAAAGTACAAATATAAGTCGAAAAAGAAAAAAAACATATCATGAAAATATATTACGAATACTAACAATTCTCATCTCTCCAATTTCCCAACCAAAAGTGATGGAAATCAAACTCTAAAATTTACACTACCAACTCTTTACCAATTCTCCTCAATTCTCCTCATTTCTCCACCTTTTAATTTCTCTAACCAACCAAACAAGGGAATTCGATTCATTTCCATTTCTCTTTTACCATTTCTCCACCTTTTAAGTGTATGCATGAGATTAATTATAATATATATATATATATATATATATATATATATATATATATATATATATATATATATATATATATATATATATATAGAGTATGGTTATTGTGAAAAGTCACTAATGGTAAAAAGTATAGGAAGGAATTCTAGCCATAGGATTATGAGATTAAATTGGTGTACTAATGATATTAAATTAAGATATTAATGACACATTTGACACATAACTTTATATGTTGACACACTTACACAAAACTTATTGTAATTGACACATAATTGACGTATTATTGACATACACACGATTTTTTTAGCTAAATATGTTGACACACTTGCACATATCTTCTTCTAATTGACACACAATTGTCATATTTTCAATACGATATAAATGACACATACACTTTTTATCCTTTTTATCTTAAAAACTTTTTATTTGATCCAAAGCATATATATATATATATATAGGGTGAGGTTCTCTTCAGAACCAAATAAATTGCGAGAACTGCGAGAACCAGCATCAACCAATCAGATTTTTTAAAATATTAAATTTTTATTATATAATTTAAAAGGGTTTAATGGTAAAAATACTTTTTAATTTTATTTTTGATTTTTTTTAGAAAAAACGTTTTTTAGTACCCTAAATTCTAGGGTTTTTTTTTTTTTTTTTTTTTTTTTTTTTTTTTTTTTTTTTTTTTGGCATTATACCTATTTAAAAAAATATTATGTGCACATGTGTTTTGCATTATGTGACAACTGTATTTTTCGTTTATGCATAGGTATTTTGTATTTGCACGTGTATCTTAAAAAATATATAAATATGTATACAAACAATAAAACTTTATTAACAGATTTATGTAAATTCATACAAACAACAAAACTTTATTAAAAAATACCACATAAATATGTTTTATTACAAATATATGAAGCTTGCACATGTGCATAATACAATATCTTTAACAGTTGGTTTATCTTTTAGGCGTGCGCATATATTCCTCGCTTGTTTCAAGAACCCATGAAATCTACACATGTGTTTTTAATCCTTGTGCACATGTGTTTTTATCGTCTCGCTCATCTTAACTGATACAATTATGTGCCAGCAGCCACACGTCAAGTAACATGTCACCATCAATTATCATTCGACATGTTACATAATTATAAAATAGGAGCAAACTTTTATTATATAATTCATCTTATACAAGTGCATTTGTATTCTTCGCCTTCACGATAACCCTGAAAATTTGCATCTAATATTAATAGTTTGTACATAATCAAGAACAAATAAAAACATAAATATAAACCAGGAAATTTGCATACAAAAAGTTCAATGACTCAAACACATGTGCATTCGTTGTCAATTCATCATTTTCATTACATAAATACATGTGCATTTGTTTCAAAATCTCATGTCTATGACGTAAACACATGTGCATTATTTGACTAACACATATTCAAGAGCAAATGCAACAAAAGGGGATATGGCGTATCCCATGATAGGGATACGTCATATTAAAGGATACAACGTATCCCTAGATGAGGATAAGGCGTATCGATCCAGTATTATAGCAATATACATTTGTAGATCATGTTTGGCATATTTATGTTTGTAGCTATAGTCAAGAACGAGCAAGTAATTATACAATGATTAGTAGTCCATAGCATGAAAATATAGATGATTCACAGCTCATGACACATGTGCTTTAGTTTTGAAACATTATCCAGGTTAATGTCATAACTCGGATATAGCTGAGAAATAGCCATGTTAAGGATGCTCACAAAAGCGACATTAACCATGTTATTGGTGCCTAAGAAACACACAATTAGTTATGTAGCGTGCCTAATAGATGCACAATGTGGAACTCCCATAGATAGTACCCTATGTGGATGACACGTGCTTAACATGGTGATTATAGAATCCTAAGTGGATGACCCATGTACTATGTGGATGACCCGTGCACATATTCATGACATCTTTGTGGATGACCCATGCTTTGAATAACACTTAGGTCCTTTGTGGATGAACCGCATTAGAAATGCACGTATGACAAGTTATACCCTAAAGAAGAGTACTCGTTGGCTAGCTAGGGAATTCCAATTGTTAGCATAAAGTCGATTCAGATATTGCATATCCAATTTTAGTATCAGTTTCAGATATAGTTTATATCCAAAACCATGCTTATGCACCCAGGTTGCACCCGTGTAATAGAGTAATATCTCAGCCTCCGATTCAGTTTCAGATACAGATTCAGTTTCAGATACAAATACAGAATCAGCTTCAGAGTCAGACTCAATTATTAGTTTGATTCAGTACAACTAAATCATTAGTTAGTAACAAAATAGCTTAGTTACAGTTTCAGATTTATACTCAGACCTATTTACTCAATAAGTAATCAGAACTTACCGTGCTCAATTTCCACTTTTGCAAGTTAGGTTTTATGAAGTTGGGGCTTGTAGATTAAGAAGATGATCTGAGGGAACTGTAATGCTCATGTTTATAGGTGACAAACATCCCAACCACTCTTTTGCTATGTAGGTTGTTAACGCTCCACATGATTTTAGTTATATGTCTTTTCAGTCCAAAATATTATTAGTCAAGTTTTAGTATTAAAGTGTATACACTTGATTATAGGTCAAAACATGAGTGTTTGGGCTAACACATGCACTTGTAGTATTTAATTCTTTCGCTTTAGTTTTTATGAAACATTGTTATTGAGTTGTTATTTACTGAATGTGAAATGAATTTCCAAATTTCATGTTTTTGGGGAAACGGTCTGTGGAAAACTAGAAAGGGGGTTGAATAGTTTTACCGATTAAAACTTCGTTTTAAACTATTTAGATCGACTTATGTCAATCTATTTGGTGTGTGTGTTGGATAATGATAGATAAGCATATAAGTAAGTAATGTAAAGATAAAGAGTGTTGGGGTGTATAAAGTCAAAGTGCTGAAGAGTTAAAGTACTGAAGTCAAAGTACTGCTAAAGAGGAAGGTCAAAGTACTGCTCGATCATCAAAGTACTGCAAGGTCGAAGGACTACTATGCAAAATCGTTAAGGATTATATTGTAATTCTAGAATGTTCTAAGTATCACTTGACGTACAAGGGATAGAATTGTAAACCGACTAGGGTTATCCTTAAGCCTATAAAAGGACCCTTAGATTGGCATTAGATGTACGTGCATTATTAGAGTTTTTAGAGAATACGATATTAGAGTTTTAGAGTTGTTAAAGAATCTGTATAATAAGCAGATTCAGAGTTTTAATATAATCGTTAAAGTTTAAGTTAAATCTTCTTAACTTTGTTAAGTAAATTCCGCATACTTGATAGAGATAGTTCAGTGTTTCTTTGTTAGCAACTTAGGATTTATCCGAGGTTACTAAATCCTTACAAGCTATATAAGTTAGTTTGGTTAGAATACATCGTTCCAACAAGTGGTATCAGAGCTTGTGTGGAAACTCTGACTAAGAAGAAACCCCTAAAACCTAGTTAACAACAAACCCTAAAGATGTCGACTGAAGCTGCACCACCACCATCCATCACCTCACTCAGAATACCAATCATCAAGAAGGGAGAGTACGATCTATGGAGCATGAAGATGAGGCAGTACATTGCCATTACAGACCATGCATTATGGACTGTAATTGTAAATGGTAATGAAGTTGTTGCAGAACCAGTAGAGATTCCTGGACAACCTAAACCACCCAAGGCTGTCTTACCAGCAGCAACAGTAAGAAATCAAGAAAAGGCTCTCAACATCCTATTGTCTGCTATACCTGATGGTCACCTACTCAAGTTTCATGATGCTAAGGATGCTAAACAACTATGGGCTGCTCTCAAGACAAGGTTTGGAGGTAATGATGCTTCCAAGAAGATGCACATAAATCTGTTGAAGCCACAGTTTGAAACTTTCACGGTTGGTGAAAGAGAAGGTCTTGATGCTGCCTATGATAGATTTCAAAATCTCCTCAGCATGCTAGAGTTATACAAGGCAGAGGTATCTGTTGAAGATGCAAATATGAAGTTCTTAAGGAGTTTGCCATCGACATGGCATGTGATTGCAACTATGATCAGAGGACAACCTGGTTTGGACACTATGGACTTTGATGATCTCTACAACCATCTGAAGGTGTATGAGCATGAGATGAATGGCCAAACAAGTTCATAGTCTCATAGTATAGCGTTTGTGTCATCTGAAAAGAGAGGCAACACTTCCACTAAAAGTACTGCTTATCCTACTCAAAGTACTGTTAGTTATCCTGCTCATTCTATCACAACCATGACCAACCCTACATCATCACCAACAAACACCATACATTCTGATGAAGTCGTATGCTCATTCTTTGCTCATCAAGCCACTCTACCTGTTACTTATGAAGAGGATTTGTCACAAATTGAAGAGGATGCTCTTGAAGAAATTGATATCAGGTGGCAAGTTTCTATAATCACTGCAAGGATCAAGAAGTTTATGAAGAAAACAGGAAGAGGCATCGACTTCAAACCCAAACAGGGTATCACTTTTGACAAATCCAAGATTTAATGCTTTAACTGTCAAAAGACTGGACACTTTGCAAGGGAGTGCAAGTTTGCTAAATATCAGGAAAACAGGATGACTGAGAAACCTAAGCTTGAACTAAAGGAAATTCCTGTTACTGAAACAAAAGCTTTGGTTGCTCAAGAGAATCTATCAGAGGTTGACTGAAGTACTGAGTTTGATGATGAACCAGTAACCTATTGTATGGTTGCAGTGGAAGAATCAGTGGAAGAGTTTGATTGGAGCACAACCTTCGATGAGGAACCTGAACATGCTATTTTGGAATCCAGAGATGGTCTAGGAAGCTTTGATTGGAGCATGAAGACTGAAGATGAACCTGTTCTGCTTGCTATGGTAGCTACTTAATCAAGTTTACCCCTATCTCTGAGGTATGCTCTAAGTGTCATAATTTTTATCAAAAAGTGCTTAATGATTATGTAACTGAAAGAGATAACTATAGTAGGGCTAGGTCAGAAGTAGCTGGTTACCAAATCACTTTAGAGTCTATGGAAGCCAAAATAATAACACATGAAAATAATGAAATGGCTTGGGCAGAAAAGTATGAACAACAGGATTATCAGTTAAAATTAAGTGAATGGAAGTTAGGATGTAAGATTTTTGAGATTGAAAAGCTGACTAAGGAGAGGGATGAATTGCTAGAAAAATTTGCTGCTTGGGGACAATCTGGTCTTTCTCATGTTAGTTATGTTGAAAAACAGAGAAGAGCTTACATTAGAACTGGACTAGGATTTGGTATGGACTTTAGTAGAATAGAGGAAAACCCACATAGTGATGAGAACCAACTTGACTTTGAGGATATAACAACTAGTGATGATGAACTCATTAACTATGTAGAGAACACATCTAGTGATGAAGAATCAATTAGTCAAACACCTCCAGAGTTTAAGAAAGACAATGGTTATCATGCAGTCCCTCATCCCACTGGTAGTTTTCAACCACTTAGGGCAGATGTTTCTCGTTTTGGAGTAGACAACTTAGAGTTTAGGAAGAAGCTTACAGGCAAATCTAGTTCTGAAACCCCAAAAGAAACAGTTGAAAAACCTAAGGTTGATGATGTTAAGAGTCAAGCAGTACCTTCAACTCAAAGTACTGCTGCACGATCAGCAGTACCTTTAATAAAACCTTTTCAAAATACTGCTAAACCTTTTTGGGATAATTTTGGTCAAAACAGTTTTCATCATTCACCAAAAAGACAAGATACTTTTAATCATAGACCTAAAGGAAGAAATTTTGGGAGTATGGGTCAAAAATTGTGTTTTGTTTGTTATAGTTCTGATCATCTGATCAAGGACTGTGACTTTCACTCAGACTACTTAAGCAAATTCCCAAAGACCAAATCTGAAAACCAAAAACCTAGGGAGAATAAACCAGTCTGGAATCATTCACATAGGGTTAACCATAGCAACTTCTCACAAGACTATAGGTACCCTCACCAGAGAAGACCTTTTTCAAAACCCCCAGTACTTTCAAACACTTTTCAAGGTACTGTTAAGCCAAAACCAGTACCTTCTCAAAGTACTGCTCAGTTTTTACCAAACACTTTTTGGAATAGAAGCCCTAGAAGATCTAATTACTATCAATCTAGAAGAAGTTTCAACTCAAAGAAAGTAACTAGATCAAGGAACTCTACACCAGAAGTTAAAACCAAATGGGTTAAGAAGGAAAGTACTGATGGGGAACAAACAGTACTTTCAGCAAGTGTGAGTGAATCAGAGATTTTTGTTGAAAATAAAAAGGAAAACTTGGATGAAAAAGAGATTGTTATTGAAAAACCAACACAAGTTTTTGAACAACCAAAGATAATTGATCATGTGTTTAAAGATAGTGGGAATTACATACTTAAAGAATTTAAGTATGTAACTCCACAAGGGGAACACAAGTCAGTAATGGCTTGGGTTCCTAAAATTAACTAACTCGTTTATCTTTGTACATGGCAACCCAGAAGAGAAGCTTAAAGATCATCTAATTGTGGATAGTGGTTGCTCTGGAAGCATGACAGGAGACAAAGAGATTCTGTCATATTTTAGATCTTATAATGGAGGAAGAGTTGCATTTGGAAATGATGCTAGTGGAGGAAGAATAACTGGAAAAGGAACCATCAAAGCAGGAAGCATAGAGTTTGAGAATGTTAGATATGTGAAGGAGCTCAAGTTCAACCTTTTGTCAGTCTCTCAGATCTGTGACAAGAAGCACCCTGTGCTATTCACTTACACAGAATGTCTTATTCTTTCCCCTAAATTTAATCTTGTTGATGATAACTTGGTAGTACTGAGAGTACCAAGAACTAATGATGTGTATAGTCTGTATATGAAGAGAATCTTTAGTTATTTGAAACAACAACCTAAGTTGGGGTTGTGGTATCCAAAGGATTCACCTTTTCACTTGGAAGCTTTTTCAGATAGTGATTATGCAGGTGAAAACTATGATAGAAGATCAACCACTGGAGGATGCCAATATCTTGGTAGAAGATTAGTCTCATGGCAGTTTAAGAAGCAAACTATTGCAGCAACATCATCTACTGAAGCAGAATATGTGGCTGCTGCAAGCTGTTGTGGACAAGTTTTATGGATGCAGAATCAACTCTTGGATTATGGGTTCAACTTCAAGAACACTCCTATCAACATTGATAATGAGAGTATGATAACGCTACACGCGTCGTTCGGGGTCAAAGGAACTTCCTTTTCTTCGAGCAAGTTTTATAACACCCTAGGCAGTGAACCTAATCGTTGTAGTGTAGTATTAGGGTAAGCCACGGGTATTGATATCGTTCTCTAGGGGAATAGGAATGCTAGTGAGAAGTTACTACGCTAAGGTTGGGGTTGAGGAAGATTATGTTTTATCTTTTTTATGTTTTTTAGGAAATGGAAAGGTACGAATCTCGGGGTTTGGATTTGGGGGTTGGTATTTCTACCGATTACTCTAATTATCTAATTATCTAATCTAAGGTGTATGTAGTCTATGTCTAATTATTGTGTGCTCGTATGATAGTTTAAAGATGTGTTTACTTAGGTTTTATTACTCCTTAATTATCTTCTATTGATGGTTGAATTGTCACGTCCTTATTCTTAATCGCGTTGCGTGTCTAAAGTCGTAGGGTATGCGTTTATCCCTAACTCTTTGAACTTACCAAAGGGTCTCATATACAAAACCCTCTAGGGATTATAAACTCTAACTCTAAGGCCTCTTTGGATGGTTTAGCCTACAACCGCTCTAAGTGCTATAGCCTAAGGTTCACAAAGATTAATCAAGCATTAATTACACAACGAATGACCTACCGCATTACTAGATCATTAAAAATTAAGATAAGAGACAACCAATCAATATTCAATAATTAAGTTTCATATTCCCTAAGCAAACACACAAATAAATTAGCCGGACATGGAGAACATGCAAGCATACACACAAATAATCAAAGACATAATTGTATTAATGAAGTAAAACACTTATCTTGATGTAAGATAGGGTTTGGAACCCTAAAATACTGTACAAGACACCCTTGGTTCGGTTTAGGTTTTTACTCCAAAAGACTACTCATAAATACTGAAAAATTCGGATTCTATATATAAGATTACATATGCGACGGCGTCACCTTATGATTTGTGACGCCGTCGGGTCGCCGTCATTAGGGTTTCGTCTTGGCCACGTTAGTCTTGTGACGGCGTCACCTTATGCTCGTAACGCCGTCCTCTTCAGCTTCTGACGCCGTCTGGATCAAATCTAGGCCGTCTGAGTTGCGACGGCCTACTCTTTTAAAGCCTGACACCGTCACTTGAAAATATGAATTTTTGCTTCTGTGCCGTCACAAAAGTGTTGCGACGGCGTCGCTAATAACACCTGACGCCGTCACTTGTAGAACCTGACGCCGTCCCCTTTAGTTCCAGCAGTCTGAGTGGCTCGATTCTTGACTTTGGCCATTTTCTTCGTATATCCGCGCCTTTTCGTCCAAATAAGTGCCATTCCAGCAATTTGCCTTCAAGAGACCTAAAAAGTGAAAAGGAACGATATTAAGTAATAACGGATACAAAAGTGATCAAATAAGGGCTTAAACGACCCCTCAAAAAGGTACATTTTAAAACCTTATCAAATATCCCTATACTTGGTATTTGCTTGTCCTCAAGCAAATGTCTTTTAGCCAATTAATTTATAAGTTAAGGGTCATGAAGCATTGGTTTAAAACAGTCCACAACACATATAAGTCCCGCAAAAGTCATAACAAACACGAAAATTACATACTAGCACCTCAAATGGGGTGTTTGGATACTCACATCTCTCTCGGGTGTATATGAAATATAACAAATTGGAAATGGAAGATAAACACTCATTAACCGGTCCTAGTACATAGATTACCATAGGCTTGAGAATAGATCAAACCTCCATCGCTTTGGCGTAAGCACCTAGGAAAGACTATCAAAGAAGTCTTTAAAGGGTTGTAATGTTAGGCTTACGGTAGGGAAACAAAGGGTTTGGTGGGATAGGCTATTTAGTGGTGGCAAGTCAAAAATCTTTTATGTTACAAGCATACGAAGAATGGCGTTGCTAAGCCAAGACTCGACACTCTAAAGTCTAGGTAACTGAAACAAACAAACATAAATTTAAATGATAGATGTAGGATGGTAGCCCTTTTTTTTTTTTTTTTTTTTTTTTTTTTTTTTTTTTTTTTTTAACACTCTATTTTTTTTTTCTTTTTCTATATTTTTTTTTCGATTTTTTTTTCATACACTTTTACTCTAGCATCCTCTACGGTAACATCAAAATGATAGGGATTTATAGGCACATCCCTACACTTGAGTTTTTTATTACTCTAACACTAATTTGACCCGAATTGAAAAGATCAAAACACTTGGGGTATGTTATTACGTAAATAAGGGAATTTAACGTTCCCTTCCAATCATTTTATAAACTTTAACTTTTTCCCATGAGTCCCAATCGTTCCAAAACTGTGTACAAAGGATATGACTCGACTTAGCAACTCATGCAAGCAACTAGATAATTGAACTAAGGGTTTTGGGGTGATAACAATAATGCACTAAAAGTGAGTGCATACATGGTAGGCTAAGGCGATTTGGGTGTATATTTGGGGGTGGGGTGTAAACAATGCTCTTCATTGATATTCCGGAAAAACCGAAACATCACGAGAACCGCGAAAAGGATAGGCTCTGAGGGGTTAACTAGGGGTATCGTGTACTAAAAATGAGTACATCGCAAAGGGTGTGGGAGAATTACTCAACCGATGTGGAAGAAGTAATTATATTACGGGTATCAAACAGGGGTTATCCTAATGCCTCTTATCATTTAGTTATTCCTAACTACACAAGTGTAGTCTTACTAGCGATCTCAGAATGCATCACAAAACAAGTTCTAGAATCTAATATACTACCGGTTCACACTCTAAGCATTAAAGATGAATGCTTTAATTCCTACTAATCTAAGGGCGATCCTCACATTTTTGGTGGAATTTAGGTGGTAAAGGGTTTTTGTGCTAGTCATATAACTTCCTATCCGTGAGACGCTTTTGTTAAGACTAATGGCCCACTCCTATATGTCATGAAATTTTTTAAATTTGGTGCCAAAATTACCCTAACCGATATTTTCTCATGGTTTATTACACAAATACCATTGGACAAAGCAAATAATCAAGGATAAGCATAGTTTCAAAGTTCCCGTTTTATTTTCCCTCCCTACACTTAAACTGAACATTGTCCCCAATGTTCCCCGAAAGTATCAAAGTTATGATAATGGAAGGTAATTAAAAAACGAAAGAAACTAATACTCCCCTGATTAGCTCGGTAGGATCCGTGTGTGAAGTAGTGGTTAAATCCTTTCCAAGAAAAATGTGTGCGTTAAAAGCTCCTTCCAATCTTTTGTTTCTTCTTCTTGATAAATTAAACCTGCACACTTGAAGAAAATAAACGAAACCTTCGCGTAAAATCGGCGGTAATAATATATATAAGACTCTACTAAACTAGGATATAATGCTTGTGGAATGGATGTTTACAGAATTTCTGGAAAATTAAGACCTGGAAAATTCCAAAAATTTATAAGTAGCTCAGAAAACGAGAAAAAAGTAATCTGTTGTTTTTACTCCTTCCTGACGCCGTCAGGTTGCGATCCTGACGCCGTCAGGTTATCCTGACAAAAACTGGTCTGCGATTTTCTGGAAAAAATTCTGGAAAATTTACATCTTTAGAATCTGAAAAATTTCTGCAAAACATCCATTATGACTCGATACAAGCATTTGACTTGAACAAACACACATATATATCTTTTAATGAATTGCTATTCTCATGTTTACGTTTCTTTTGAAAACGTGTGTAATCCTCCCTACACTTATCCTTTATGTAAAATACCTTTATATGCAATTAAGACGAGGTTAAAAACAAAATAAAGCATTTTTACAAATTTAAACATGAGAAAAAGCAATCAATAAAAGATATATGACTCTAACAAGCAAACAATTAAGCATGGATTGCCTCCCACGAAACGCTTTTCTTTATTTATGAGTCTTGTAGCTAGACTCGTAGTCGTGCTCCTACGTGACTTCATTACCGCCATCTTCTTTCTCTCGACGGTCTCTATTGGGGGATTCCATGTTGTAGAAGTGCCCTATGATGCACCTTTCTAAGAGTTCGTCCTCTCCCCACTCGGTCCTATACTTTGGTCCTAGGTTCAAGCAGTCCTTATAGAATCCGAAAATCTTAGCCATAACATAATCTACTCCTTTTTCCTTATCTTCCTCATTCCTATAATAGACCGATAGTTTAAGTTCCTTTTCATCATTAGAGAGTGATGAAAACTTCTCAATCTTAAACGGCATTTGGTAAGCTATGTCATCGGTCTCATCTTTGAATCGTACTACTCCTAACGAGGGATCATAGGTCATCCCGGTGCTTTCTATGAAAGGTTTTCCTAGAATAACGTGGGACAAGCTAGGATCTATGGCCGTACTAATATCATTCACAATTACGAAGTCAGTAGGAAACGTGAAATTACCTACATAAACGGGCAATCCCTTAACTCTACCAAGAAAATTGCACCTAACCCTAGGATTATCAGGGTCTTGCCTAGTTGGAAGAGGCTTTTTCATTACCCAATTGTAGTAGGTGCTAGTCATTATGTTGATTGGGGATTTGCGATCAATGTAGGCCTTTGCCACGAAAAGGTGTCCTATGCAACATGGTATGTTAAGATTCCAAGGGTTCCCAAACTTGATTCTAGGGCTTTTCCTAACATACATGTGACGGAGGTCACGCACTAAGTGAGGGTGGCGAGATAGCTCTTCTTCCGTAGGAAACTTATTGAAATAGTCATTGTCTACTTCATCTACTTCCTCGGTTGTTTCATTATTCTCAAGTGTATGGTCCTCTTCGTCATTTGTTCTATTAGATTTCACTAAGGCGATGGTATTGACGAATTGAACGTGCTTAGCTAGCTTAATTGGGTCCTTAATCTCAACACCGGAAGGCTCGGGAGTTGAGATAGCATTAACCTTCCTATCACTATTGGTCATGACTTTCAAAAGGTTATCTATCTTCCTATCCATCTTGGCTTGTTGTTGGTTAAAACGGTCCGAGAGCTTAGCTATTTGAGCTTCTAGGGATGTGACTAGGTGTTGCAACACCCCCTCAATGTTTTGTTGGTTAGGACCGTGGGATGGGGGCCATGAAAAATTATTTGAAGTGAATTCTTTGGTTTGTCCCCAATAGAAGTCGGGCTTGCCCTTCCATGCTTCTCGGGTTTCATTGAAATTCCTAGGTCCGGGTATTGTAGGGAATCTTCCTCCCGTTCCATTAATACGCGAGGATGCGTAGTCAACGGAAGCATGTTCGGGGGATCGGGTGCAAGTGCGCGTGTTATGAGGATCACAAAACGGCTCAAACGAGGAAGAAACTTTGTTCACATGGTGTGAAGACTTAGGATTTTCGTAGGAACTCATTAGGAATTTAACTTGATCTTCAAGTTCGATCAAACTATGGTCGGAAGATTGTGAGTCAATGGGAGGCAAGGAGATTGCCTTAACGGTTTTGGGCAACTCACGGGGGTCATTCCAACTTTCGTTGTCATAGAGAGCAAGGTCCTCTATTATACCCCATGATTCTTCCGCGGTGAGATCACTAAGTTTTCCACCGGCCGCTTGGTCAATGGATTGCTTAGTGGGGAAGTTGACATGATCATAAAAGATTTGGACTTGGAGCCAAAGATCAATGTCGTGATGAGGGACTTTATGGAGTAAGTCCTTGAATCGAGTCCATGCTTCGTAGAGAGATTCACCTTGACGTTGTTGGAACATCAAGATGTCATTCCTAAGTTTAGTGGTTCTCCCCGGTGGGAAAAATTGAGCAAGGAAGCGAGAGGTGAGATCATCCCAACTTGAGATGGAGCCGGCGGGAAGTCGCTCAAGCCAATTACTAGCTTGGTCCCGTAGAGAGAATTGGAAGAGACGCAGGCGCGTGGTCTCCCTAGTGGTAGCATCAAGGTCAATGGAATCCACAATTTTAAGGAAATCCCTTAGATGCTGATTTGGATCTTCGGAACGAAGTCCATGGAATGAACATCTGTTTTGCACCAACCGGATGGTGTCGGATCGCAGGGCCGTAGTTTGGGCTTGGTCGGGAAGCTCAATGGTGTTCCTATAGCCTAGGTGGCTTGGTCTCGAGTATTCACCAAGAGTACGGGCTCTTGGAGGGTCATTTGGTGGTAGGTTGATGAATGGTGGTTGGTTATCACCTTCCATCATGAAAAGTGATGGGGTTACGAACAAAGGTCACGAATAAGGGGGATAGACTACGAGAAAGCTAAAAATGAGAAAATTTTACTTGATAGGAATCAAGCAAAGAAACCTAAACGAGGTGGATTACTAACTAGCTATTCTATTCCCCGGCAGCGGCGCAAAAAACTTGATAACGCTACACGCGTCGTTCGGGGTCAAAGGAACTTCCTTTTCTTCGAGCAAGTTTTATAACACCCTAGGATAAGGGTAAGCCACGAGTATTGATATCGTTCTCTAGGGGAATAGGAATGCTAGTGAGAAGTTACTACGCTAAGGTTGGGGTTGAGGAAGATTATTTTTTTTATCTTTTTTATGTTTTTTAGGAAATGAAAAGGTACGAATCTCGGGGTTTGGATTTGGGGGTTGGTATTTATACCGAGTACTCTAATTATCTAATTATCTAATCTAAGGTGTATGTAGTCTATGTCTAATTATTGTGTGCTCGTATGATAGTTTAAAGATGTGTTTACTTAGGTTTTATTACTCCTTAATTATCTTCTATTGATGGTTGAATTGTCACGTCCTTATTCTTAATCGCGTTGTGTGTCTAAAGTCGTAGGGTATGCGTTTATCCCTAACTCTTTGAACTTACCAAAGGGTCTCGTCTACAAAACCCTCTAGGGATTATAAACTCTAACTCTAAGGCCTCTTTGGATGGTTTAGCCTACAACCGCTCTAAGTGCTATAGCCTAAGGTTCACAAAGATTAATTAAGCATTAATTACACAACGAATGACCTACCACATTACTAGATCATTAACAATTAAGATAAGAGACAACCAATCAATATTCAATAATTAAGTTTCATATTCCCTAAGCAAACACACAAATAAATTAGCCGGACATGGAGAACATGCAAGCATACACACAAATAATCAAAGACATAATTGTATTAATGAAGTAAAACACTTATCTTGATGTAAGATAGGGTTTGGAACCCTAAAATACTGTACAAGACACCCTTGGTTCGGTTTAGGTTTTTACTCCAAAAGACTACTCATAAATACTGAAAATTTCGGATTCTATATATAAGATTACATATGCGACAGCGTCACCTTATGATTTGTGACGCCGTCGGGTCGCCGTCATTAGGGTTTCGTCTTGGCCACGTTAGTCTTGTGACGGCGTCACCTTATGCTCGTGACGCCGTCCTCTTCAGCTTCTGACGCCGTCTGGATCAAATCTAGGCCGTCTGAGTTGCGACGGCCTACTCTTTTAAAGCCTGACACCGTCACTTGAAAATATGAATTTTTGCTTCTGTGCCATCACAAAAGTGTTGCGACGGCATTGCTAATAACACCTGACGCCGTCACTTGTAGAACCTGACGCCGTCCCCTTTAGTTCCAGCAGTCTGAGTGGCTCGATTCTTGACTTTGGCCATTTTCTTCGTATATCCGCGCCTTTTCGTCCAAATAAGTTCCATTCTAGCAATTTGCCTTCAAGAGACCTAAAAAGTGAAAAGGAACGATATTAAGTAATAACGGATACAAAAGTGATCAAATAAGGGCTTAAACGACCCCTAAAAAAGGTACATTTTAAAACCTTATCAGAGTACAATTTGCATTGTGAAGAATCCTGTTTATCACTCCAAGACCAAGCACATTCAGATTAGGCATCACTTCATCAGAGATTGTTATGAGCACATGCTCATTAATGTTGTCAAGGTTCACACAGATGATAATGTAGCTGATTTACTCACCAAAGGATATGATGTTTCACGATTTAATCACTTGGTGGTAAGCATTGGAATGATTAATTACTAAGCTACATTTAAGGGGAGGACTGATTAGTTAGTTAGACAGTCCTATGCTTTGCTTAAGGGGAGGCAATAAAATGCCTATTTGGAGTTTTTGTCATTATAGAGAAGAAGATGGAAAAGTACTGTTGTTTTGTCATATGAAAGTACTGCACTGAAAGTACTGCTTGTCTTATCAACGTACTGTTCCAACGGTAAAAAAGAAGGGTAAAAATCAAATAACGGTAACTTTATTATTATGGGCTGTGATTTTTCAAATCCTACCTATAAATAACTACTTTTCGATTTTCCCTCTCATCTTTATTCTTATCAATCTTTACCATATTTATCTCTCTGTCACAATTACTTATTCATCAAATCAATCACTTTTATAACCATCAATGGCGAACCGAAACACCGTTTCTAAACACAACATGGTGGCGAATTTGGATAAAACTGAAGCTAATGTCGCATTCCATGAAATCATTGATTTTCTCACGGGGTCTCCCATTAGTTATGCACTTTTGGTTGAACCAGACATTATTGAGCCATGGATCCAACAGTTTTGAGCGACTGCTAGAACTCATATGGAGAATGATGAGTCCTATATACAGGCTAAGGTTGCTGGAAGGATAGTGAAGCTACAATTAGAGAAGATTTATTATTTGATGATGAAGAAGGAGCTATTCGATTTGATAAACAACTTCTTTGGGATACTTTGCGCGATATTGGATATGAAGGGTCTTTAACAGAAATGACATTCAAGAAGCCCTTATTTAGTCCGCATTGGAAGTACTTGGTTCATGTTCTTCTTCATTGTATAAGTTCAAAGAGTACTTCATGGGAGCAGTTTGGTTCTAATATCGCATCTGCACTGGTGGGATTGGCTACCAATCGTATTTTCAATTTTTCAAGACTAATTTTGGATGGTATGCTATCACACATCTCTCATGGATCACGCTGGTTGATGTATCCAAGATTTATTCAAGTTTTCTTGAATAAACAACTTCAAGATGTACCAAAGCCTTCGAGTCTATTACCAGTTGTGGTACAACCGGCCAAGATTTTCACCTTCATGGCTAGGAAGAGTGATTTGTTTACTGGAAGGAACACTCCATTGACTACATCAATGATGGAAATTGTTCAAGCAATTAGAGATGAGGCTGCATCTAGTGCTGAAAGAGAATGTACTGCTTCTCAGGGCTCTGCATCTCAAGGAACTGCTTCTCAAGGTACTGATGTCAACGAAGGTACTGCAGTTTCTCCTACCTCATCTCATCATGATACTCCACCTATTGAGTCAGAACCATATATTCCTATTCCCTCATCATCCTCTAGAGGAGATGCATCTACTATACCCCCTGAAGGATTAGTACTGGACAATTATATTTTGATAAGGGAGCTAGTCAGATTGAAGAAAACAACTGAGGCTCAAGCTGCACAGATAGCACAGTTGAAGATCAAGTTTAGAAGACTTAAGAAGTCTGTCTGGCCTTTAGTAAAACATCACCGATTATGGGTCAAGGCTGAAAAGAAGAAAAGAAAGCATTTTAAGAAGGCTTCTACAGGCAAAAGGGCTCCTCAGCAATCTTCTGTCCAATTGGGGAGGAATTTAGAGCAAGAGAATTTGAAAGAAGATGCTGGAGTTCAAAGTACTGAAGCACAAGTCAATATTGAAAGTACTGAGCCTGAAAGAACAGAATTTCAAAGAACTTGTGTTCAAAGTACTGATGATCAAGGTGCTGCTGATCAAAGTACTGGTTTTCAAGAAACTCATAGACAAGAACTGATTACACCAAGAACTTTGAATTTTGATGAAGAAGCTGGTCCTTCAACAATTCTACAAGAAGAGGAAGCTGTTACACCAAAAGTAGTGCACACTGCAAGTGATGATGAAACTGTAGCTGAGATATTACACGACTTATCAAGACCAAGAGGTGTTAGCATTCCAGGAGTTGCTGAAGAACAACCACAAGCATCTCAACCAGTTTTAGATCCAAATGATAAATGTAAAGGTAAACTGGTGGAAAAAAAAGAAGAAAAAGAAGCTAACTTTAGCAGAGATAAGAGCAATTCAGGTAGCCAAGAATGAAGAAGCTGCTAGGGAATTAAAAGCTAAGTTTGATGCTGAAGTTGTTGTACCAGTAAAGGAACCTGAAGTTGTTATACCTAGAAGACCAATAAGTAAAGCTAAAGAAAGAAATGCTATGATGGCTTATTTGAAAAGTCAAGGGTATACAGGATTACAGAAGCTGAATTATTTTGAGATGAAACAGTTGTATGATTTGGTAAGAGAAGCTTATAAAAAACAAGTTGATAGTATTAAATATTTTAAAGAGGATGTCAAGCAAAAGAAGGATGATACTAAAAGAAGCTTAAAAAGAAAAAGAACAACTGAAGCTGAACAGAAATCAAAGAAGATTGAGTTAAGATCAGACACAGTTGATGAGCTGAGAAATTACATTACAGTTGTTGATTTTGAGAATCCTAAATTCAAAGATGCTGATGCAGTAAAGAAGACAAAGATAATCACTTTTGAAGTTGTAAAGTCAAAAGATGGAGATTATTTGATGTTCCATAGGGAGGATGAAAGTTTCAGAGTATTCAATTTACTATGGGATATACTCATATTATTGATAGAGTAGATCTGTTTCAACTATACCAACTAGTGCAAGAATACTTTGAACATATTCCATTAAGTGGAGTTGACTTAGTATTACTAGGAGATCTGACAACTATTTTCGAAACTGAGGAAACAAGCAATGATGAACTCTGGCAAAATCAAGAAAACTGGGAGATTACAAGTTGGAAATTCTTTGAAGAATCAGGAGTTCATGCTTTAGAGTTGGAAGATGGAACTATGATCCACATGCTAGCTGAAAGAAGATATCCTTTGACAAGTGATCTCATGAGAAGAATGCTGGATCATGGAATGGAAGTTGAGGAAGAGGATGAAACAGCCCTGATGGTGATTGAATTATATATCAGATGGACAACTATGGCTGATGATGAAGCATAAATACTGGTATGATTTATAATTTTATAAATTTTTGAAAAATCAGTACTTTATTTTTATTCAAAGTACTGCTGAACAAACAGTACTTTAATCAAAGTACTGTTTGCAGCATAAACCAGTAAATGTTTTTGAAAGAAAACTTTTGTTAAGTGAAAAATATTTTGAAACAAAAGTTAACTGCAATAAATGGTTTTTGAGATGGTTAATAGGTTATCAATCCACCATGTTTATCAAAAGGATTGGCTAATCCATGAGCAAACGGCTCTGGTAAAGATATCTCAAATCCGTTATATAGTTGACAACTTGCTAATAAGTTGTATGGTAATCAACTCCAGCAATGTAAAGAGTTGACTAGCCCACAAGAAAAATGGCTTGTGGTAAAGGTTGTGGAAAAACCATTTATATGGTAATTAGTTCACCATGGTTGCAAGAACTAACTAGTCCAAAAGGGTACAACTTTTGGTAAAGACAAATCAAATCTGTTAATAGTTGATGATTTGCTAAAAATCATATGGTTATCAATGTACCATGGTCTTATACACCTAAACATTTGGCTACTCCAAAGTTAATGGCTTTGGTAAAGAGACATCAAAACCATTAAAATTTCAATGATTCACCTCTCACAGAAGTTTACTGTCACAATTCTCAAATTCCGGTCATTTCTTAAACTCAATATTCATCATATTAGTTCATGCATGATTTTTTATTTCACGTTAAACGCATAATTTCATATTAAATAAACGCTATCGCGTAAGTTATTATTTTGAACATTTAATCCAATACTTCCAAAAATTTTCCTGACATATTTTTATACTTACATTTAGTTTATAAAAATGATATTTTGAGCTTACCTAGTGTTTTAAATTTATTTTGTATATAAATTGTTAAATTTATACTATTACGACGCTTTTCTTAAAAACTACACAATAATTATTATTTCACTCAAATTTTTCAAGAAACATATTTTTACAATTTTTATAACTACAATATATTTTACTTTGACCCATTACAACTTATTTTTTTAGACAATACTACCCTAATTTCACAAGTATATACAAGTTACCTTCACTTAATTTCTTTTACTTACACATTTATATATATACAATAAAAAGGAAAAAAAAAAATATGCATTATTGAAATACATTCCCCCAAAACCGGTTAAGGGGGGGGGGGGGGTGACTCACCTAGAGTTGTTAGATTTTATTACTTAGTTAGATTTATACTCCAACTCATTTTCACACTCATTCATTCACAATAATACATGTAAGTCAAGATTTTTTTCTCTCCTCTTGTTTTTCTTTCTCTCTAACCGGCCAAAGCATAAGGATAAGGAGATCTTCATAAAAAATCTTCAAGTAAAGTTCTAAATAATCTAGTTACACTCTTAATCAAGGTTTTGAAATAAAAACCTAGGGTGTTTAGGTTTAATCCTTTGTTCTTGTCACCTCATCAAGTAACTAGTAAGCATATCATTTTCATTTTACATCTTTCATTATCATTTCATATTTATTTCATCATTTTTAAGCAAAGCATGCAAGATTTATGGATATTTATACCATTTTTACATTGTTTTTAGAGTTATACATATATAAGTCATCCTATAAATTATCCCTTGTTATATATTAGTTTTGGTGATGTCTAGGAACCCATGACACCCTAAGAAGGTGTATGGTAGGATTAGAATAGCTTTGGAGTTGTTTTGAAGGGATTGGAATAGGTTTAGTACGAGAAAAACTCTTTTCGACAAGTATTATAAAGGGTCTGATCTTATTTTGTAATTCTGGAAAAACGACAGTAGACATAAAATTTTTGGCCTATATATTTAGAAAATATACTTTAAAACGAATCCGTGGCCGCTTGAACGGATTAAAACGGAGCTATAACGAAGAAGTTATGAATTTTTGAAGTTGACGACGAAAACTAATAATTTCAGAAATTTCAGCATGAAAAATGTCACCCTTTACGAGTCAAAAATGAGGCTTAAGCTTTATAAATTGTGTCGACTTATCAAAAATATATTAGTATACTTTGACACGAATCTAAGGATGTAGAAAACGTAGAAAACGGACTTGTAACGAGTAAATTACACGCGATAAACCAAGTTGCCGTAACTTTATTCTATTAGCAACATTAATATATTTTCTATTAAACATATACTACGGCAACTAGGGGCCATGTTGAGGGTCGTTTTTAACATTGATAGGATACTCTTTATAAAAAGATGTCTTCTAGTAAAATCAAGTTCGCCAACCATATTTTCCAAAATATCCAACTGTTCGTCAAGCGGAGTTGTAATGAATAAAATATAGTCGCTCAAAGTTTACCGAAAACCACTCTTAAACACACAAGTACCATACTTAACCTATATTTTTCCTTATGTTCGAGACCTCTAGGATGGAAATGTATGTACTAAAACTTTGAGATAATGGTACGAGCTTTCCAAAACCGTTGAGTTCGTTTCCTAACGCTCGACGTGCACCATTTTACGACTAGCTTTTAGAGGCCGTTTTTGTCACTTTCATGGAAATTTCAACGACATTATTTTACGACGAAAAGTTATATTCTCTTAATAAATCACTAAAAGTCTATCGTAGGATATCGTTTCAATGTAAATACATGTGAAGTAATTTAAAAATGGTCAAGGCGTTAAAAGATTATATTTTCGACGAGAAGTATTGTTTTCAAAAATACATAAGTGGTATAAATATCATCCGAATTGCGTGCATAACATTACATCATGACTTATTGCATATCATATCATTCATAATAGGTCAGTTTCGAGATTCACGCTACATTTCGGTGTAACCACTTTTGTCATCGCATCTATTCATCAAGTGAGTAATCACATCCCCTTTTTACCGTTTTACTATATTTTGGGGGCTGAATGCATGAACCATACTTGAATTAAATTGATCCTTACTTTTGTGAACTCTTTTGACTAGAACTTGTGAACTCGAATCAAATCCTTGAACTTAATTACGAATTTATGACTTGTTGGAATTTATTGAACCGTACATGTTATGACCTTGACCTAAAGTCTCCTATGTTCGGAGCATCACTATAAAGTCTCCTATGTTCGGAGCATATCTTTGGGAAGAGGCACCCAGTATATCTTTGGGAAGAGGCACCCAGTATATCTTTGGGAAGAGGCACCCATTATATCTTTGGGAAGAGGCACCCAACATAACTTTGGGTAGTGGCACCCAGTTTAATTTGGTTTCATCAGTAGCATCCCTGAATTATCATATTCGCGGTTCTATATTGTGAACTATTATGACCGCTTATACTTGACTACTTCATACGCTATATTTTGTGCAATGGGTTGTGAATACACAGGTTGCAAGTTTTGTATGGGCGGAACTTGGAACTGAGTGGATTTACAATGCCTTTGCTTTGTGGACTATTTTCGTTGACCGAAAGCTTTGAATATTTCTTACGAGTTTTCTTATTTTGCTAAACATGTTTACTCACCAACTATTTTCATAGTTGACCCGTTTTTCTCTCATGCATTTCAGGTGATCATTAGTAAGCTTTTCTACCAGGTCTTGCATAATGAAGTTTTCACTTGTCAATACAAATCGTTATGTAATAGAACGCAATATTTTGGGAACTAAACCTTGTAATATATTTGCCGATGTCGGCTAAACTGGTGTTGTAATGGTGTACTCTTTCTTTTAAATCTTAACGTTGGTATGCTCTATTATCTTGTGCTTATGTTCCTTTCCGTTACACCTCGTGTTTCCGCCTCCGGCGAGGGTGTGACATTTACACATCTGGAAGTGATGAGAATAGACTGAAACTTAAATGATCTGATGTACAAATTGTCATATGTTGCTGAAAAGATGGAGCTTGCTGATAGTTGCTGAAAAGAATTACTGATAAAGAATACTTTGATGATGATTATGAAAGCACAGAAATTACAAAGACAAAATCTGAAGATAAAGATACAATCCTTGAAGACAAAGATGTTAAATTCAAATATACAAAGGAACTTGAAATCAAGCAAGTAGAATTCAAGTTAGGGGAGGATTGTTGGGATATATAAAGTCAAAGTGCTGAAGAGTTAAAGTACTGAAGTCAAAGTACTGCTAAAGAGGAAGGTCAAAGTACTGCAAGGTCGAAGGACTACTATGCAAAATCGTTAAGGATTATATCGTAATTCTAGAATGTTCTAAGTATTACTTGACGTACAAGGGATAGAATTGTAAACCGACTAGGGTTATCCTTAAGCCTATAAAAGGACCCCTAGATTGGCATTAGATGTACGTGCATTATTAGAGTTTTTAGAGAATACGATATTAGAGTTTTAGAGTTGTTGAAGAATCTGTATAATAAGCAGATTCAGAGTTTTAATATAATCGTTAAAGTTTAAGTTAAATCTTCTTAACTTTGTTAAATAAATTTCGCATACTTGATAGAGATAGTTCAGTGTTTCTTTGTTAGCAACTTAGGATTTATCCGAGGTTACTAAATCCTTACAAGCTATATAAGTTAGTTTGGTTAGAATACATCGATCCAACAAAGAGTAAGGAAACACAAAACCACGACACGAGTATTTATAGTGGTTCGGCTACAAGTACATCTTCCTTGCCCTACTCCACTCCCCGAGTACCCCACTCGAGAGTTCGTAAGCACTACACAACACAAGCTTCTTAATGTGGCGGAGAAGCCTTCACAACGTCGCCTACTCTTTATCCGGTACAAGGCTAGACACCGAGTTCTTCCACGAGGTAAAACCAAACCTATCACAACGTCGCCTACACTTTATCCGGTACAAGGCTAGATACCGAGTTCCATTACAAAGGAGGAACTACTACCCAACACTAAACCACAACACAACTACCCCAAAGGAGACACACTCCTTGTTACAACACTAGAAGGATATCAATATCATTTAACCCAAACTATCTATCTTGTACATCGATGCACCATATCAAATTTACACACTTGGCACCTTTCACTAATGCCTTCGACACGACCCTTTGGCACCTTTCATTAATGCCTTAAACACAACACTTCTATGGAGGGAGGAAAGAACTATCAACAAGATACACTTCAGTGGTCTTGATGATGACGAAGCTTAGCAACTCATGACCTTGAGCTTGCACGTCTTTAAGAGGTGGTGATCTCGCCTTTAAGAAGAACCTAGAGAATCACACAAACATAAAACTACATAGAATGATCCTTTGGATCAGAGGTTAGAGATGTTACAATACTGAGAGAAAGTATGTGTAAAAGTGGTGATGAGCAAGAGAGAAATGGCTCACTATTTATAGACAAAATTGTCTACTGTCCCACGGATCCCTCCCAGAGGGATCCGGGTAGTGCAATCTTGGGGATCCGGCTACTGGGTAAGTTTAGTCCGGATTTCGGGTTGCAAACCGGGTTATGGGTTATGGGTTATGGGTAATGGATTATGGATACCCAACAAGATGTAATGTACCTAGACAATGGGTTATGGATCTTGGGTCATGGGTCATGGATCATGGATAATACCCAACATGACTTCATGCATGATGTCATGCAATGGGTCATGGGTTATGGATCATGCTCCATGGGTATGGGTTATGGACTTTGGTTTTTACCTTACAACATTCATTGTACCTAGTCAATGGATCATGGGTTATGGATCATGGGTCATGGACTTTGGTTTTTACCCATTACAATATATACAAAGTATATATGTACATTTCTATATTATGTAACCACTAGTTGTTATACATATGCATTTCTATAAGATGTAAACAATATTACTTGTTTAGTTTTTATATGAAAATGTCTTTGGTTTTATATAACTTATTTACTAAACATGTTTTGATATGGTTTTAATATGTTTAGTATAAGTGTGTTAGTAAACTATTGGCTCAAACCTTTTAAATATTTTATTTGTTTCATTTAAAATGATTTTACGTTTGTTATCGACAAAACATTAGAAGATCGTAAAATATAAATAAACGTTTTTATTGTTTATTTGTATTAACACGGTCTAATACATATCTTTAAGTTATGCATTCCCTAATTTTTTTTACGGGCATTTCACTTTCAAACCCGAACAAATATATTGAAATATTATTATTAATTTTAGTAATTGTTTGAACCTAATACACGTTTATTATAAAAACTGTAATACGGCTAAACTTAAATAATTTAAATTGCAATACAAAAATACATAGATGCACATAATTGTAAATATCAAAAATGAAAGCATGACTTATAAGTATACACCCGAACACATATAGTTACAGTATAATTATTAGTTATACTTATACTCTGAACACCGTGCGTAAAATAGTTATAACGACGACTCATATAATTTTTATTTAAAGTTTAAATAAGCATATCTAGATAAACATTTTTCAAAACTTAATCTTTTAACTTCATCAACACGTTTATTACGTGAGATTAAACACTCATATTGTGCACAAATGATATCAATAGTTAGATTTAAACAACAACAACAACTTCAACACATTAAATAAAGTCATATTCTTCATCCAGCAAAAATATATACAAAATATTAATCGGTATTAATACATAATAAAGAATATTATGTAAAACCCCGTGCATAAGTACTATTAGTTTTACTTATATCACAACTAGCTTAAAGACCCGTGGATTCACGGGGTTCTTAAAGAAATATGAGAATGAAATAATAATAAAACAACGAACGTAAACATGTTTCATTAATATATAAAGGAAACAATGAGATAATACATGAGTTATTCGATAATCAATTGAGTTTGTAACAATTAAAATAATAAACGTCCATGTGTTGTCGTCTCCAAATTTTATGGTCTTGAATAGCAAATGACGACTGAGAGCGCTAATCAATTTAATAGCCAATGTTCTTTCCGTAAAAACCTAATAGTCAATAGCATTCAACTCATTATTCACGACACTTTCTTTTCCACTATAAAGAAAAAACTTCGAACCCCAATATCCATTCTGAACCGTCATATTCCTTATTTAGACAACAATGTAAAAGAACAAAATTCTATGATACATACAATGAATACATAAACGTATTACTGAAAACTTTTCATCCCATTTTTTCATCGTGGTTAGTTTAGGACAACAATAATTTGACCCAAATCATCACATGTATTCACAAAAACTGATCAACAAAGAATCTCCATGTGTATTTAAGTTCGTTACACCAACATATATGAGCAATGTTAATATGCGCAATTAAGTTTGTCACATACCTGTAAAAATTACACAACATTAATGCGCTTAAGGGGTTTCTTTTACCCACGCTTGTCATTCTTGTCATAGTTCATTCTTGTCATAGTTATCAAGCTCTTGTATAGATCTTGAGAGCATTTACAGCACCTCATATTCACAATAACATACATGCCTAACACTTTCCTCATCAACCCCTGATTAAGCTCATACATATTATGACTCATAGAAGATCACTATACCTTAAGTTCATTCTTAGTTGCACAAAGATTGGTTCTTATAGTGCCCAAAGTCCAAACAACTATACATAGGGATTACTCAATAATGCATGCACCAAATTGTAACAACACCTTCTTGGAGCTCAAGTATGTTTGTTTCTACATATTTAATTTGCATTTGTATGTTTAATCTGTAAAGCATCCTCTCTTAAAAGCGTGGTTGAGTAAAGAAAATGAATTGTGTTCATATGATCATATGAGATGATCTCGATGTTTATCTATAAGTTGTGTAAAGTTTCAATCTTGCATTCATATACATAAGGTTTTTTTTTCCCATGTTTTGATAATTTTTTCTTGGTAATATTGACCCGTTAACTAATAGACGGGTTGACTTAGGCTGTGTCTTATGTGATAAACTATTTTATATCAACCCGTTATCATATTGAGCCGTTAACTAATTTCCACCCACCCTAACTGTAATTGATGCATATAACGTGATCAACTATTTTAGGCAGAAATTGTTTGACCCGACCTGTACCAAAGTCACTTGTTATGTCCCATAATTTTACTTGAGCGACACACCCATCTTACTGTCACTTGTTTGTTTTTGTGTTTTAATTGACCAACCTTTAGTCTTAATTAGTCTTCGCAGATCGGATTTTCTTTATAAGAAAAGTTGTAAAGTAAATCATGAAACGACATAATTCGAAAGTAATATATCTGGAAGAAAGCTCATCCAAAATTTAACTTTTGGTTTACAAATCTTTTATCACCCATTTTTCTATACTTGGATAGTTTATCATTGTAACAACTATGTAGTTACATCAAATCTACGAAGACTAAGTAAATGTCTTCAACCACTATTTTGTAGAAAATCTATGTCCGTCCTGAACCATTTAATTCATAGTAACATCATATGCCTAAAGCATATTTATGCAAGTAAAATATAATTAACATATTTTTTACCTTAAAAATAAAAGTCTCAGGGTGTCCCTTTCCCAGCACATCCTATACTTATTTGTAGTAGAAAAATATTTTTCCAGAATACTTTTCTTTGCATGTCCCTTTTTTCATATTTCCTTCACGCACAAAAAAAAAACAAAAAACAAAAACAAATAGTAAGTAAATCAAAGACTAAAATACACCGTTTGGTCTCTAAACTTGTACCTGCGCATCACGATGGGACAAAACTTCACTTTTTCATCGCTGGGAGTCCAAAACATGGGGTTTATATGCCAAACTCGTCCCTTGACTATTAACGCCGAGGTCAACATTTAATTTATGTTAGTTAGTCGAGGGTATTATAGTCCATACACATTTATACCACACCTTAGTTAATTCTAACCCTAGACAATTCCATCAACACATAAAGGGGTGATTGTTTGAGCGAATTATATCATTATATCTGACATGTTAAGTATGACTTTATAAAAGTCAACTGCTAAAGAATGTATGATCTCACAGAATTTAACCCAGTACAAACAAACAAGTTTATATATAACCAACTAGTTAGCAAGTTGACTTATAACAGTCAACTATATGTTCAATGTTTGATGAAACTGGAAAATAACTGATACTACAGAGTCATTGTCTGATACATGGTTATATATTGAAATTTCACAAAATATAAAAGACGATGCAGTTCCCACTTCAAAACATTCAACTGCTGAACCTTTAAATGGTCTACACATCTCTGATCGATATCCATAAACTGTTGAACCCACAAAACATGAACCTTAAAGTGATGATGCTACTGCTACCTTGTCTGCAAAAACAAGTATGCAAACAACAAACATATAAGTTAGGTACTGTACTATTACAGCTTAAAGGAATTAAACACATGACATGGTATTCATCACTGAAACATCACCTAGGATGGCCTTTGGGCGAACAGTGCAAGAACACAATTTGTAATCCTTTCTCTGCTTCTAAAGGGTGTCTTAACACCGCTAGAAACATCAGCAGCACCACCACCAACCCTTTTAGCCTTCCCCTTCCCATAAAAACCAGGCAAGTTCTCAACATCAAAACCTGCAAACTCAACCATTTTAGTCTTCCCCTTCCCATCTAAACCTCGCTTAAATTCTTGAACAACTTCTTTCCCCTTTTTTGTGTGCAAAACATCCTCTTCCTCAACCACCTTTCCCTTTCCTTTTCCTTTAATTTTCTCTCTTTTTAGCTACAACCCCTTCTTCCTGTTTGATTACAACACCACCTTTCACTGTTGGTGTCTTGGTTCTACTCCCCTGCATTTTTTTTATCTATCCCCTGCCCTTTACGTCTAGTCCTAAAAGGTGTTGGACTAAGCATTCTAAAGTTAGCATCTTGCTCTACCCAACCCACAACTTCAAAACTAATGTTTTTTTAAGTAAAATTGTGCTAACTTTTGGGGCTTGTGTGCAACGAAGATATCAACTGATTCATGTGTTTCAGCCAGTGCAAACAAAGTATGAACATCATCAGTATGAATTAAATGCAAACCATTTTCTAGGGATTCTTTAGGATCACAGAAAAACAACGCCCATTTTTGTTCATTAATCTCTGATAATACATTATCAAGGCTTGAACTAAATATATCCCTATCACTGGTAAAGGCACACATATTAATTAATGAACCTCCTTCATACCTGAGTGGGCTATAATCAAAAAACCCATTATAGTGGATTCTGAACAAGACATCACCTTCTTCTTCTCCCTTCACATCCTTAAAAGTTGAGACGAATATGCTCCTGTCTTTCATTGTTTTACATTGTGTTTTTACGAATGCGTTTGACTAGATGTGTGATTCAGTACGTGAGTGTCGATGTATGTTAGGTTTGGTTTGGATTGGGTTTTCTTAATTGGGTCGGGTTATTTATGGTTTCAGATCTTGTTAGTTGGGTTTATTTGGTTTTTGGCGACACATTAATTGTGTATAAGCGTATCAAGGAAGGCAAAGGTCAACTTGCAGGGTAACAGGTTTCATATGTCACACTTGGTCCCTGAGTTTGGTCAGTTAGCCGTTTTTTGCACTTAAAATTCCCGCGTATTTTTACTCACACAAACTTAACTATTTCTCTTTTTACTTACTTCACAATTAGTCCCTGAATTTGGAAGGTCCCGTTGTTTTTACTATTTATGGGTTAATAACCTATACCATTTGCATACCAACAATAAAAAAAAACATATTCTCACAAAATCTCAACTATTTCCAAATGGCTGACTTCCCACTTCTTCAAGAACTCGCCAAAGCTTCGAAGTCTGACTACATGTTTGACTCGATTTCTCTCTTTTATCAGAGAGAAAACGATAAGGACATCAAAATTGCTAATGGCCTCCAATAGACTTTGACTGACTTGATTCTTGGTATGAAGGAAACCCAAGAATACATCTCTGAGCTCGAAGGCTTTCGAACTACGGTGATGAAGTACAAGTTTCTTGAGGATCTTCGCAAGAAGCAAAAGGCTAATGTCTTGAAGGCCTGGAGATAAGGAGGATGATTTGTCAAACACACTCACAGGGGTTTGACAGGAACAACTTCCTTGATGATCTTAGGAAGACAAAGTGATAAGAAGGGAAATGAAGTGGTTATGTTTTCCTTTTTTTTGGAAAAATATGTACTGAATATTTAATGTTTAATATGAAATTAATGAATCTATATGTTATGTTCTAGTGTTATAACTTGTTAATTTTTGTATTCGTCTTTGATAGTTGTTATATCTGTTTTGATTGTATTGGGTGTTGGTAGAACTATGATCCTTGCTTTTTAAGAGTATAGGGGACTAAGGTTTTAGTCCCCTGTCCTGTCCTCACATTTGCATTAAGTTATAGGAAGCACTTTATTCTCACATTTTACCCCAAATTTGAATTCATAAACATAAAGCCTCAATTAAGTGAAATTGCATCAAAATGGGTAAATCTAGAGCTCGTAAACCGATTAAATGCTCCAATTGTCAAACTGTTGGACATAATAAGTCTAGGTGTCATAAGGATCAAGTACCAAAACCAACAAAGGAAACAAAGGTTCGAGGTAGAAAAAGGCATTATGATGGCAGAAGGCAACATGTATTCATTTAATTATCATTTGCATAACGATTGTTCTTGTGTGTTTACATTCTAGTTGATGTGCAAATTTATTACTTTTGCAGTGGATGGATGAAGACGATATAAGGAAGACTATGGAACAAGAGTTTCTTGAAGCTCTTTATGAGCAAGAAGAAGAACACACAATTTTAGAGGAAGATGAAGAGCAGTCAAAGATGAATGAAAAAGCATTCCGGCAGTTTTTGGAAGAGGAGAGAATGTATAAAAGAATTGAAGAGGAAAGGAACATGAAAAATTGGCTTGAAGAAGCAGAGTTTGAGGCAGCT
The DNA here is from genome assembly GCA_019973895.1 of Chrysanthemum seticuspe. Classification (NCBI taxonomy): domain Eukaryota; kingdom Viridiplantae; phylum Streptophyta; class Magnoliopsida; order Asterales; family Asteraceae; genus Chrysanthemum; species Chrysanthemum seticuspe. The sequence continues at coordinate 221,944,204 of BPTQ01000002.1, forward strand.
TACTATGGAGTGGCTGTTGAGGAGTTATATCCAAGACATCCATATGTGCTGGATAAAAGATGTTGAACTGGTGTTAGAAGGTTGTAGGCTTCTAGCCATTTGTAATTTGGACAATATCATGTTTAAAATTTATTTGTTTTTGTTGACTTTATAAGTCAGAAGTGGTTATTCCAAACACCCCCTAAACTGCGTATGTTGACTTGATTTTAAGCATACTCCCATCTACTTGTTCAACAACCACAACTCCCATCTACTTATATAATACATCTTAAGTCATCAATTCTTTATCATACCAACATATTATCACCATGGATGCAGGAAATGGTTGTCAAATGGTATGCATTGACGGTTGGGTTGAAAGTGAAAACATGGTTGGATTGACCTTTTTTGCAAGGCGTCCACCTTATAGAGATTTCATGTGGTATGTTTGTCCAGTGTGCCTTGAGATAAGGGGAAACACATCTAATACTGGTAGAGATGGTGTTACAAGGGAAAACACAACCATAGGAGATAGTGGTGGATATGTGATGGGTCTAAATATTTCTGCACCTACTAGTGTTGGTGCTTACTTGGGCAGTGATAAAGAAGAAAGTGAACCACCTGCATCTGAAATAGCAAGTGGAGAACGCCCAAGCCAAACACCACGTGAAGCACCTGCAACTGAAAGACCAAATAGAGAACGCCCAAGACAAACACCACTTGAACCAACTACAACTGAAAGAATGGATCACCTACTAGTCAATTAACGCAGTGAATTACTTGCAAGAAATGCTATGTTGTCTTTCAGTCTAAATATAACTTAACTGATATGTGTGTGCTTCTTTTGTTATAAGAATTGAATTTTGGTTACAATTTGAATCTGTTGACTTTATAAGTCAAACAAAAGAGATTTTAAAGACTAAAACAATTCTGTGTGGCTCCTCTAATATTTTGGTTTATGTTGACTTTATAAGTCAAAATGGGTTTTTCCAAACACCCACCTAAACTGCATAAGCAACTGCAAACTACAAAATGAAAACAAGAAATCCAAAATATACATACACCACCACCTAATTACACCATATAAAGCAAAATATACATGTTAACAAGTATCATTTTCAGTAACCATCATCAGCCAAAAAATATACGTCTTCATTACATCAACAACTAAAAATAACAGGAGAACTTCTTGATGGGAGACTTGATATTCATGGGGGGAGACTTGAGCTCCTTAGGGGGAGGCACATACCACTCATTCCTATTTGTGCTGGAGCATCCCACAACCACTACAAGACCAAGTACAACATTGGGAGCGGAAGCCTTGGAATCTTGGGAAGTGGAACCTTTCAAAGTAGTAGTCTTAGAAGACATGATCCCAAACTCATCATCAGATGTGTCTGAAATAATGATGACATCAACTTCATTTCCTTTCACGTTAGTATCAGGAAAGATAGCCAAAACAGAAAGAAATCAGAGTTCACCCATTACAACTTTCTTAGCTTGCAAACATTAACTCTAACCTTTCTCAGACTCCTTATTCCCATATTTTCCCCACAAGTCTTCAAGTATCACATCAGCAATGTCATCTCCTATATCCCACTTATTCCCATAAGTAGCCATGGCATACTCAATCATATCATCAGATACCTTTAGCTTGCTATAATCCTTTTTTTTGGCAGATTCTGACACTGCTCGGATTTCTGTCAAATAAAATAGAGTTATTTATTCTCATCCCTTAAAATGTCAATCACACAAATACAAAAAACCCAACTAACCTTTCATCACTTCAGCTTCTTTTGCAAATCTGCATAAATCTTCAAACATTTCATCAGACATTTCATCTTCTTGTAACCAAGTATCCCCATATTTTGCCTTCACATATTTTACCATCTCATTAGTTACTGCTGTAAAAGTAAGGTCCTTGTCTGCTATTGTTAAAGTATATGTGAGGGTTGTGTGACGAGGGAGGGAAACGATCAAGATGGTATACGGAAGCTTTTCTCTGGTTTAGTTAAGGTGTGGTATAAATGTGTATGGACTATAATACCCTCGACTAACTAACATAAATTAGACGTTGACCTCGGCGTTAATGGTCAAGGGACGAGTTTGGCATATAAACCCCATGTTTTGGACTCTCAGCGATGAAAAAGGGAAGTTTTGTCCCATCGTGATGCGCAGGTACAAGTTTAGGGACCAACGGTGTATTTTAGTCTAAATCAAATTATACGTACTACCAGGCTACTTTCCCCTTTCCACATTTCCTTGAAAAATTAATTAAATATGATATGGGTCATATTAGGGAAGTCAAGTAAACGAAATATAACGGGTCAGAGCTATAATGGTCATATTATTACTTGCATCAAGAGCAATGAGTCTTTGTAGAAATACCTTAATTATAAAAATGAACAGACCTCACGTAAAATGGGTCAAAAACTATCGAAAGTGTTTTCTTTTGATCCAAAATGTAAAAGGTCCTCAATGATTGTTGAAATAGTATGGTTTTTCGGTTTTAGTGCGCAAATTTAACTCTTCATACTTACTTTTAAAAGATTTGGAATTTTGAACCCATTTTAACTCACAACAATCAGTCATTCTCATCTAAACACATGTATTGATGAATGCAAAAAATGACTTAAAAGAACACCGGAAGATTTTCGACCATAGATTGGCCGAGGTTTTTCATAAAGGACATCTTATTATGGTTCGCATGTTCTACTTTGTTCGTTACGTTATAGAAGAATTAGTAGACAACCTTTTTCATTAATTAACTGATCTTTTGGAAATATAATTCATACCAACCATATTGGATCTATTGTGAACTCCACATCTCGTTATATTAATGTAAAATAATTGGATACAATTTGTTGGTCACTTTGACCCATTAAAAGGTCGATATAAACAAAAAGGACCAATTCTCGGTAGATGGTTCAAAAACTACTTATATCTACTTATTCAATATTCACACACCCGTTTTGGCAGGAAAAGGATTTTGTTATGCTACAAAGTCCATTGTTCATCACATGTAATTGGTTGTGTTATTGAATTGCTCGTGTGTTGCCTCTCGAGAAACAATGAAATAATTAAGAGTTAACTACATTTTTGGTCCTTGTGGTTGTACCTGGATTCCACTTTTGGTCCATTTGTTCTAAAAGTTGCGATTTTAGTCCAAAATGCATAGTTTGGTTCCACTTTTGGTCCATTTTTCTAACGAAGTTAGTTCAGTTAGTTAAGTCGTTTACAACGTTAGTCCTTTATAACGGTCGTTTGCAACGTTAGTCCTTTATACCAAAGATCTTTTGCAACATTTGCAACGTTAGTCCTTTCAGTGAATTAGTCCTTTAAAAAAATTCTAAAAAAAAAAATTCGGAAAAAAAAATTTAGAAAAAAAAAATATAATTTTTTTTCTAAAATAAAATTCGAAATATATTCTAAAAAGAAAACTTTTTTTTTTCCGAAAAAATTTCTAAAAAGAAACTTTATTTAAAAAAAAACTTTTTTTTTTCGAAAAAAATTTCGAAATATATTCTAAAAAAAACCTTTTTTTCCGAAAAAAATTCTAAAAATATATTCTAAAAAAAACTTTTTTTTTTCCGAAAAAAATTCTAAAAATATATTCTAAAAAAAGTTTTTTTTTAGAATATATTTCGAAATTTTTTTCGGAAAAAAAAAAAGTTTTTTTTTAGAATATATTTCGAAATTTTTTCGGAAAAAAAAAAGTTTTTTTTTCGAATATGTTTTTAGAATTTTTTTCGGAAAAAAAAAAAGTTTTTTTTTAGAATATATTTTTAGAATTTTATTCGGAAAAAAAAAAATTTTTTAGAATATATTTATAGAATTTTTTTCGGAAAAAAAAAGTTTTTTTTAGTATATATTTTTAGAATTTTTTTCGGAAAAAAAAAAAAGTTTTTTTTTAGAATATATTTCGAAATTTTTTTCGGAAAAAAAAATGTTTTTTTTAGAATATATTTTTAGAATTTTTTTCGGAAAAAAAAAGTTTTTTTTAGAATATATTTCGAAATTTTTTTCGGAAAAAAAAGTTTCTTTTTAGAATTTTTTTTGGAAAAAAAAATTTTCTTTTTAGAATATATTTCGAAATTTTTTTCTAAATTTTTTTTTCCGAATTTTTTTTTAGAATTTTTTTTTAAAGGACTAACTAACTGAAAGGACTAACGTTGCAAATGTTGCAAAAGATCTTTGGTTTAAAGGACTAACGTTGCAAACAACCGTTATAAAGGACTAACGTTGCAAACGACTTAACTAACTGAACTAACTTCGTTAGAAAAATGGACCAAAAGTGGAACCAAACTATGCATTTTGGACTAAAATCGCAACTTTTTGAACAAATGGACCAAAAGTGGAATCCAAGTACAACCACAAGGACCAAAAATGTAGTTAACTCAATAATTAACTTCTTCATCAACATCGATTGTTAGATTTCAGCATGAAGACATATTCCAAACGTCCATGACAAAACATAAAATGAAATCCCATAAAACCCATATATAATATATTATTATACGCACTTTCAATAAGCAGTAATAAGAGTTATACATAATTGCAAAGTTTACGGAAAAGTGACATATATCTATTATATCCTTTTTGAGGTTAATAAATGGTTGATTTACTTTGAGTGTCTTATTCATCAATAATAAAGCACCAGCAAGCTTATGATGTAGACTATACATCTGTGTCCCAGCCTCGTTCCACTAATGTTTGAAAGGTTGAGTTATATTGTTAGCACAAAAGCTGTAACCTTCAGGATTTGAAAATGGTAACCTTACAACAAAAGCAACCTGGACATGTGCTCCAACATTATGATTCTTGACCCATTACGAAACTGTGCCTTTGTGACATCTTGATTACACCTTCCCGGTGACAATCTGCACACACAAAAACCTGTTTTAAAAATTACACTTCAATTATTGTAATTATATACAACATATGTATGAAAATCCCATATCCATTAAAAGAAAAACACAATGATAAATGCCATGGTTGGCCATTTCGGTGAAATTTATAAGATCTATGATACCATCACACATCACCATTGATGATACTAACTTCACATCAAAATAAACCCATACACATTGATATAAATAAATTAAAATGAAACTACGCTTAAGAAGTTGCCATGAAACGTGGTTGTCATTGCTTCATATGCTCATATGGACAAACGAAAAGACAAAGTAAGATCATCGACACACTTTATGTTATTAATTATATCAAATTCTTATTAATTAATGTTCATAACAATTGAATATGCAGAGCGAAAACACTGGTAACCAATTTCAGTTAAGAAAAAAATGAGTATAAATTTATCAAAGTGATTTAAGATGATGAACATGTGTACCATGTAACGGTTGCGGTTCATTGCTATCAATTCTCAGTCCAACGTCATTCAGTCATTCCTAATTCAATAATTATATACTTAACACCACACAACCCAATTCCCAAACTAAAACCAAATCACTACGTGTCACGTAAATTCTCTACTTAAGTCTTTCTCGTCCCATACCTATCACATTGCATAGAAGTAATATACTGGCTATTCAGTAGTAGTCTAACAAAATCAATACTTTTCTAAGCGTAACCATATTTATACATATGACGTCATTTAATCTCCTATTCCTTGGCAACAGTAGTCATCATCTACATTGCTTACAAACATATTTAACTTACAATAAAACACTTTATAAATATAAATGAAACTCTGCAACAAATAACTACTTTTTCAAGTTTCATTGCATTTTCTGCAAAATAAGTTAACCCAAACACTCTTTTGAGCGAAATACATCTTTCAATATAGCCTATATAGTCTTCCGCCCATTCTATTGGTTTCTCACCAACTACGATTGACATGAAACATGCTTAGCTCAATATTATAATTTTTTAGTCAAATAAACAAACGAATATAGGATTATGTTAACATATAACTACACTTCATAATATCCTTAAGTCTACACATTGCATATTCCTGAGCAAAAACGCAATACAACAACATGCTAAACTCAAAGCAAAACATAAAAAAACACTATATCCTAATATTACCATGATATATTGAACCACCATTTTCTGATACTTCTCATGCTTATCCTTATCAAAGTGTTCCGAAAACAATCTACAAAAGTATTATAAAACCTGCAAGTTTGGGATAAATTTATTTGGGTCAGGCCATGAACAACAAAATACAACTAAAAACCAAGAACTATATGTGTTGTCTATTCAATTAATCTCCCACTTTCAAACAACAATAACTGAAATCCAAAAATCACCATTCAATTCAACCTGGTAAAAATTGCAACAAAGCCATATATTTTCACAAGATTTTCAAATAAATATAACTAATAATCATATAACGATAATATTAACAAAAAAATAATAGTAATAAAATAAAAAATAAAAACTTCACCAATATTTTATCATAGAAAAGATATTTGGCTCAGACTCAACAACACTATAATTGGATTGATAAATAAATATGAATCAAACTGTTAATTTAAAAGATGAAACACAAAAAAAAAATACATAAGTTATATTAATCGAATGGATTTCAATACAATTAATCGAATGGATTTCAATACAATTGAAACTTACATAAGTTATTGGATCGAATCAAAGTCCGGATCATTGTAGATTGACATGTGAAGCCTGCAAGATAAAAAGTAAGAATAAAATCAGTTCAACCTATATACTGTTAGACTGAATATAGATAAGTCCGAATATGAGCTGTATATTAATTGTATATTAGTTGTCTAATTAGCATGATTTGTGGGCAATTATCTATTTACTCTAAATAGCCCAATGTAGACCCTATATGTACGCTACCTCTCTGCATGGAATGGACATTCAAATCATTCAGTCATTTATCTTTATCACATATTCTAACATGGTATCAAAGCCAAATAACCGATCCATAACCTATCTCTAAAATTCATCATTCTGCTGCCTCTCATTCCCTCTCTCAATCTTCAATCTCACCTCCTTCATCCACTACTACTCAATACATCTCAGCTAACTCTAAACCTTCTCCCTCTCGATCACTCATCTCCTCAACCCTCTATATTTCTCTCCTCTCAAATGACTCTCACTGACCCCCCTCCGCCTCCCACCATCCTCCTATCCGACAAATTAATGGCAATAACAAACCTCACCAACATCATCCCCGTCAAACTCGATATGGATGAAATGAATTATTCATCTTGGGTATACTTTTTCACTCATTTTTGTCGCGGTAACCAACTCTTGGATCACATCGAATCCAAAAATGCAACGGATACATCCACCAATACCACAACACCCCATGATGCCGAATGGTTGAAGATTGACTCCATTCTTCTTTCATGGATATTTGTCACCGTTTCTAAAACCCTTCAACAACGTTTGGTTGTTGAAAACCCTAAGATGGCTAAAGACGCATGGGATACCCTCGCTACCATTTTTTCCGACAACAAACGCACTCGTTCTATTGCCTTGAAAGCGGAGTTACGCTCCCTAAAGCTTGGTGACATGGGGATCGATGCTTATTTTCGAAAGATCGAGTCCATAGCCACGGTTTTAAATAGCCTTGGCTCGACATTGGACAATGATGATATTGTTACCTTCGCCCTAGAAGGCTTGCCCTCAAGATATGACAATGTGGCCACCATCATCGCCCATCGGGATCCTTTTCCCGATCTCAAAACGGTCCGGTCTATGCTTACCACGGAGGAAATGCGTCACAAGGCTCGCTCTCAAGACCCTTTGACCGACTCGTCAGCTTCATCCCCTATGGCTTTATTGGCAAACACCGGGTCTAATACTCGTCGCTCTTTCACCTCCATGGATAAAGTACACAAACCTTGTAACAATTTTCTCAAAGGATATTGCCGCTTTGGAGCATCGTGTCGTTTCTTGCACAACGGTGTGCATGGTAGCAATCAACAGCCCACGTCCAACACAGTAACGCCCTCAGACATGCAAAACCTACAATTACTTTTGGCTAAACTTGGTTGCAGTGCATCTACTATTGGTCCCCCATCCATTACACAAACACCTAAGGTACCTACTGCCTATTATACCTCCCCACCAGGATTTGGACTGAACCCCAGTTATGGACCATCTGCCCCACCAGTTCAGAACCCTCAACAGGTCATGCAACAATCTTTGAACCCCAGCCTGCCCTACCCGGTTCAGCAGTTTACGAACCCCAACCTGCCACCAGTTCAACATCAGCAGTCCATGAACCCTCATCAGCAGATGGCAGGCCAGTCTACTTACCACGTACTTCAACCGGGTCAATCCTCTACGGTTCAACAGTTCATTCACCCGGGTCAGTATCTAACAGGTCAATCAGCAGTCCAACCACATGCCTCGGTTCAGAACCACTTGGGTATTCTTGGACCCTCACCTGGCGGGACAGGTCAGTCTACTTCCGGGGGCAATTTAGGAGCGGTTTCGGGTCAAGAGACGATTCTACCTCATGCTTTTGCTACTACCACCCTCCATGAACCCACTCCTGGTAACTGGAATATGGATACAGGTGCGTCTTCTCACCTAAATGACTCGGTCAATAATCTAAGTACTGTATTTAATTCGAGCATTTATTCATCTGTTGCGGTTGGTGACGGGCACACTATTCCCGTCACCAATTCTGGCCATAGCATTATACCAACCCCATTTCGACCTCTTCACTTAAAAAATGTCCTTATCACTCCTCACATTGTTAAAAACTTAATTTCTGTACGTCAATTTGTCTGTGAAAATTATTGCACTGTTGAATTTGACCCTTTTGGTTTTTCTGTTAAGGATTTTCAGACTCGTCAGGTGCTGCTCCGCTGTGATAGCACTGGCGACCTCTATCCTGTCACCAAGCCTTCTCCAATTCCTCAAGCCTTCCTCACAAGTCAGTATACGTGGCACCAACGTCTTGGTCACCCAGGAAGTGAAGTGTTACGTCGTGTTATTTCAAATAATTCAATTTCATGTAATAAAGAGAAATCTCCCGTGCTTTGTCATGCTTGTCAGCTTGGCAAACATGTGAAACTTCCATTTGATAATTCATCTACTTTAGTTGAAAACTGTTTTGATATTGTTCACTCGGACTTATGGACTTCTCCCATCCCGAGTCTTTCTGGTTTCAAATATTATGTTCTTTTTCTAGATCACTATTCTCAGTTTATATGGGTTTATCCGTTGGTTAACAAATCTGATGCTTTGATCAAATTTACTCTATTTCGTACCTTTGTCAGAACTCAATTTAACAAAGAAATCAAATCTTTTCAGTGTGACCATGGTGGTGAATTTGACAACCACACCTTTCATAAACTATTTAACGACAATGGGATCCGTTTTCGTTTCTCATGTCCCCGCACCTCACAACAAAACGGAAAATCTGAACGCATGATCCGCACAATTAACAACCTTATCCGCACCTTACTTTTTCAAGCCCATCTACCCCCAAATTACTGGGTTGAAGCTCTCAACATGGCCGCCTACCTTTTAAATATACTACCATCCCGAGCTATTGATAAAGACGTACCCCTTACACGTATGTTTGGCACTTCACCTGACTACCGTATCTTACGTGTCTTTGGATGCCTTTGTTATCCTCATGTTGATACCAACCACAAACTCGGCCCACGCGCCACACCCTCCCTATTTTTGGGCCATGCCACCAATCATCGTGGATATCGCTGCTTAGACCTTAACACAAACAAAATCATTATCTCTCGCCATGTCACTTTTGATGAGACCGTTTTTCCCTTTGGCTCCACCACATCCACTGTACAACCATCCTACGAATTCTTAGATGACTCGCCCAACATCATTTCTAACATCATTAAACTCACCCCAACTCCCCCACCACAAACAACAACGCTCACACCTACACCAACAACTTCACCTACATCACCCACTTCACCTCCTCTAAACCCTCCACCTTCTCCTCAACCAACATTGCCCACACCTACACCCACAAATTCACCTACATCACCCACATCATCTCCTCTAAACCCTCCACCTTCTCCCGTTGTGGCATCTCCGCACCCCACCCACCCCGGTTCCGTAACTCAAGAACCTCCCCAGATTTCTCACCCTACCCAGTCTACGACATCTGTTCATCCCATGGTTACACGTTCTCGTGTCGGGACTACTCGTCCCAATCCTCGTTATGCTTGTCATGTGACCCCTGTTTCCCCATTACCCCGTTCCTATAGCGCTGCCTTTCATGACCCTAATTGGTTAAATGCTATGTATGATGAATTTAATGCTCTTATTAAAAACAAAACTTGGACTCTTGTACCTCGCCCTGCGAACATCAACATTGTTCGCTGTATGTGGTTATTTCGTCACAAGTACTTGGCTGACGGCACTCTCAGTCGCTACAAGGCTCGACTTGTTGCGAATGGTAGCACTCAGATAGAGGGGATTGATGTTGATGAGACCTTTAGCCCGGTTGTTAAACCTGGCACTATACGCACTGTTCTTAGTTTAGCTGCTTCTAGACATTGGCCTGTTCACCAGCTCGATGTAAAGAATGCATTTTTACATGGGGATTTATCTGAGACTGTTTACATGCATCAGCCACCTGGTTTTCGTGATACTGAGCACCCTGATTATGTATGTTTACTTCACAGATCTTTGTATGGGTTGAAACAAGCTCCTCGGGCTTGGTTTCATCGTTTTGCTACATATGCTCTTGGGATTGGCTTTACTCATAGTCTCTGTGACACCTCATTATTTATCTATCATCAGGGGACTGACACTGCTTATCTTTTATTGTATGTTGATGATATTGTACTGACTGCCTCTTCTGATGGATTACTACAGCGTCTCATTGCAGCTCTTCATAAAGAGTTCTCTATGACAGATTTGGGATCACTAAATTATTTCTTGGGCATATCTGTTACTCGTGACACTTCCGGTATGTTTTTATCTCAGCGTAAGTATGCTACCGAGATCCTTGCGCGTGCTCACATGGCTGATTGCAATTCCAGTCGGACTCCGGTTGACACTGAGTCTAAACTGGGTGATGATGGCAGTTTGGTCTCTGACCCCACCTTATATCGGAGTCTTGCAGGGTCACTTCAGTACCTAACATTTACTCGCCCTGATATTTCTTATGCTGTGCAGCAGGTGTGTCTTCATATGCATGATCCGAGAGAGACTCATTTCTCTGCGCTCAAACGGATCTTGCGCTATATTCGGGGTACTTTGGATTATGGGTTGCAGTTGTACTCTTCTTCCACTACTTCGTTGGTTGCATATTCTGATGCTGATTGGGCCGGTTGCCCGACTACTCGGCGGTCTACCTCTGGATACTGTGTTTTTCTTGGCAACAACTTGCTCTCATGGTCCTCCAAGCGTCAACCGACACTTTCTCGTTCGAGTGCTGAGGCAGAATATCGTGGGGTTGCCAATGCCGTTGCCGAAACATGTTGGTTGCGGAATCTACTTAGAGAACTTCACACTCCGGTTTCTTCTGCAACACTTGTCTACTGTGATAACGTCAGTGCTGTCTATATGTCCTCGAATCCGGTTCAACATCAACGCACCAAGCATATCGAGATTGACATTCATTTTGTTCGGGATTTGGTGGCTACAGGTCACGTCAGAGTTCTTCATGTACCTTCTCGCTATCAGTTTGCGGATATCTTCACCAAGGGATTGCCTTCGGCTTTATTTGAAGAATTTCGCTCCAGTTTGAGTGTTCGGTGTCCTCCCGCTCAAACTGCGGGGGAGTGTTAGACTGAATATAGATAAGTCCGAATATGAGCTGTATATTAATTGTATATTAGTTGTCTAATTAGCATGATTTGTGGGCAATTATCTATTTACTCTAAATAGCCCAATGTAGACCCTATATGTACGCTACCTCTCTGCATGGAATGGACATTCAAATCATTCAGTCATTTATCTTTATCACATATTCTAACATATACGAATCACAACAACATGTCAAAGTCAAGGATGCAGAGACGATTTATTCGGTTGTTTGTGTATTTGTTTTTGAATCGATGTTAGAGAGAGATTGGTTTAAATTGGTGTTAAGAGGGATATTGTTTTTGAATCTAGTGTTAGAAGAGATTGAAATTGTAACTAACTGGGAGTGATTTTTGGTAGGTTTTTATGACATTAAAACTCAATGGAAACGTATAGACGAAGATTTGAATGGAATTAAGAAACTGGTTTTGAAAATGATAAATGGTCTTGAATGCTTTACAAAAATATGTTAGCAAGGAGCGTGTGAGAGTTATACACTTTGGGTTTGATAAAAAGAGTCCTTTGGGTATTTGTAATTTCTCTTATAATTATGAAATTTTAGTCACGCCATTAATGAATTTTTTTAATGCTGGGACTTTTGCAAAAGTTTATTTTATTATATAACATAGATTACAAAAAATTAAACACGACTAAATTTTTATATGCCCGTATATTATACTAAAATTATAAAGTAAGTTTGATTCACGTGTAAACCTTTTGCGTGCACAAGACTAATTATAACTAGTTCTTTATACATAAAATCCTATTGTACTTTGATGCATCTTGGTTGCGTAATTAAATCCTTGCTCAATTTGAAATTACATATATTACTTTGATAAAATTGTGGAGGGCGCTTGATAATATTCCATTCCTTGAAAGGCGGTGCACTAAAACCATTGTACATTAGACCTTAAATTAAAAACTAACACAAAAGATATATGCAATTATTCATTCCGAAAAGTATATACTATATATGAAACTCCCCCAATTGTGAGTTGAAAATTTTGCCGAGGTTAAGTTGAAAAGATTTTTGACACTAGAGGAATAAATCAATGCTAGACAAACCATATTTCCTTTACGGCCAAATCTGTAAGAAATTAATCACAATGATCGTGTCTGACAGACTTCTTACAGATTTGGTGCATCCGTAAAAGCTTTGTGAAACCTTTTTTCCTAACAATTTACGACGGAACGTTGACTATTTGGTAAACGAATTGGTGTGCATATCGTTGCTACTTGCTAGGATGGTAAGATGGCAAGAACAACTATACCACTTTATAAACATTTGCTTGTATAAATATCTAAACGATTATAAATAGCTAAACAAAATGACTTTCCATTCTTGAATGAGGGGTTCAAAAGCGCTTAAATAAAAAGTACAAGGACTCCATTGCAATAAACCGTCAACTCTGTAACAAACTCGTTATATACCATCACATTATATTTCACCTATATTTCAACAAAACAGCAGATATTTTCCGATCATCATTTTTTCCGTCAATCTCCATTTCACTCTATTTGATCATCCGACAACTTTTGATCGTAATTCGAACCGATTGTCACCGGAAACATGCCGATGATTAGTCACACCGAACTGAATTACCTTGTCTACCGTTACCTAGCTGCATCAGGTTAATTCTACATCGATCGATGAATTATACATTTATGCATGCATTTAAGTTTACGATGCACGGTTTAATTCATTCATGCATGTGTTTAACTATTTTTTGATTGATTAATGATCGTTACGTGAAATTAACATGTTCTGTATGTAAGTTTTGATTTATGATATCATGTAGGTGCAGAACTTTTTATTTATGTTATGGATCTGTTAGTTTTGTTAACAGTGTTAGTTATGTAATGTGTTGATTTCGTGATTTTGTGTATATATAGGATTATCTAGGGCTTGTAAGTAGCTGTTGAAATATGAGGAAGGATTTTTCGGTACCGGTTCACGTTAGTTTTTCTATTAGGCATGTAATTAAGTTTCTTGTTATATTCGGAATTGTGGTAGATATTGCTGAAATATGGATAATTTGTAAGTACCTGGTTGATGAAGCATTAAACGGTACTGTGTCGGTTTAATTCATTCATGAATGTGTTTTGTTATTCACTTATTTGATGATACACTAATGATCGTTACGTGATATTAGCTTGTTCTGTATGTAAATATATGATTCATACATCGTGTAGGTTTAAATTTGTGATATACGTTATGGATCTGTTAGTTTTTGTTAGTCATTTACTTATGGGAAAAAGCCAAAAATACTCTATGTACTTCTCGTGAAAACTCATTGTGCTTTCTCAACTTTTTTTATTGTCATTATACTTAACGTTGTTTACATTTTCGACTCATTATGCTTAATTACTTCTTCTTTCTAACATTAAAAGACAATAGTACCCTTGTCTTCTTTACCAGCCATCACCACCACCTCTTCTTTACCAGCCATCACTCATGACCTTCAATCTTCTAGCCTGCAAATTAGTACGAGGGTTTAGGGTTTGATTGAGTGATTCTAAACGAATCAAAAGTACCATGTTAATAACATGATTCCGACCAGAAAATCCCCAAATTATACGACTTAAACCCTAATTGATTAATTTTGATTCAAACGTGTTTCTGGGTTTGATTGAGTGATTGTACCATGTTAATAACATGATTCCGACCAAAACCCACCATAATAATTAAACTATAACACACAAGCGTGGTTGGATCCTAATGAGTTCAGACCAGAGAGGTTTCTTGATAATTATTCTGACATAAACCATCAGCGGCAGAATTTTGACTACATTCCCTTTGGGTCTGGGAGGAGAATGTGTCCTGCAAGCACATTCACTTTAACTGTTGTTCACTTAACACTTGCTCGTTTACTTCAAGGGTTTAACTTGTCAACACCAATGGGGAAGCTGGTGGTCATGACCAAGGGGTTAGGCCAATCCTTGCCTAAGGTCAACCCACTCGAGGTTAACATCACTCCACGGCTTTCTCAAGAACTCTATGAAAGCCCTTGAAGCCAATTCACGGGTATAAACTGATGAGAAATTTGGCAGTAGGGAGCTACTTATGTTATGTAATTAATGAATAATGAACGTTGAAGTCAAATGGTTACAAGTTTACAACTAGTTTGAGAACTTGTGAAATTAATTTCTGTCCAGAACTTGTGAAATAATAAGTATCAAATGGTTTAGGGAAGAAGACAAGGGTATTTGCGTCAATTCATGTAAAAGTTGTGGGCCAAGATATGTATAATGATATCGACTGGAAACAACGTTAAGTATAATGACAATAAAAAAAGTTGAGAAAGCACAATGAGTTTTCACGAGAAGTACAGAGTATTTTTGGCTTTTTCCCTTTACTTATTGCTGTTTTGTTAACGTAGAGTCTTAAATTCGTGATATGATCTCGTGTGTATATGATTTTCTAGGGCTTGTAAGTAGTGGTTTAGAAATGAGGAAGGATTTTTCGGTACCATTTCATGTTAGTTTGGCGATTAGGTGTGTTATCAGATTTCTTGTTTATTATGTAAATGTTATCAGATTGAGGAAGGATTTTTGGGTACTGTTTCGCGTTAGTTTTGCAATTAATTAGACGTGTAATTAGGCTTCTTGTATAACAAGTAACTGTCCGTAGATATTTGGATTTCTGGTGGTACCATTAATTCTTTGGTACGGTTTCACTTTAGTTTTGCGATTAAGTTTGTAGTGATTGGTTGTATAACGACTAACTGTAAATAGAGATTAGGATTCATAGTAGATACCGAATTGATAGTTTGTAAGTAAGGTAGTGGTTGATGAAGCATTATTTTGTACTGTTTTGGTATAAGTTAGCGATTCGTCTTGTAGTCAGATTACTTGTTCGTATAACAAGAAACATCATATAGAGATTAAGATATGTGGTGATTCTTTTAAACTGATGCTTGTTCTATGTACTTATGACGTTTTGATAATTTTACTGTCAGGTTTTCAACATACAGCTTTTAATTTCAAACATGAGGCAGCTATCAACAAGATTACTACCTTTGATGGAACTGAGATTCCACAAGACGCGCTCATTACGCTTGTACAGAAAGGACTTGAAGCTCTTGAGATGGAAGTAAATAATGTGAACGATGTCAGTTATTCTTCACCAGTTACTATGTGTTTTATTTCTATATTACGATGCTAATTAATCATGTTTTTCCGAGACTGACAGAAGGATAAGGATCTAGAGGAAGATGATTTTACGTTTATACCAGCAATGGACCTTATCACTAAGGATGTCGACGAACTAAGACGAATGATAGTTGATCAAAAGAAGCAGAAGGTTTCGAAGGAGCCTTCCGAGGAAACTCAAAGTATGGGGAAAGTTTCAGGGGAGCCTTCCAAAGAAACTCTAAGCAAGGGGAAAGAGAAAGTTGTTGAGGATAAGCAAAGAGTAGACAGACCTAAGACTAAGGTTAAGTTCAATCTTGACGACAATCTGTCATTTGCAGGTAAGTTTCTTGAATTCATCCATTGCATTTCAATATTGTACAGTATAGAAAACATATGCATGTTTCCTTTTTAATTTGAGATGAATATTTAGTTTATATTTACTGAATGGTTGTATTTTAATTTATTTGAGATAATGTTTTTGACATCGACCGTTTGGCAAACTTAACTTTTGTCACTCTATGCTCCTGTTGAGGAACTCTTTTTGTAATTCATTCTTGATGGAAACTTGTCAAGCCTGTGTAGTCTTTTGTTTTACGTGAGTTATTTGTCGTTTGTTGTTGTCAATTCAATTTAATTGTCAAAGTTATCTGCAAAATTAAATTTCCAAAAAAGTTAGAACCAAGTAACACTCTACAGTCATATGTAAACAATTTTTTTTAATGGAGGGAGTATAATGTGGCAGGGTATTTTCACTACATATATTCTAAATTTCTTTTCATATAACCGATTCCACTTTGTGTAGTTAGGATGTTGTTAAGTTGAATTTGGGATTGGGCGCCACAATGCACAAGTCATTAATTTCCCACGTAAGAAAGTAAAAGAGCTTATCTTATCTGTATAAAGTTGTGGCTTCAGTGGTGATTCGAGCCTTGGATTGGGATAGAAAGAGAGATATGTACCAAAATGGTAGAAAAAGAGTTCGACGATACTTTTTTCCACGGTAATTGAATTGACTTGCTGTCTTCAGAAACAGAGACATGTACCAAAAATGGTATAAAAACAGTTCAATGATACTTCTTTCCACGGTAATTAGATTTACTTGTCGTCTTCTTATTTATTAACTTATTAATTTATTTATTTATTACTATTGTCTCTTGCGGCTCCTTTCTATTATTTATTCATTTATCATTAATTTTGTTCAGCAGCGTAGAAATAATCCTCATCAGGTTAAGCGTGTGTAAATCTATAATTGGCAGAATAATTAGGAATATGGTTTTTCCCCCTATGGCCCTATATATAGTAAACTGTTTAAACAGATTATTATACTGAAATTTGACATGTAATATATTCTATGTTTGAACTACTAAGGCTTACTTCTACAATTTATTCAACACGTACACATACACACATTCATTGAAACACATATGTGTAACACTCTGCTCTGGTCAGAAATAGTCAACCATCAAGGATTTACAATACATGTACAATCGCACAGGAATTACATAAATAATTGGATATGATTTACTGCATGAACTAGGTAGCCCGATCAGCATATGATTTTCTCTCACCAAACCCAGAAAGCTCAACAGTAAAATCTAAAACGTGCACATAGCTCCAGAGTACATGATTTTCCCTATCTATGAAGTTTGGCTCAACATAATTTAAATAACCGATTAACTCCCTTTTTAACTCTCATGAACCCAGTTCACACCAACATTCCTTCGGCTCAAACCTTTGTTCCCATCTCACAATATGTATAATGCTGAAAACTGGATTTGGGGTTTTTATAGCAGAAGACAGGAGGTGGAGACCAAAACCATGATTTGGTATTCGAATCATGTTGGATCCATAAAAAGGGACTCTTGATATTTTAGTGAACTGAGTCATAAAGAATGCATAAGAAGCTTGATTTAAGAACATACAAACATTGGGTGAACAATTTAAATTTAATTTAACACATGAATATGCATGTCATTTCTAATAGCTTGTTTAATTAGGCCTATATTGATGCTATGTGCAAAGTATATAATCATTCTTGGGGTATGTTGTAGGAGCTAAAACAAAGAAGATTTGTAATTCTACAGCAGCTCAACCTTCTGAGGTTCATAGTTCAAATGTATTGATCATGGAAGGACATTCGAATGTGGTTTGTGAATCTTCCTTATGCTTATGATATATTGACGATTAATCCTAACACATTACTTAATAGACCAGTGACGTGCCTATTTTCTGTATTACTTTAGGTTGGCAGTTGTGCCTGGAGTCCAGCAGGTTTACGTCTTGCAACAGGGTGTGTTTTTTTAATACAGATCTACTATTATTGTAAAGAAACAAATATAATTCATCTTAGCTTCCACATTTGATTCAATTTACTATTTATATGTTTTATTCGGTTGAAACCTAATCCATATTTGTTGTGGTGGTACATAGGTCTGCAGATCATACAGCTAGGATTTGGGCCATTGCAGATTGGACAAATAGCAAAAGTTTAGAAAATAGGATAGGTAGTGTGCGTGTGCTGAAGCATGATAGAGGTAGACCAGACAAGCAAAGAAAAGACGTCACATCAGTTGCTTGGAATGTGAGTGCTATTGCTTCTTCGACAATTATTATTCTTTAGAGTTCCAAATAGTTAACTTTCAGCAGCTATGCACATATAATATCTATGCTTGTTTCTCTATAGGTGTGATTCCATGCTATCCACCTAATACCAATCTTTATTTTGTCTCCACCTACAGCAATTTGAGTTTGTTTAATACTATAAAGGTTCACATATGAGTTTGTTTACCACCAGTGAACATATGTTATTTTGACTTGTGTGCAGCTGGATGGAACGCTTCTTGCCACCTCCTCAATGGACGGGCTAGCTAGAATATGGAATACAACAGGTGAGTTTTTAGCTGTTATCACTCGTTTCTAGACTCCTCTTGCTAATATTGTGGTGTTTTGTGTATCTAGGCGACCTGATAAGCACTTTCAGCAAACACAGGGGAAGCATAAGGTCTATTAAGTGGAATAAGAAGGAAGATTACCTTCTTACTGCAAGCAATGACAAAAGTACCATTGTGTGGGATGTACTGACGGGTGTAGTGAAGCAGCAATTCAAATTTCACTCACGTACTTACCTAGTGTGAAATGGCATATTTAACGTGACAAATGTTTTTTCGTTGTTTTGATCTGGACTAAACTCCTGGTGTCTCAATCTGATAGGTCCTGTTCTTGATATTGATTGGCGAAACAATCACACATTTGCCTCGAGCTCAGTTGATGGTATGATATATGTTTGCAAGATTGGAGAAGATAAACCCATCAGAGCTTTTCCTGGCCATACGGTTTGTGATATACTAATATAAACTGCATGCCTTTTCTTATTATATAAACTACTTAAGATTGCTTCTATGCAAGTCTTCATGTGATGTAGAACTAGTGTAAAATACATTCAAATCAGTTGGGTTATAAAGAGCATCTACCCGCAATTGATATTTAGAGATTTACTCGATTTCAGGGTGAAGTCAATCACGTCAAATGGGACCCAGCTGGTGGTGTATTGGCTTCCTGCTCTGATGATAGCACTGTAAAGGTTATATTCACTAACACTCAAGCAGTATCATCGACCCGTTACTGGAAAACTATCTTTATTGTGTTGCAAGGCAACTTGACATGAAATTAAAATTGTTCAGATCTGGAGTATGAAACAGGACAAGTGCATTCGTGATTTCACAGATCATGTTCAGGTGATTGTCTGTTCTTATTTTTCGTCTGTTGTCTATTACTCCTTACTTTGAAATAGTACAAAAAAGAGAGGTTCTTTCTTTGACATCGCTAGTCTAGCACCCCTATATTACTGATTAACCAGGAAGCATTAAGGTATACAGAAAACCTGTTGGTTTGGAAATCTCAAATTCTCAATCTTTGCCTCCAAAAAATCTGATTAGACAATCTTTAGTTTTGTGCTATTGACAATGAAATTTTTTTTCAGGATATTTTCTCAATCAAATGGAGCCCCACCGGATCTGCAACAGACAATCCTAATAAGCCGTTAGTGCTGGCAAGGTATGTACCAGAGAATTTTTCGGTTTAAAAATTTGACACCACCTTGTTGGTTTTGATTTTTTCTCAACGTGCACATGCATCTGCTTCTTCTGGTGCTTAGATATACGCAACAGAGTCGGTAATCAGTGATTTAAGAGCTAGATATGATAAATCTTGGATAACAATGATTACATATATTTGGATTATTTTATTGTTATTAACCAACATTTTTTTGCCATTTTGCAGTGCATCATATGACACCACAGTGAAGTTGTGGGATGTAGAGCGTGGAAGACTCCTTCACAACTTAGATGGCCACAGGTGTGTTATTTCAGCATATTATTCTCCTTATGAATTAGTAAATTTATAATATTACTTAGTATTCAACTTATTTGGCATTCCCAAATTGAGTACAACATTCATGTTTTTCATGTACTCATGCCACCACTGATGAAACCTTTTCCATCTACTGCATCCTATATTGTAATTAAGTTCATTCGTAAACAGTTACAAATAGAACAAAATCCTTAAGCTGCATAGACCTTTAAATGTAAAAAATGACTACTTAAATTTCAATGTTGGTATGATACAATTGTCTTTTTTTATAAAAATGCAATTTCTGTAGCAAATTATACAACAAGAAGCATACGTTGAAAACGAATTGATGTTGGATGCAAAATAACATATTTGACAAGTATATATTAGTCGTGAAAAAAGGATTAACTTTGTATATTACCAGTAATTAGCGAAGCATTAACTTCATATAGTTTTACAGGGATCGTGTGTTGTCTCTCTCCTTTAGTCCAAACGGCGAGTATTTGGCAACTGGTTCTCTAGACAAGTTCATGCATATATGGTCAGTAAAAGATGGCAGGCTGATCAAAAGGTATGCTAGTAACGAGGGCATATTTGATATTAGTTGGCACTACAGTGGAGAGAAGATCGCTTGGGTTACTAACACAAATCAAGCTTTTCTTATGGATATCGTTATGTCATAAACCAACCTTCTTTGGCCTTGTTACTATTTGTTTGGATATAGATGCAATCCTTTGCATGGTGTGGACAGGGCTGAATGGATAGTTGTGTGAAACTTACAGATCGATTAACTCAGATTGACAGATACTCTAAACTCTAAAGGCTTGATCTTCTTACATTGCTTCTGTTTGAATATGTTGCTGGAGTTGAGAGAAAGGCTTGTATGCATGTGTTTTGCTTGTGTGCTTGTTTTATGGTCTGAGTGGAGTCATTTCCATTGATTATACTTTATGTGTGTGTAGTTGCTGGCCGAATAGTACCATTTTTCAGAAATTACACAATATTTTCAAAAAGATTTAAATAAAACAACTTTCTATCACATACACGGTCTTTGTTGCTAAATATTTATGTGCTTCACATGTCTTTCTCTACTTTACATAACATGTTACTTGTTGGCACTTGGCAATTTAGTATAGTAGTAGAAGCGGTACAGTTGAGATAGAAGTTTGTATATGGGGTATTTATGATTGCTAATGCTAGCAATTATTTTTTTTAAACTAGATGTTATGAATAAGCATTATATATCAAGTTGCTTATTCAAACAATATTTAAGTTATTTACAAATACATGATCACGCGGCTTGTTTTTTCAAGAAGTGTTATGCAAATAACAATTATAAATTAGCAATTACATTATCACGAACACATTCATAATTAATTTGCAATCTTGTGTACCATGTCTTCTCTAAATAACAATTCTAAATAAGCAATTACATTATCACGAACACCGTCATAATAACTCTTATGTTGAGGTCGTTGTATACTATATAAGACTAACCGGAGTGGGAGGTGACCCCTCACCAAAAAGCCCCACTTCACTCGCCACCCCATTCCTTTGGTCCATCTTCACACGTGAGGTAAGAAACTATGGTGACCGGGTCACCTCTTGGCATTTGTGCCAAATGTAGTGTTATTATTTTTAATTTGGTTTGTAAGTGTGTGCGGAGTATTTTGTGAGGTATGTTTGTATAAAGTGTATATTTTAATGAAAGGTTAGGGTAGTGATGACCACTACGGGTGAAATGTGAGAGCGAGTGAGATGAGAGAAAAAGGTGAAGCGACGTTGATGTAGAAGATGAAGGTCCCTCTAGTCTAAGAAATGAGAAGTGATCGTAGATATGATCCAACATATAATATAACAATATCATAATGACACTATCATAATGAATAATAATGACATTATCCCATATTGTGTGGATATAAGGCATGAGGGAGTGGTCACCTAATACCCTAGGTGTCACATCACCTCTATCCAATCAAAACCCTCCAACTCAAAACTACCCAATTTTACCCTAACACTACCCTAAGTGGAGGGAGTGGTCACCTAGTACCCGATTTTTTATTTTTTTTTTCTTTTTTCCATACATAAAATCACATACAATATTTAAAATAAAAACATACCATTTCATTAAAAATAAATACATTACATAATACTTAAAAAAAAGACACATTACATAATAAAAACATACCATTTCATTAAAAATAAATACATTACATTAGAAAAAGGGAAATAAAAAGAGCATATTCAAGATTTTCTTCTCCAATTCTTCTTTTCCTCTGCTGCATATTCAAGATTCTTCTTCTCCAATTCTTCTTCTCCATTTTCACGTTCTCACACACTAAAAACACACACATACAACAGTCCAAAATTCAAACCTTTCCCCACTTGAAACACTCGGCTTCACATCCCGAATTTTATACCCGATCGAGGTACCCTAGGTGGCGGCGGCGGTGTTACCGCTCGGGTAAGGGTACCCGAATCCCTTACCCGAGACCACTCCCTCCTCCCTAAGAGCATCTACAATGGTGGACCCTTTAAATAGGTTTATAACATGTCAAATCATTAATTTATAAACTATAAACCTATTACCACTATGTATAAACCTTTTATAATTATATAAACTGTTCAAACATAACACATGAATTAAATTATGAAAAGGTCTAGGATCTTGGACCTCTTCATGCCGCATAGATATAAACCACAAGCTCACTATGGTTGAAACAAAAGATAAACCTTTTCATAGCTTTTAGACCTTTTTATAAACCTCTTATAGTGGATGCCCTAATATAACAATATAATAATGCCACTTCTCAAGTGTAATTGAATCAGTTACATATAATTCTTTTTAATTAAAAAAATTGATATCTTTTCTAGTAGAAGCCCACGATTGGGAGCAAAAGGCTGGGGTGATTAGAGTAAAGCAGGAATAATAAAGTGAAAATGCAACAAAAAGTTCCAAAAAGCTTAAAAGCAGTCGTTGATTGCGGTAAGATTGAAATAAATCATAACATTATGAGCCAAACTATTTTAAATAAATGACAAAGTTTTATATTGCTGTCCATAACTAAAATCGAACATGTTTCCAAAATCCCATGTATATACTTGAACAACAAAATATCAAAATATAGCTAGCCGCAACAATTACATGTACGAGAAAGGGCGTTTCTTTTGACGGTCTTTTGTTCGTGTTTGTGCACCAGGCATATAATTGAACAACAATGGATGTGGACCTTGAATAAAGGACAGATACTCAAATATCTAACATCTAATGTGATGGAATATACTACAAAATGACAAGGCAATGTATTTGAGGGTGCACTCTATGTACTAATATACACAACATATATACCATACATTTTTTTCTTTTCTATAGTTACCATCTTGATTCTTGATCATACAAGTTAGGTACAACTATATATCATACAAACTTAGTTCTGACCTCTGACTCGATCGCATGATAGATCATGTGGCTTCGTCCTTAATTAGGGTCCCCTTCTAAAGGTACACTTTAATGCACAACAATATACTTCAAGCCCACTTCATATGATAAAATACGGAGTAGTTTGTAAAAGTTAAAGCAAACTGCTCAAACTACCTCAAAATCATAACACACTAAAATTTATTTATTGGTTTTCTATACTTTTTTACATCTTTTCTCTATCAAAGGCGACATACTATTGTGTACTTTATTTTCTGGTATAGTTTCTCAGTAGTGTAGGAGTGTAGCCAATTAATGTAAATGATCCAACAACCACCATTTTCAGTTATTAAAAAAAAGAAAAAAAAAAAAAAAAAAATTGTCGGTTTATAAACTTTATTTCAATGAATCAATGTCCCTCCAATAGATACCATCATAAAACAATACTCCTACTAACCACTTCTTCTTCCATATCTTCACAATGTTCATCTTTAACAAAACCAAAACCCCAACTAGCATTTTCACTTCACTCCATTCACACATCACTACACATCCACTTATCACCCTTTTTATTTTCACCATTTTCCTCATTCAAATCCTCATCTTATGTTCACACTCTCCCTCACTGGCACCCGAACT
The DNA here is from genome assembly GCA_019973895.1 of Chrysanthemum seticuspe. Classification (NCBI taxonomy): domain Eukaryota; kingdom Viridiplantae; phylum Streptophyta; class Magnoliopsida; order Asterales; family Asteraceae; genus Chrysanthemum; species Chrysanthemum seticuspe. The sequence goes on from BPTQ01000002.1 coordinate 221,968,460, forward strand.
ACCCTCCTCTTCGGCCGTCGAAAAATGTCCCAATGGTAACATTTACGTGTACAACCTCCCAACAATGTTCAACTATGATTTACTACCTACTTGCAAAGATCTAGACCCTTGGCATTGGCAGTGTGGTGTCGCAACCAATGCTGGTTACGGCACCCCTGCCAGTGAACTCTCTGGAATAATTCCAGAGAGTTTAATGACAGCATGGCACCGTACTAATCAGTTTTCTTCAGAAATTATTTTCCATAACAAACTTTTAAAACATAATTGTAGAACGATGGAGCCGCAGTCAGCTGCATCGTTCTACATACCGTTTTACGGTGGACTAGCTGTTGGGAAATATTTATTTTCCGACAGTAGTAACGAATCACGTGATTTCCATGCTTTGGAGTTAATTAAGTGGGTCCAGTCCCAACCGTATTGGCTTAAATCCAAGGGTTTAGATCACTTCATTGTACTTGGACGAATCACATGGGATTTTCGTCGGTTAACAGACCCCGAACAAAAATGGGGGTCTACATTTTTGAACATGCCCGAAATGCAAAATGTAACACGGCTCATGATTGAAAGAGCCCCTGGTGACTACCGTGATGTAGGTATACCTTACCCTACTGGATTTCACCCACGTTCGGATACAGATATCCAAACGTGGGTGAAATTTGTCCGAACTTATAATAGGACTAGTCTTTTTACTTTTGTAGGTGCTGCACGTGAGGATATAGGGGACGATATTAGGGGATTGTTGTTACGCACTTGCCGGGATGAGAGTGTGTCTGGCACGTGCAAGTTAGTTGATTGTGGAGTGACACTTTGTGCTAATGGAAGTTTGGAGATAATGAGTTCTTTGTTAGGTTCCGAATTTTGTTTGCAACCAAGAGGTGATAGTTTTACTAGACGTTCCGTTTTTGATTGTATGGTTGCGGGTTCAATTCCTGTTTTGTTTTGGAACCGGACTATGTATGATCAGTATGAGTGGTACTTACCTAAGGAACCTGAGAGTTACTCGGTTTTTATTGATCATGATGATGTTTCTAAAGGGAAGAAATCGATAAAGGCCATTTTGGAGAGTTATAGTAGGGAAAAGGTTAGGGAAATGAGAGAAAGAGTTATTGAGATTATACCGAAGATTGTGTATAGTGAAGGTGAAATGAATGATGCTTTTGAAATCGCCATTGATGGGGTTTTGAGGAGGTTTACGGAGGAGAGATATCAACGATTAGAAGAAGCAGAGCTTAACGTGGCTCGAAACTGATTTTCTGTGACTTAGTACAGTTTTTAGTATGCATTAGAATATTTGTGGCGGTTGATTTATTTTTGTTATGAGTGTAGATATAAGACTTGCGTATAGCTAAAATGTAATTGTTGTCCCATATATGTTTCATTGTGTGATTCATGATTTGTGATGGTAATGAGTCTGGTTATTGTATTGAAGGTTTTGTAGTTTTTATCGCAACTTTGTTTGTTTGGTATCATACTAGAAAAGGTGGACTGAGAGTTTAGCTTGGTGTAGCTTGTTTGATATGTAGTGGCGGACATACCTAAGGCAGAGGGTATGCATGTGCATAACCTCCGAAAAACATCCGCATTGTAAAAAAAAAAATCCTATGAATTTGTGATAGTTTAACACTGATAAGTGCATACCTCTTAAAAAAAATCTAAAAATGCATACCCTACGATCAATTTATGCTTACACCACTGATTATGATGTTTGTGTTTGTGACAATTTGGCGTCCATGGCATACTTCAAATGCTAAATTGGTGAGAGTCGGATATTCAACAATCTGCAAAACAAGTACAAAAAATATATGGTAAAATCATACGCTTTAAATCATGGCCCACACAAATTTTTTTGTCTATGCTTTTTGATGTGCTTATGACTTATGAGCTTATTGAGGCTTTAATTTGTTCATAAGCTTTTTTTTTGTGCACTTATGAGCTGATAAACTTGTAAGCTAATAAACTTTAAAAGCTCAAATGAATAAACTAAAAAAACTATGTAGTAACTTGCAAGTTTTTTCAAAATTTCAATAGAGCTTAGAAATATGACTGAAAACATCAACCGTAACCAACCATAGTGTGAGATATAAGATAGGCCCAGATCAGCTGAGCTAACGAGATACTAAATTAACCCAACCCATTAATGAAGCCCAGATACTTTTTAAACCCAAATACAGACATCGGCTTAAACCCTGAAATAGTTTTCATTTCATTTCACAACTGAAAAAGGAAAAAATGTCTTGGCGCTGTGGATCCCTACCTCGATCGCTAATCTCCACCGCAAGATCGTCAACAATCCGTCGCTCTCCCTTCCGTCCTCCATCGTCGCCACCGCTTTCCGGCCCCCGTCTCCGCCCCGGTCCCACACCTTCCATCCCTTCTTTCAGGTAACATTATATATCCTACACCATTTGAAATGTTACCATCAGTTGAATTAATAAAATTTAATTTTTTTGAAACAGGACTATTGGAGGTGTAATTGGTTGCACACAGTCGTTGCTGCCGTTGCATAGTGTGGTGGCTGCTGCTCGCCTCACGTGTCATATCTCCGTTCAGGCTCGTGCTTGTTGCGAGCTTTCTCAGGGTAAATGTTATGTGACTGAATAGTGACTAGTCGGTGTTTGCGTGTTATCAATGTTTACACGATTAATATCTAGTCATATTGCTAAGGTTATGTGTGTGTTAGTGCCACAACAGATATCTGGAAGTAGTTGTACGATGTCCGGGATGTCTATACTTTTTTATTCGAAATAGGTTTAATGGCTGTATATGTGATATTTATATACTTAAGTGACATGATTTATAAGCTTATTACCATAGGGTACAAGTCTCTCTATCATAATGATTGCATATACCCTATATGGTTAATTGTCAATAAGATAGTTAACTGAAATGATGCATTAGATATTTACAACTGACCAATGAGCTAGACGAATCTAATAATAATAAAAAGTTATAGTTACTTACTGTAAACGTTAAACTCTAGTGCTCTTTCTAACCAATTCTTGACCCATCTCATGTTGAGTTGCCACATTTTTGGATCAGTGCTATACAAAAACACACCATTTAGTTGTCTACATAGGAGTAGGATAGTAAGATTTTGCTAAATAGTACATACTAGAAATCACCATTGCTTATTCTGTTTGATGATCTCATCTATATAGACTATAGTTTTAGTGAAGTTTCTACATATTTTTATTCTTAACATGAATCAAGTGCTACTCATATTTACAAGATTTCACGTAAATTAGGGAGACCATACTTTTCTGACCACAAATGCACACTTATGTAATTTTACTTTTAGGGAAGTGACAAATGTTACAATATCACTAGGTAAGTTGATAAATTTAGACTGACCGAGCAGCAGAAAGTCTGTCCGCACTTGCCAAATTACATATACTGGAACATCACTCATCGGGGAAGGATTGCAAGGACTGCTTTAGCGTTTTACCCCCTCACTTCCAACGAGTACTGATTAGAATGATGGTGGGAGTCTTCTCTGGAATGCGGGATAGAGTTTATGTACTGCCAAATTAATGGAATTGGCAGTTACAAGTTTTAAGATTGAAAGTAGCAGAATAAGGACTGCTATTACATTGTGAACTAGTCAAGATACTATATAAGTATATATGACTCTCTTTGTGATACTCATACTTGATTCGATTACTCATTTCTTCGTTCCCATCATCCTCCCATTCCTAGGTTAAGCTTGTGTTTTGCTTATTTAAATTCTCAAATTTAATGAAAGAGAAATAATGTTCTCTTAATAAACATTCTCATATGAACCACTAGTCATTCCTCTTCATCTTGACTCAACTTTACAACCTGCATTCCTTACATGATAATCCTTATAATTAACATATCTTATTTAATCAAGCAATGATCACCTTAGTAGACGGTGTTTTGGTGTTTATGGACTTGATGAACTTAGTTGTTAAAGATTATATAGATTTGTTAATTGTGGTATCAATGAATGATATTGTGTGTGAATTCAAGTTATTTGTTTAGCTCTTATAACAATTAGAGGTGGCAAAATGTGCCCAAAAGCAAAAAGATGGGCTAAATGGGCAAATTTTTAAAAGATTTGGGCACATTTAGCCCCCTCCTTTTTTTGAAATGGGCACATATAGCCCATTGAAAACTTAAATGGGCACTAACGGGCAATTTTTTTTTTCTCAATTGTAGAACATTACAATCGTTTTAAAAAAATAATTTTTAATATATTAAGTTTTTTTAATATAAATAAGATATTACGTTTAAGGATTTTAATTCGTCGTTTTAGGTCTTTTATCAAGCGTTTTGTATAACATGTGCCCGTTTGCCCCGTGCCCGTTTAGCCCGTGCCCGTTTAAGCCCGTACCCATTCTAGCCCGTGCCCGTGCCAGCCCGGCCCGCCCCGCCCGTTTTGCCACCTCTAGTATTTGGACGTTTCCAATAACTCTAGGAATATAAGGTTTTCTATAGATACACATAATTTAATCGCATTTGCTATTGCTAAACATCTTTTGGTAATGTAATGCTTACAATTTGCCGAATGTGGTGTGATTTAGGTACTTGATGTTGCTTCTGGATCCTTTGTGCAAGCATTGCATAAGCATCGTGTAGCTCTATAATCAAAATATTCATGTGGAACTTTGCTTTAAAGTTTCACCGGCGTGAGGTTCCATGATTGTGAGCTGATAGATTTTCTAAAATATTTGAATTTGTTTATATAGAATCTTGTATCACTACTTTCTTACATTCTATGACCGATTCATCATTGCTTGCTCCTTGCATTTGCAAGTTAGATGCAGTGCATGTAATTTTATTTTGTGTCCTTTTTTATGGTACTTGCAACGGGCATGACTCCTGGTGGTAATAAAACTGTTGCATCAGTGCATCACTATCAGTGGCGGAGACAAGGAGGGGACACAAGGGTCACGTGCCCCTCTCGCGAAAAAATTTGTAGTGTAAAATTTTCGAAAATATCTGGCTTTTTTCGTAATTTGACCCCTTAAGAACCACTTTATAATGTAGTTTCTAAAATTTATTAAAATGTGACTCCTCGAGCAAAATTTTCTAACTTCGCCCCTGATCACTATGCTATAATGTTTATCAATTGATGATGCGTTTACCTGCGAGTGTTTTTTCAGCCTTCTCTTTTGTTTATATCTATGGTCTTTGTTATCTGATGCGAAAAACGATCACCAATATGATTACATTATCTTAAAATATTCCCGTATGTCCAGGTATGTCAAATTGTCAATTATATGTTTTTCAATATGAGCCATTGCTCCTGTACTTATAAAGTAGTTTTTGCGTGGGCTTGATAATATATTTGCTAATGCTGTTCAGAAATAATAAGGGCCCGAGAGTTACTTGTATGGGCTATAGGTTGACTTGAATTTTTGTCTATAATACATTTAAATAAAAAAATTATAATCAATTCTTGTAAAACATACATAAATTGTACTGTAGTATTTTAACAATAATATAAATTTTTAAAAAAATGGTTTAGAATTACACTCTGTTCCGAGTGTAAAATGGAAAGAAAACGAAGAGGGTAAAAATGATAGAAAAAAAGAAGAGAGGAAAAAAAAGTTGAATTTTAGTTTTCTATTCTCAAGTGGTAAAGAAAAGAAGAGAAGAAAAATTAAAATGATAATGATAAGAAGAAACCACAACCACACATTTCAGATACACTTATTAAAATAGATGCGTCCCCTCTTAAAAATCTCTCCATATTTGGTTAAAATTTTTTCTTATTTTTTCTTTTTATTACATCCCTTTCCAAAAAAAGAAAAGGGTAGAAAAAAATTATGCACAAATAATTTGGCATAATTTTTCTCCCCCGATCTCTTGCCTATTCTTTAAAAAATATTTGGGAACATAATGTTTTTCCACCTTACTCTACTTCTATTTTCTCTTCAGATAAAAACTTAGAAACATAATGCAAATACCTTCTATTATATTGTTTCAAGACAAATCATATATTCTGGGCTCATTTTTGCTGAACCTGCTTAATTGCCATTAAGCACACATAAGTTAAGTCAAAAACCCGTATACACGTAAAATAGTTGAAACGAGACTGGCGTTGGTCCGCCGCGTTGCGGGCGGGCGAATTTTTTAGCCGAGTTTTTTTTTTTTTTTTTTTTTTTGTTAAAATACATTTGTGCAGTTTTTTACGTTATGTTTTTTTTTTTTTGTGTGTATTTGTAATATTTTTGTGTTATTTTTTTTCTTAAAATCTACTTAAAATATATATTGGGTTTTTAAAAAAAAAAACCGTTTTTTCCGATTTAAAAAAAAATTGCGTTTTTTTTATATAAATTTCTTATAAATTTTTTATAAACTTTTTTTATAAACTTTTTTTTATAAACTTTTTATAAACCTTTTTTATAATTTTTTTATAAACTTTTTTTATAAATTTTTTATAAACCTTTTTCATAAATTTTTTATAAATATCTTATAAATTTTTTATAAACTTTTTATAAACTTTTTTTTATCAATTTTTTATAAAAAATTTATAAATTTCTTATAAATTTTTTATAAACTTTTTATAAAGATTTTATAAACCTTTTTTTTTTTTTTTTTTTTTTTGCGCACTGTAGCAGCCGGCCCAACACTGTAGCAGTCCGGCCCAAAAATGCAAATTACTGTAGCATGTACTGTAGCACTGTATCTGTACTGTAGCTACAGTGCTACAAAACGGCTGCGTTTTAATCCAGATTTAATATATACTTATAATTATCACCTCTAAGAAATATATATAAAAAATGCTCACGATATGACAAACATAAAAACACGCCTTGTGCAATTTAACTATTCTAGTACAGATTCTACTAAAGTGTTACACATATGTTGTAAGAATGTAAGCTACATTTTTGCGTATCCGTGCTCGAATGATTGGTCTTTTTTAGTTTTTCTCATGGTGGTTCCGATTTATTTATTTGTTTTTTTGAAAGACAACTTACTATCTCACAATATTAATTAATCACTCTCACAGTGTATTTGTCCGATTTTAGTAAAAACATTGATGAAACTTATTTCCGGGGTTGAATCTCTAGTGAAATTGTTACAAAGTACATTCTATAAATACAGGCCAGTATCCTTCAATAGCATAGATATCCGATATTTGAAATACTTTTGTTTTTCAGGAAATCATTATCCTTCAAGACCATTTAGCCACATTTTGCTAACACCTTTTGCTAAAAACGATCTTTTGAAAGGCAATAACAGTACCTTTATCCATATGGTATCTGAACCAAATCAGAAACAGGTATCAAAAGTACCAAGTAATACCCATTGAACAAGAAGTTGTAGGATGCTATCTTTTAAAGCGTGAAGTGGTATTATTTACTTCTTTAACAACAAAATTATTGATGTGAAAAATAATGTCTGACTTATTCTCTGTGTACATGCTGGAAGTGGTGAGTTCTTTTAAGATTGTATTTGCAATAATGTAAAAACATGTCAGATTTTGGTATTTTTCCTTAAGACATCCCAAATGGTGGCTTAGAGTTATAGCGACAAAAATGCCTCTTCTTTATGCATTGCTTTTATCTCTTTGGTGCCAGTCTTTGTTCATTAATTGCAACTATGTTTCATGTGTTCTCTTTTTCTGACTACAACAAGTTATAGATAACTAGATATAGGTAGTATAATCCTTTTATATCTATTATTGTCATTTTTATTTAATAAAAAATGATAATTTACAGTATTCTTGTAAACCTTCTGAAAAAACACTAAACTATGTATAAATTCAACCATCATTTTTATTTATTATAACTGCATATCAACGCTAGGACGATGTAGCGAGATGTTTTAAGTTCAAACATACAAGATAAGAAGAAAAAAAAATTACAAAGAACACAAACCCTAGCAATTATGTGAAAACTAGGAGGGAAAACACACAGTAGAGCATTAACACACACAAATACCATAAAATAAAAATAGGGTTTTGTTAACCATAACTTTCGGGGTTGTGATTAAGCCTTATCATATGTATAAACTAGCATTTAATGAACTTATTATTTTCATATTTATACATAGTTAATGATTATAATTATGGAATGTATTGTTATACTGGAATGTTGATACTAATTAATTGTTTATTTTTCAATTAAGGTAATCTTAATCATAACCACAAGGTTTGTGGTTAACAAAATCTATAAAAATAATTGGGATAACTTGGCTACAATTTTTGTAGCCATTTAGTTACAAATCCTCCACAAAAATACACGAACAATGAATCAGAGACATATGAAAAAGAATCAGAGACCCACAATTTGTAGCACAAAATTGTAGCTAAATTAGCTACAAAAAATTGTAGCTAATATATTCCCAAAAATAATAGAAAAGTCCTTTTATAGTTTTGATTTTCATATTTCCACTCGATCTTTTGAAGTTTTGACACGGGCACACTTTTAGTCCTTGATCTTTGGCAAACCACGCAAACACAAACAAAACTAAAAACAGCTTCCAAAAATAGCAAACACCCTTTGAATTTGTTCACATATTAGTTTTTAAAGCTATATTTCAATAATTCTTAAATATACTTCACAATATATTAAATAGTGAATCATGTATCATATTGATCGTAATTCTTATGGGACGTGTTGTTCTTCGGCGCCATGGGATGAACAGGCTCGAGCCCTTTGTGTTATCAATCATTGTGCGAATCATTTCGGTTTCTGTTAAAAAGAGAATCTTGTGATGTTACTATATTAGAATGTATGTGAAGATGAAGGCTTGAAACTTATAAGAGCTGATATGCACACTCTCATTTATTATTTGCACACTCTAATTTGTACATGTACAATTGTATATTTATTATGTTGTTTTATCAGTTTTTACATTTGACTATTTGAGTGTGCAAATAAAAAAGGAATTGATACCTACACCACATCTTTTGATACATACATCATAATTTGTGCATTACAGTTTGTACCGTATAATATTGTAATTCACAAATTGTGATGTATGCATAAAAAAATGTGATGTGAGTATCACCACCCAAATAAAAAATAAGAGTGTGTAAATCAATTCTCGAAACTTATGAAACTAGTTGGGCAAAATGGGTAAATAACATGATTAAGAAAAGGTTTAGTCGGATTTGGTAGGCCTAGGAATCTTAAATAATTCTTAGGTACTACTTAGTCTACCTTAAAATATTCAGAAGATCCATGCCGTTTATACCATTAAGAATCCAATGCCCCAATTGATTAGCAACAACTTGCAATTTCTCCACCATACGATTTGTCTTGTGTTACTGTTTTTACTTTTGTACTCTTCCTAGTACCGTATTATTACGCACTGATTATTAAACTTATAATGTCTTCTAATTTAGAAATATTAATATTAATATTATGTAAATATCATACTAATATATAAACTATATCAAGTTTCTGCTTAAATCAAAAGGTTATTCTCATATCAACAGGAATGTGGCCTAGTGGTCAAAGCTTAGGTTGTTAAGCGAGCCACAAGTGAGAGTAGTACCGGGTGGGTGACCTACCGGGAAGTCCTCACTTGTGGTCCACATGCTCTGTTGATATTTGCAATGAGGATTTGAGCCCCTTAGACCAAGCCGCTGGGGGTTCGAATCTGAGCAAGGTCGGGGTTTTCATCCGGACGTTACTCCAGCAAGGAATCTTGTGTGGAGGCGGTACGGTTTCCTCGCGACACCGAGAGCCATACATTGTGCCAGCGTGGACCCGGTTAAGACAACATAGTCTGGTCGATGTGGTGGTTAGGGCCCCTTGATTTGAGGGTGGTAAAACCTAAGTTGGAAAGTTACATGTCAAAAAAAAAAAAAAAAAAAAATTATTCTCATGATGAGCGTTGGTGTAGTAAAAACATTTTGATGAGCATTTTGATACGGGACATGATTTGCATAATGTTTTTTTTATTTGCACACATAATTATACAAGCAGACAAAGCTAGACAATAAGTGTGGTACAAACTATATAATGCATGAAACGGATTGTCTTAATAAAAAAAATGCGTGCGCAAATCAATTCTATTTTCATAGTAGATTATTCCAACTTAAGATCATTTTTTCTTTTTAGTTGGTATAAATGGCTCATTAGTCAAAAAAGCTCACACCTAATCGGTATTGCTAGAGCAACGAAATTTCATTATTTAGCTGCTTTAATATGCATTTCTTTGTTTTTTTTTTATAGTAGTTCCTCATAAGTTTCAAAGTGAATTCAACATGCAATGTTCATTAAATGTGGTCGGACTATGTACCCAAATGGCCAAATGCATTATTAGGTTTTGTACAAAACTAACACAATATTTCATGAGAGTGTGTTGTTGAGCTGTTAATATCACAACTTTCCTGACAAAAATACTCTTCTACTGTTGTAATTTTCTTTTTTTAAAGTAAGTACAAACAGGAGACAAAACTTGTTAAAAGTCCATTTACTAGCATGTAAGAGAATATTTATAGAGTTGTTGCCCTTTCAATGAATGTCATCAAAAGGGATCACGAGAAGGAATTAGATAAATTGTGTCATGTTCTTAATTTTGGAAGAACAATTTTTATTACCAGGGTTGAAATAACCGGAAAAGGACAATCGTGTATGACATGATTGTCGAGTAATAGTCGAAATAATGTCGTGTGACGTTTTTAATAATGTCGTTAAGTCGATTTACAAACCACTTACCTTGCTTTTATCGCATTGAAGTAACTGTTTTGATGTTTAGTTAGACTTGTCTGATGGTACGAACTTGTATGAGATGGTTTTGCTCTTGAGCTTGATTTTTATCATGATATACTGTTTGATGAATAATCGAGGCATGTGAATATATGGCTAGCTAAATGCATACTTAACACTAAATACTTTGTACATATGCATGATTTAATTAAGCTATCTTCTTTTCGAAATGAATTATTTCACAAGAAATCACAAAATTGTTATCATATCTAGAGATTGGTTAGGCCATTATAATCAAATCCAACCAGGATTAGGATGTACTTATCGAAACAATATTGTTTAATGCCAGAACTAACACAGCTTTGAGTGTTGAGAAAAGTCCAAATAGTTTCTTGGTATTATCTTCACATATATACCAATGCCATGCATCCCACGCTACAAGTTCTTTAATACTCCACTAATACTAGTTCAAATGTTTATGTTTGACTACAATTCCAAAACATGGAACCATGTCCATTGGAAAAGCTTCACCATGACACCATTCATATCACAAATATTAACTAAAACGAAACCATTTGTCTGGTTCTATGTTTTTAAGATCCAAGCAAAAAACTAACTAGTTACATTTTTTATATCCCTATGATGTTACATGTTACTTTTTTGATATACTGACTCCATAATCGTGTCGAAACTATACTTAAACTTCCATGTTTGACCATTAACTCAAAATATCATCGTATTCTTAAAAGAAAATAAAGAAGACACAGTGTTACTGTTATACTTTAATGAGTTTAATCACTATAGTTTAGTTTTTTGGTGTAATGTTAATGGCTACCACCCATATTTTATAAACTCGGTTACTTTCGCATTTTTTTTACATTTAGTTAGGTGTCTATCTTTGACTATTATAGTTGAGTGGTCGGTTAAGCACTAATTTTTTCTGAATATATTTTTTCTAAGAAAATTGAATTAAAACCAGTTCCCTTGTTCTTGAGCCGTGTTTACTGACTGGGAGACAATATCTGTACCCATAATCCGTACCAGATTACCCCTTCGTACCATCAAAATAATACTGTACTCCGTATTATCCAACTCTATGGCAAAGGGTATTTGTCTTTTTCTGCCTAAACAAACTTGAAACAACCTTAAAAACAAGTCAGCTTAAAAATAACATAATTATTACTGATTTTTTTTTATTAATACGTAGTAATAGTTACGACTTAGACTAATTAATTATTGCATTATAAATTTTTGTAATAGTGATTTCAAATAAAGTAACATGGTAAACTCTATCAGTTGTTACTTTTCATATTTATCGTATACAATTAAATTAGAACAACACAAAAAGAAAGAGCAATATTTGAATTGGGGCGGAACAATATTAACTAGGATTTTGAAATTCATGTTAAAACTAATACTCCATAACAAAAATGAGAAGTGTTAAATATTACTACTCGGTATATTTAACTAGGATTTTGAAACTAATACTCCGTAACAAAATGAGAAGTGTTAAATGTTAAGCCCTCTATTCATTCGAATGAGATGAAAAAAGATTAAGTAAGAATATTTTGAAATACTGTTATGAGCAAGCAGAATTGTTTTATTCTTTATTTATTTTGTTGAAGTTAATGCATGCTAAGCACTAACACGCTGTTTTATCACAAGAATTAAGGAGTAACAATAAGATTAAAGAAAGTTTATGGCATCTTTGAGAAGTGACACTCCACTAACATTCCAAATTAATTATTGTACCAAATAATTTTAAATCTTTGTGGATCTTAATTTTGTGTTTCGCTAAGATTTATAAAAAGAAACACTCGTAATATTTGTTATTCTAAGGCTCCACAATTATTATATCAGTGCGTATATCAATGAGTACAAAGATTTTGACCCATCCGTTGTTTTAACTTATATGATCCAAAGTCAGTCATACGGTCTCTTTGAACTCATTATTAAAAAAACATGAACTGAACCATTTAAAAAATATTGTACGTGCATATAAACGAAGACCCAATCACCATGTTTAGCCTCTTATATACGAAAAAAAATAAAGAAGACCCAGTCAAGCTGAAATTTTCATAATCTCTCGAAACAAAATATTTTCATTTGTTACATATTCAAACACGAAAACTTGAGTGACAACATATTGTCGTGTGATATGATTTTGGGGCTATTGACCGAATTTGTATGTTTTTATGCAGCATAATTGTCAAAACAACCTTATGCCAAGATGCTCAAGGAAGGAAAAATACATCTCAAAATAGCGTTTAAAGGAATACAAAACCAAATTGACTACCTACTTTATTTCTTAGAACTAAGACGGGAAGGTGTGGAGAAGAGTTTTTTTTTTTTTTTTTTTTTTTTTTTTTTTTTTTTTTTTTTTAATTATTTTTACGGCAACTTTTATTAGAAACCACTATCAAGGAGCTAGAGCAAAAATTACAAGGAAATCAAATAAGGATGCTGAAGCCATCTATTCCAACTAAAAGTGCGATTACATCTAGCTCGACACCAAGAAAAAGAACGCAAAACAATATCGTCAAAAATAACATCTTTTCGAGAAATTTGGGCCGTAAAAAGCAGATGGTTCCTGTAATTCCATAAGCGCCACCACGTTACGTAGAAAACCCCTTCCAGCGGCCCTTTAGATGTAGAACATAACCTTAATGAATTGAACCAAGAAAGCCAATCCGAATACGAACCAAGAGGCGATCACGTTAAGTTCCACCATCGACATACAAGACGAACAACTTCATTGGCCAAACTACAACTAAATAACAAGTGCGGCGTATCTTCATGATCTGCATTACAAACCGGGCATAGTAAAGAAGGAACCTGGATATCTCGCTTCGTCAGGTTCAATCGAGTGGGTAGTCGATCGAGGTAGACCTTCCAAGCAAACACGTTAATTTTTATCGGGATGGATTTAACCCATCTCGTGGCAGTAGAGTCTTTTGGGAGAAAACACTCATCGAGAATCATGCGAGCATCTTTGACACGAAAGACTCCTTCCCCATTCAAGTCCTAAACCCATCTATCCTCCAAATTTGTCAAAATCGTCGTCTCAATTAACTTTTGAAGGAGGTCTAACTGGTGAGTTTCGACACCTCCTCTAACAGTGCGCCGAAGAGAAAGAGCAACCGAATTCTGCAACTTATCAGCCACTGAACAAGTTTTGTTTCCCTCTAAAGCGTAAATACGTGGAAACATATGACGAAGTTGAGTATCTCCGGTCCAAATATCATTCCAGAACTGCGTGCTCGTACCATTACCCACTCGAATTATACAGTGAGAAATCAAGTCAATGCCTTGAGCTTTAAGGACATTAATTTCCCGGATAATAGTATTCCAAGTCGAAGAGTGAAACGGGGACAAATTTAGTAACTTTGAACCATGCATAGATGTGATGAAACGACACCATAAAGAGTTATCTCGAGAGATGAAATTCCACACCCACTTGAAAAGAAGCGCCCTATTTAACGCATAAAAACTTGAAACACCTAAGACTCCATATATTTTTGACGCAAGAACCTTATACCATTTGACCCACGTAATTTTTCTCTCGTCGCCTTGAGTTCCATTGAAAAAATTCTTGCGAATGGATTCCATTGACTGCAACACTGACTTAGGCACCTTGTAAAGGGACATGTGATAAATAGGAGTGGATCCTAAGACCGATTTAAGTAGCGTAAGCCTTCCTCCGACTGATAGAGTTTTAAGCTTCTAATTTGATAAACGAGCCTTAAGTTTGCCAAGCGTATCATCCCACACCTTTATAGTCGAACTATTACCTCCCACCGTCACCCCTAAATATTTAAAAGGGGTTTTCATAACCGAGCACCCAAGTTTCAAAGCTGCTGCAGTAATAGAATCATTTGACAAGCCCACACCAAGTAGTTGGCTATTTTTTAGATTAATCTTAAGGCCTGATGACAACGAAAAGCAATGAAGGATATGCGTAATACCAAAAAGATTAGCGTTAGACCACTCACCAATGAACACCGTGTCATCCACATAAAAAAGGTGAGATATCGTAAGAGAAGAATCAATCTTGATACCCGTAAAAATCCCCGCATCAACAGCCCTAGAAAACGACAAATGAAGAGATTCCATTATAAGAATGAAAAGGTATGGAGCCAATGGATCCCCTTGTTTTAACCCACAATGAAATTGGAATTTGGAGGTCGGGCTTCCATTAATAAGAACTGAAGCCATTCCCGATTTTAAACTGCCACTAATCCAAGAACACCATTTGGACCCGAAACCAAAAGATCTTAGGACGTCATCTAAGTAGTCCCACCTTAGAGAGTCATAGGCTTTAGCGAAGTCTACTTTGAACACCATGGCCTGCTGTTTTTTATGTTTACACCAAGATAACAATTCGTTAATGATAAAAGGACCATCAAGGATTTGTCTATTTGAAAGAAACGCGGTTTGGACGTCCGAAACAAGATCGGAAATGACCATCGATAGACGAGTGGCTAAGACTTTTGTGACAACCTTGTAAAGGCACCCAATCAAGCTAATTGGCCGATAATCACTAACGAACTTTGGATCATGAATTTTCGGGATAAGAGCAACGAAAGAAGAGTTACAGCCCTTAGTGAACGAGTTATGATCAAAAAACCATTCAACCGCCACACATAAATCTGGTCCAATAATATCCCAAAACTTACGGAAGAATTCAAAAGTAAAACCTTCTGGCCCAGGTGATTTTTTCTCTCCACAACCCCACACCGCATTGCGTATTTCATCTCTAGTTATCGAATTCTCCAACTCGGCAACCTGATCAGGGTTCAATTGATTAGGAAAGCTAAAGTTAAGCCTATAACGATTGTTAGTAGGAGCTTGAAATCGAGTAGCAAAATGCGAACGGAATTCTTCTTTGACACGACAAGGGTCATCCATCCATTCACCATCAACCATCACTCCCTTAATCTCCAGATTAGCATGTTTTCGATTGATAATTCCATGGAAAAACTTAGAATTTTCATCCCCCTCTATAGCCCACTGAATCTTTGCCTTTTGCATAAAGTCACGAGCATCAGCTGATTTGATATCTTGCATTTCTTTTAGCAGATCCAAACGAGACAGGAGAATCTCTTCGTTAGCACCTCCTTGGTCTAAAACTTTATCAATGTCGCTCAACTTGGAACTAATATCTTTGATACGACCCAACTATTTTTGTTTTAGATCAGTAACCCATATCCGAATATCCTTTTCAAGATTTGCAACTTCTTCTTGAAGCGAAACATCCTGTTTCGATCATCGAGGACAATAGCATTACATGTTTGCGACACCATTTGATCAAAACCATGCAAACTAAACCAAGAATGATACATCCGAAATGCGACACCATGTGGTGAAGAGGGTTTACCTTTTTATCACCGCCACGTCAGTGTCACCTCATCATACCTCAACAACTAACCACAACTAACCCCCCTCTCCCCCCACTCATAACAAACCTCAACCTCTTTATTTGGGGCCCACCACTACAACTTTATTTTTTTATTAAAATTTCTAAATAAACTAAATTCATTTCATTAAAAATAAAAATACAATACAACATAATAAAAAACATACAAAACGTAAAATAAAGATACGGTAAAAAAAACATACGCAACTTAAGAAATACATCAAATTATAACGAAACTAATTATTTGGATTCTGTTGTTGAAATTGTTCCCATTGAAGTTGTTGCCAAACATGCTCGATGAGACATCGTTGAAGCTTTGCGTGTTTGCGTTTATCATGTAGTTCTTTGGTTTTTTTCCTTTGCAATTCGCAACGTTCAATCCATGTCTGTTGAAAATTTGGTGTCGTAGAAATATACGTTTCAGCAATGTCGGATATCGCAAATTGTTCATCTTTCAAAATCATGTTATTCAATATGATGCACAAGTACATGATTCTCCGTAACTTGCCAACAGTAAATGCACGCGCCGGTTGGGCAATGATATGCCAACGTCCTTGGAGGACACCAAAAGCTCTTTCGATATCTTTTCGAGCACTTTCTTGTTTCGCTTTGAATGCGGCATTTTTTGGCTTACTTGCAACTGTAAATGACTTGACAAAAGAAGCACACTCCGGGTAAATTCCGTCAGCTAGATAATACCCTTGCTTAAGTTTACACCCGTATACTTCAAACTCTACCTCAGGGGCGATGTCATCAAGCAGGTCGTCGAATAACGGAGAATTATTTAAAACCGTAAGATCGTTATTCGTACCAGCTACCCCAAAAAATTGTAACATATTGGATTTCACAAACACATCAAACCATGTTTAATGGGGCGTACACTTTAAGGTTTTTAGAGAGAGAAAGTTTAGAGGTTTAGGGAACTTAGAGAGAGAAAGTAAAATCTTATTATGAGCTCCAACCATCTACCTTGGGAGGTAGAGGGTATTTATAGTACCTTACATAAAACGCCACCTACGGGCTGTGGATCAGGCATACAGTGGGTAAAGACCCGTCCGTCCTCCATGGTGTTACTTAACTAAATACTAACTAACATTAAATAACTACGACTACGAGCTTTCTAATGATTACATATACTTGAGGTAACCGACACTTTAACAGCTGGATTTTCTAAATCCTAACAATCTCCCCCTAAGGGAGGTCACCTCAAATTACATTGTATACAAACAGATATTACATTAAGGCTGTTCTTGGATTCTTGTTAATTTTCTTTGCTCTGAAGCCTGTAGTCTTTGATTCTTCATGTTTTGCATGTTTGGTTAATCCAAGTGGAGGTCTTTAACTGATCCACGTGATAATGAGTTTTGAGCCAGCTTTGAGATCATCAGCTACCATAAATCTCTGACTTTTCCTTTGTATTGTTGACATTATGTGCAGTTGTGACTTTTGCACCGACATGCTCACATTCTGGATCATGATTTCTTCTCATCAGAGTAGTGGAAGCTTTAGTTGATTCAAGATATTTGAAGCAGCGTACCAGAAGCATGGAGTGACAATATTAGAGTCGTTGATGCACTTATCATGATTTCTTTAGAAATGAATGTATTGTGTGAGCATGCGGCTATGGATTGACCTCTCCATTCTGATCAGCTGCAAACGTTGGGTGTACCTGCATACAACAGTTAGCAATAAAACACACGAAAGTGTCTTTGATCACTTTCGTTGAATTAAGGTACACGGCCCACGGTTCCCCGTTGATCAGTACAAGTATTGCGTGTGATCAGGTACAATTTCGAATAATTTCCTTGACAGGGTTTCGCAGCTGCTCTAGCCGTTCTCAAACCGGAACGTCTCAAAGAAGACAACACGGAGTGAGTGAACCAGCGAATTGAGATTCACTGATTGATGAAAAGAGATTTGAAAAACAATCGTGTACTGCTCAATATAAAGTGTTTTTGCAATACAACGAAGATTTAAGAAAAATCAGTTATCAATCATAAACACCTTTTATTTTGAAATATTAGTACACAGTCGATGTGCTAGAGAAAATAATTTTAAGCACAATGACTGGTTTTTCAAAGGCATCCGTCAATCCATTACCTGAACCAGAATTGATTCATAATTTTGAATCGCCCCATTGTTTCTGTTCAGTTGTCACATGGTTGATCTATTGGATAGATCTCACATGCTACCTACCAAGAGCTTATTTGCTGTTGGCTATAGAAGGCTTTCCATCGTCATTGTGGATATGTTTGCATATCACTCAGATGTTCTGGCAATACCACAAGGATAATGCGTAGGACTCATAAGATATATTCTCACTTTCCACATTGTGTGAAATAGTGAGTCTTCATTGATTGTGTCATTAATGAGATTTATTGATAATCTCTTGGCTCCTGACTCAATAGTGCACATTTGGTTCCTATGCCGGAGACTAGGGAGAGGGTCTCCTTCTTCAATATCAACAATCTCTAAGAGAAAGTCGATAGATTATGTAGGTTCCCCGTGAGAATGAAACAAGCCCTTTTAAGAGGAACTTGAGTAGCTTGGGAAGTTTAGTGTAGTGCGTCACTGGGTACATGACGTCTTGTCTTCAATACCAGTGTTACCTTGGTAACAACCAGTAGCATATGTATTGAACCCGGTTTATGCCCTAAGATTGAATTATTGGAGGGCTATTTATTTTCACCCTTTTCACATTCATTTCTTTTTCATTCTTCAACCCCTTCAGTGCTTACCGAGACTTCATAACTAGAACCTTGTTGGGTTTATTCCAATTCTAGCTCTGTCTCAGTCCGCACTCTTCCCATACCTCACTTTTCTCCTTTTTTCATCATACCTAAGGACTTTACACTATCTAGTGGATTGTCCCTGGGTAGATCCCTCCGGCTCTGGCGGGATCGTGGGAACGAATACCTAACCTAAGCATCCTTATATCTCCATACATAAAGTAAATTTGGTCGGTCTTTTTGGTATTGTTCTTCTGCCATTGGAACCAATTGAAAACCATTTGAAAATCAATCCAGGTACTTGTGATATATTATCAAAGCATTTTGTACCTGAATTGTTTTTGATATTTCAGAAAAAGAGCTCCCCCTCAACATGTGCATCGAATATTTGAAATCGTTTTGGCACATGGAGGCAAGAGGAAGAATTTAATTCATTGATTGACATTTTCTAAAAATATCTACATCACCTTCCCGATCAAAATTAGTGTTTCAAATACTGTTAAAGATATTTTTGGGAAAGGGTGTGGTTTTCAAAAAGTTGCTCCCCCTCAATATGTGCATCGAGATTTGAAAGTGTTTGGCACATATTAGGGAAAACCTGCACTTAGAGACAAATCAATCATGTTTCAATCCTTTTTGGTTTGATATAGATGCTCCCCCTTAACATGTGCATGGAAAATTTGAAATCGTTTGGCACATGTAGGGAGGAGAGTTTGCTAATCACTTACAAACCATTTGTCGAATTATCAGTTTAAATCCAATTTAAATCACAAATTCTCCCCCGATCACAATTTTCAAATCATTTGAGATTTGTGATCTCTATAGATTTAAATTGTTTTTGAAAGCTTTTGAGGAGAATTGTGACTTGCTTATGAAAACATTTAACCGATAAGGATCAAATCTGACACTTTAAACTCCAAAGATTAAACATGCTTGAGTATCTTTTGAAAACATGACATAAGCCTTGGTCTGAACCAATTGTATGACAAATAACCTTTTGATTTAATTGAAATCATTCTCCCCCTCAATCAATGACATAAGTTGTTGATTGAGAGATAGAGATTTTGACAAATGTCAGGTCCAGATGATTTTCAAAAATTGAGTCCGAGTTATTTTTTAAAGCTATTAGTTTTCATTAGATAACAAATATTTTTTAGAAGAATTTATAAAAGGAAAAATATTTGTGAAGAAAACATTTATCTTTTTAGGTGACAAACATTTGTTTTTAGAATCAGAGCATGAGATATGAAAAATAAGATAAAGCATGGCTCTGTTCTATCTTTTAAAAACGGGGTATAGTCTGAAATGACTATAAACCTTTTGTTTTACATTTTCTCTCAAATTTTTTTTATTTTTTATTTTTATTTTATTTTATTTTTTTTTTGTACATTCGAACTTCATCTAAAGACCCGTGTCACTCTTTGAATGACAACACAAAGACCGTAGATGAAATCGAATAATAGAAAAAAAAATGGAAAATAATTTTGCTTTTTCAAAGATTTTCTGATTTTTATGGATTTTTTTTAAAGTTTTATATTTTTCTATTTTCTTTTTGTAGGTTTTATAATTTTGTATTTTGCTTTTTGAATAAATATTTACAAGACATGGATGAAGAATATCTTTTACTCCTCGTCTTCCTCTTGAAGACGTTTGAGTGTTTCCGGTTGTAGACTCTTTAGACCAAGTCGTGGAAGGATAAACTCAAAACGTTCTCTAGGAAGAGCTTTGGTGAAGATGTCTGCAAACTGGTATTCAGTCCTCACAAAATAAAGTTCCACCACACCGTTCTCCACTTGCTCCCAGATGAAATGATGTCGAATGTTGATATGCTTTGCTCTTGAATGTTGAACGTTGTTGCATGAGAGAGCAATGGCACTTTTGTTATCACAATACAGAGGGATTTTGTTGAATTCAAAGCCATAGTCAGATAATTGGGATCTCATCCATAGGATTTGAGCACAACAAGATGACATGGCTATGTATTCTGCCTCTGTAGAGGATATAGAAGCACTCATTTGTTTCTTTGAAGACCAGCTCACAAGTTTTTATCCCAAGAATTGAGCACCACCTGATGTGCTTCGACGTGTATCTTGACACCCTACATGGTCTGCATTTGCATATGCTGTTAGTGACATGTTGGTGTCCTTCGGATACCAAAGTCCCATGTTAATGGTACCTTGGAGATACCGAAAGACCCGTTTAACCGCTTCAAGGTGCTTTTTGGTAGGCTTAGCCTGGTATCTAGCACACATGCATACATCAAACAGAATATCAGGTCTACTGGCCGTGAGGTACATCAGGGATCCAATCATACTACGATATTTCGTTTGATCTACCATGATCCCTGAGGGGTCCTCATCCAGTTTGGTACGCTCCACCATGGGAGTGTCAACGGTGTCACAAGTGTCAAATCCAAATTTCTTTAAAATTTCATTAGCATATTTAGATTGATTAATAAAAATGCCTCCGGGACTTTGTGAAATTTGTAATCCCAAGAAAAATGACATTTTTCCCATCATAGACATTTGAAATTTGGAACCAATTTCATTTGAGAAACGTCACATTCAGTAGGGTCGGTCGAGGCAAAAATAATATCATCTACATAGATTTGAACGTGAATTAAGTGTTTGCCTGACTTTCGGGTGAATAGTGTGGGATCCATTGCTCCTTTGCTGAATCCAGTAGATAAGAGGAACATTGACAGAGTATCATACCATGCCCTTGGAGCTTGTTTCAGACCATAGAGAGCCTTCTTTAAGCGATAGACATGAGTAGGATGCTCTGGATACACAAAAACTTCTGGTTGACTGACGTACACGATTTCTTTCAGATCTCCATTAAGAAAGGCAGTTTTTACATCCATTTGATAAACCACCATGTTCTTACTAGCAGCATTAGCTAAGAAGATTCTGATTTCCTAAATACGTGCAACTGGAGCAAATGATTCCTCAAAGTCAATACCCTCCTCTTGACGATATCCTTTTGCAACAAGTCTTGCCTTGTTCTTTAATACATCCCCATGCTCATCAAGTTTCACTTTGAAGATCCATTTGAGAGCAATGATCATTGCACACTCAGGAGCCGGTACTAATTCCCAAACATCAAGTCGGTCAAACTCATGAATTTCTTCCTGCATTGCATTGAACCAGCTGTCCTCTGACATTGCTGTTTTGACATCTTTTGGTTCGACTTTTGATAGTATGGAATTGAAGAAGCACCACAAGGAATCTGTTGCAAGCTGTTTATGGGTGGATATCAGACGAGAGGGATTCCCTATGATATTGTCCAACGGATGATCGTGAGTCAATTTTCTGAAATGCTCGTGTGGTTGTGATTGAAGAACTGAGGTAGCAAAGTTGTTTTCCCCTGATGAAGATGGTTCTGATGATGGTTCAAGAGCAAATATGTTTTCAAAGAGAGCATCTTCGGGAGTAGCAAAGGGGTTATCTCCATCATAGGTGCCAGAAACATTTCCATGATGTACACTCGATGATTGAGGATTTGATGATGAGGATGAGTGATCTGCAGAAGGCGCTTTTTGACTTAATGACATAGAAACTAATGGGTTATCTACGTTAACTGGGTTAGGGACAGCCTCTGTTGATGTATTTGACTGATCATTAGCAGTAGGCTCATAGTGTTCATCAAACATTGGATCAAATAATTTCTTCAAATCATCTTTCGAAGGGGGTACATATGAAATTGCTGGTGAGGGATTTTGTACAAGAGAAGAACTAATGGGACTACTTAATGAAGGTTGTGATGCGGGTCCAGAACTTGATTGTCCTGGAGCCATTTGCCCAGACAGCTCATCGAACGTGACGTGAATAGTTTCCATGATATCTCGAGTTCTTTTGTTGTAGATTCGGTAACCCTTCTTGTTTGATGCATAACCCACAAAAACTCCAATGTCCGCCTTAGCTCTTAATTTTCCTAAATCTTGACCGTCATTCGTTGGATAGCACAAAGCACCAAATACACGAAGGTAGGAGAGATCAGTTTTTTGTTTATGGACAAGTTCGTATGGAGTTTTTCCATGAGTGGTGTGTATGAGGGAACGATTTTGGGTGTAGCAAGCAGTGGCAATGGCTTCAACCCAAAGAAACATTGGAACCTTTGAGTAAATTAGCATTGTTCTTCATCTTCAACAAGGGTCCGATTTTGTCTTTCAACTACACCGTTCTGTTGAGGCGTACGTGGAACACTTCTTTGATGATTGATTCCAATGCTTTCATAAAATTGACTTAATTCTTTATTAACGAACTCCGTGCCATTGTCTGTTCGAACAATTCTAACAGTCATATTAAGTCGAACCTGCAGCTGTTTGATAAGTTTGATGATGACATCAGGAGTTTCATCCTTTGTCCTCAAAAACTTAACCCAAGTAAATCGAGAGTAGTCATCAACAACGACTAATACATATTTCTTCCCATTTATCGTTTGCACTCTCATAGGTCCGCACAAATCCATATGAAGAGTATGAAGAACTTCCATAACTGAGTTTGCAGGTTTGGGTTTGTGGGCATATTTCCTGCTTTTTCCCAATTGGCATGCTGAACAAAGATGATCTTTTTCATACTTTAATTTGGGTAAGCCTCTTACAATGTCCTTTCTGGAAAGATCATTAATGGTGCCGAAGTTCAAGTGATTGAGACGACGATTCCATAACCATGACTTTGTTTTCGAAGCCTTTGACAACAAGCAGATTGGAGAAGACTTCATCATGTCTTCGATAGAGATGGTGTATAGGTTTGAACCACGTGTTCCTCTTAACAGTTCCACACCATCAAGTTCTCTAACGAAACAAGTATTTTTATAAAAGCCACCTCTAGATCGGAATCACAGAATTGACCAACAGAGAACAGGTTATGACCAAGACCTTCAACATAATATACCCTGGAGATTACATTGTCACCAACAACATAATCTCCATAACCTATAATTTCACCAAAATGGTCGTTCCTGAATCTACCAGTCCCGATGAATTTACTCACGAAGTTCATGAGCCGCGAGCGATCTCCAGTCATATGCTTGGAACAGCCTGAGTCCAGGTACCACATAACGATTTGAACGACCTGCAGTTGAACACAGACAAGAATGGATAACTGGATAATTGGGATCCCCATGCAATAATGGGTTCCACTTGGTTAGAAAAGAGATTGGAACATCCACATCAGAAGCAGAGTCAATATAATCATTAGTGGTAGATGTCGGGCTAGTAGAAACAGTAGATCTATTCAAAGTATGTTCACTTCTTAAAGGTATAGTTCTACCAGTGGGCATCCATTTCCTAATGGGCATTGACTTAGATAATTTAGGGCACAACTCGTTAAGATTAAATTTGCGGCCAGTAGGTATCCATTGATAACCTATATTACTAAATTTTCTTCCTGTGGGTTTCCAATGTTTTCTAACCTTCTTCCGCCTTTGCTTTCTAGCCTTCTTAGCTTGATTTTTGGCATTAAAAATATTAACTGGGTATTTAACAGCATTAATCAAATCATTCACACCACATACATGATTAGTAACAGAAACCAAACAATCATCATTACATGTTTTGCCAAAAGTAGCAGAATTCGCATTAATTACAGCATGCTTAGAGCTAACACTAGAATCAACACGATTTGTTTTATTCAACATAGTTTCATTCTTCCTAAGGTGATCTTCTACTCTCTTCCACTGAACATTCCTAGCTTGCAAGGTCCTATCATTCTTTGTGTTGCCTTGAGGCTTTGACCTGCTCGCTTTGGTGTCACTTTTTACTCCTATAGAGGGAATGGGAACATTAGTTGGTTTTGCTACTTTTTGCATTTCAGGTTTAGAAGTGCTGGGATCTGAACTACTTGAAGGCACATAAAAGTTCACTTTCTTAACACTGGGCATAGGGCAAGGCATCACATCTTTATCTTTCTCACATAAGGATTTAGGGCATATTGCTCTTAAACATTCTAACAGCTCCTGAGATCGTTTGGCATATATGCAAGCATACCTAATTTCACTATCAAGTGGCTTATTTATGCGATCCTCTTCTACAATCTCACGGAGACATTCTAGACTATCCTTAAGGTGACAGAAATAGTTATGAAACACAAGTTCGTTATTTCTAAGATGAGGAGGAATGTATTTAACAGTCACAGTATATTTAGAATCTGCAGAGGTCTTTGATGTAACATTCTCATTAAAGACAAGTGGCATTTTCCCTTTTACCTGACTCTTCAGATTGTCAATTTCCTTTTGTAACGAAGTTATTTTTTCATTGTTTTTGTCACGAGTGACTTTCATTGAATCGTATAACTCTTTGAAGTGTCGTTTGACCTTTTCATTTTCTTCTAGAAAACTCTCATTTTCTTGTTGTAATACGTTAATGATGTTTTGAAGATGAAAGTTTTAAGAAAATTGAGAATCTAAAGGAGGAGGCATTTGAGAGCCAGTCACATTGTTCTTTTCACCCTTTAATTGTGAGATTTGGGTTTTTAACTTTCTGATCGTGCTACACTGAGCTCGAATTTGTTCATCACGTTTGTTTATTTCAAAAACTGCATCAAACTCTGGAACATCCGAGGATATCTTGATGTTTGAGGTTTTAACATTTTCTTTGAGATGTTGATATTTTAGTTGCAAGTCAAAATGTTCAACTTCTAGCTTAGAAAAGTGTTTTACCAAATTATCGTGATCATCCTGGTCAATTTTCCCATTTAGTTTTGAGTTTTTGTTTTCAAGCTCAATGACACGATCATGGAAAACTTTCAAAGCAACAGATAATTCATGAAATTGAGAGGCAGTAATAGAATGCTTAGTAACAGTATAAAACACATCTTGAGCCACACAATTCAATACTAATTTCTCATTTAAGATATGAAGGTTCTTCCTTTCAATTTCATTATATTTGAGTTCCCGTTCATAATCATTGACCTCAACTATCATTGCATCAAATTCCTTTTCCATTTCTTTAATATCTGAGTCTATCCCTTTTTGAAGACTCTCAAATTGACTTTTTAATTGCTTAAAGAAAGGTATGATGTAGCTACCTGGAAAATTTCGCTATTTTAAATCTTTATATTTATGAACTACACCGTTTATCAAAATTTATTTGATCTAAGTTAAGCATTTTAGCATGTGCATTTCAGCTTTTCTTGCATAAAAATTATGCATATCCGAGTAGTCTTATTTATTTAAGCCAAGTGTTTACTGATTTCTAAATCAGTCTCACAAGAAAGACCTTCTTGTCTTACGAGTCCGCATGCGCGCCAATTAATAAAAACGTGAAAAATAAAAAAAATTAACGAGATCAAAACTCATACCACTTTAATTAAGACGTGACCGAAAGTATAAACGACATATTTTCCAGTTTGGAATTTTTACGTACACTAATAAAATCGCGGGAGGCAAAATACATCTACTACCAAATAATACTCAAACTAACAACTACTAACACCCTTTTTACAAAATATATACTAATTACAAATAAATAAACAAATAAAACAACCTTATCCCCACACATACCCACGCCCCCCTTTTTCTCTATATCTGTTTCTGTTCCTGCTTCTGCCTTCTTCAGAAAACGCCCCACCTGCTACCATCCTTCCTCCATATTTGCCTCCTTCCCTTCCCCACTCCCCTGCGCTCGCTGCTCTTTTCCCCAAAGGAGTATAAACTCCAAACTTCTTTCCCAACATCATAAATAAACTTCAATCCAAGATTAGTTTCTTCTTTGGCTTATCCCATGAAGAAATCGACAAACCCTTGTCTTCCTTGGACCACGGCTGAAGACAAAGACGAGGAGCCACGTGAAGACCTGATGCCATTGCTCAAGGAAGACCATTATCTCAACCCCACATTCGGATGTACTAGTCAAACAACCCATCTTTACTTCTTTAAAAACCCTCATCGACCCACAGTGATACCACCACTCACAACTCAAAATCAAAAACTAACAGGAGAGTATTCAAAGTGCTTGTGGTTTCTGTGGATTTGATTTGGTGGGATTGCTTCTACTCCTTGTTTTTCTTACCGATCGACACATCCCTTTTGTTGTAAGATTTTCATTGATTTTTGCTTGAATAATATTATTGTAAGTTTTGTTAAGATTTGGTGGTTTAATCTTATAAAGTGAAGTAGTTATGGTATTTACATATATTGAACGACCCATGTTAATTTTTCTTTGAGATTTGATAATATAAAAACTTGTATGGTATAATCTTTGGCTTATGGATGTGGTGTTTAACTAGTTTCTAATAACTTGTTGGTGTGATTTTGGGTTAACCTTGAGTCTAAGCCGCGACCCACGGTGGTCGAACCACAATAGGAGTGCGTCGCTTATTTTATCAAAACTATGTAGGCGCATTGGTATTTATTTGCACGACAACCTCTTGGTTTGCTTCGATTATTAGGACTTGTGTTTGGTCTAAACTTTGGCGAAACCTTAACCTTGAAACTAAGTGGTCAAATATGTATGGTATTGAAGCTTGTTTTTGGGTCACAATAGGTGTTTAACAATGGCTCATTTTGCTACCACACCTCTTAACGCAAGTAATAAAAATTGCTGGAAACCAATCATGTAAATTGTTGTCTAAATGGGATTTGAAAGCCCGGTTCAAAAACTACTGGTTGTTATCTTTACAAAATAAAATGAAAAGAGTGTGCCTTCCTTTCCGTTTTAATATTAGTCTCATGTACCAAATTTCAGGTTCCTTTTCTTTGGTAGACCCGACACGAGTAAATAAGTGTTAAAATCTTTTCCCTTGTTGTGTCGTCATTATAGTGCGATAGAAGCATTCATCGAACCTACTACTAGTATGACCTCGTAACACGTTTAAGTCTTCTTATTTACGCTTTCTCATGTTTACTTGTTTTGGTATATTTGTCCTCGTTAGACTCAAGTAAAAGACCGAGCCTTCCTCTTTGACAAAGTAAAAACTAGAAACGATTTTCTTTGTGAACTAAGTGCTACTCGTCCAACACTTCTGTTTCAATACAGCTCCTATGTCAAATTGCCTTTAAAACATGTACTCCCTTTTCCTGCATAGTGGTGCGTCTGGTTTGGGCATTTGGGCCTCAACCACGCCCAAAAGATTGGGCCCTGCTTGACTGTTAACAACTAGGCCGAAGTCCCTTGGCTGCTCATTTAGCCCACGTCGAGTCCAACTGTGGTGCGTCCCTTGCTGTACACGATACAGTTACATGAAATACTTTTTTTACAAAGTTGGAGCAAACAAGTAAATTGCATAACGCTAAGTATAACAAAATCGTCATTTTATTACTTGTCTTTTCGATCCTTCCCGCGCCTCGTTCACAACTCGCTCACCTACCGGTTTGACATAATTACTTCCAATATTATTTTCACGATATCTCCATTTATAAGCATATGATATAAACGACTAACGAAATACCATTAACTCATAATTTATACTAAACGAAATTTATTTTAAAACAATAATAATTTCCTACACTTCGTCACCAAATATATTTTAGACATATAAACGAGTCATACCCATTTTTCCTAAAAGGACAATTATAACATATAAAATGGAAACTTATTTTACTCTTACCATTATAATAAAACTATTACTTTCCTTATATATATATATTTTAAACGACGTCTTTATAACCTAAATACGTTACTATTTATTTATGATATTGTCCGTACATCATCTCCCGGTTACGACAAACCCACAACTCACTCATTTTAATACTTTTGTGTATATCTAAGCACTTCCATGAGCCAAAGTTAATCATGTTCAATAATAAACGATACACATAAATAACTTAAAATTTTGGTATATATAAATGTTATCAAGTCAAAATACAAACGTATTAATTAAAGTATTGGTATACAAATTATAGGTCGCGTGACGGTACTCGGTGCATCATTTACTTGATTCTTTTACTACTCGGATACTACTTTGCTAATGTGAGTTCATAGCCTCGCTTTTACTTGTTTATCAAACCCCGCGAGGGAGATGCATGCTATAAACTAAAACACAAGTCTTTTCTTAAACTGTATGCTTGCCTGATCATTATTATTATAGCCTAAGTTGCCTGCCATAAGTCCCTTACATCATGAACCATTAATCACTTGCGAGTGAACGCGAATATTGTGGATAGTACTATGGGAATTAACGACCCCGACTCGGTTATCGGAAATAACCGGGGCGCACTATATTTGGTTAATTATGGAATTGGCAATTCCATCTGAGGGCAATATTATTACTTACACCAGTAATTAGGTGTATGTAGTTAGTTTGGTGTCATGAGCTTAGTGCATAATAATAATCTCTGTTTTCCATGGTGATTGTATTCGAGGCAATTATCATCTCTTACTTGTGTTCAACTATTTATTTAAACCTATGAATATCACTCAACATTTTGTTGATCTTTTTAAGCATGCTTATCTCAGGTACTAATTAGGATATCATGAAGGCGCGGAGTGGACGTCATGGGAAGCTAGAAGTGGTGTTGTTTTCAATTAAAGTTATCATTTCGTAAACATTTAAACTATCTTTTATGTAACTTCGAAACATGTGGTATTTCCTTTTGTGTTTCCAAAACACTGAGTTTATGAAATGGTAACAACCTTTTATTAAAAACGTTTCTTTAGAGTCGTTTTCTATAACTTATGACTATGATCCTCTAAGTAATACCCCAAATAGTCTTCCGCTGTCACATTGTGATTTTGGGGGTGTTACAGATTGGCATCAGAGCCTAGGTTATAGAGAACCAACTTGTATTTTCAAAAACAAATTGGACTATAACCACGTTTTCAAATGGACCGTTTTACATCACCACTTCACGTCCTCCGCGCCTACTTCGTACCGATTGCACGTATGAGATTCGCTTGGCGGATAATACATGACTAGTAAAACTTTGCATGATAAAAACTTATAATGCTAGCTTTCATTTAGTTAGGCATTTAGATTTGCGTGGCAGATTATGCGCGACTAACTAAATCTTATTTATTGCATGGCATTATTTATACTTATAAATGCATATTTTCTTTTGGGTTGTTACAGTACCATGCCGTCTGCTACTCATCCTATCGACCTGACCTCCGACACTGAGATGGAGGATACTATGTCCTCTGCCTCTACTCCCTTGGCTCCGGCTATCATTGCACCTGTGTCCTCTGAGACTGAGCCCTTTAAGGAGGGTGAAGTCGTGGTCACCCCACCTACCTTGACCATACCCGAGCATCTGCCCGTTTTTGGTTCCCCCACCTATGACCGATATCTGGAGTCACAGCAGTGGCTATCACCTTCTGACATTGTATCCCAGACACCCTCACACACTGATTCCGTGTCTTCTACTTCTTGCCCATCACCACTACCTATTCACTGAAGGCGAAGGTGAGCTAGGGTTCTCAAACCCTACGAGCCTGCGCCATTCGGCCAGCCATTCCGTTACAGTGAGGATGGTGCTACCTTTATGCATACCGCTCGGAAACGAGTGAGGGCACCCATCACTTTCATTCCACCTTCTGACATACCATCAACTTCTGCTTTCCTACCATCAGCTGCACCTACACCACCACTCATACCTGTTTCACCACTACCACCACCTACCACATTCATCTATCAGACCACTACTGTACTGGTTTCATCCCCATCCCGTGCATCATCACCCTTGGTGATGCATACTGAGCCGGTGATATCTCTTAGGGAGAGAGTCCATTTCTCACCTGCACATTCCGACCCATATCACCATGCTGTGTCTTGTACCTGTGAGTCGGGAGCCCATAGGAGGGTTGACGCTAGACGTTGGTCCTTCTTGATGCCGGTCATTAGTCGATGGAGGTCGGAGGAGGGTGCACCGAGCACTATGGAGCTTGGAGAGCATCTGTTTGCTGCTGTTGAGACTCTTCCAGTTACGGGAGAACCTCTCCACCATACCATTCCGTTGTTAGCTGCACGAGTTCTGCGAGGTGAGGATCAACTTGAAGATGTTGTGGCATTCGTTGATGAGGTTCCATTGGTCCGGATCGAGAACATTGAGGACGAGGTTGGGGATCTCCTTAACGGGAGGACCACGATGGAGAGAGTGCTTGATAGGATTGGTGCTCAGTCTGAGAGAGCTAGTGGGGCAGTGACAGTTTTGGAGAGGAGGATGGAGTCGGATAGATTAGGATTGCTAGACAGAGCTGAGATATTAGAGGGAGTTGTGCGGCGACAGTCTGAGCGGATGATGATCATGGAGACTCGTGCTACTGCTCTTGAGCAGAGATTGGAGGCGAGAGATAGAGAGGTGGACGATTTGGCTGAGCTAGTTCGTGATCTGCAGCGCCGAGTGAGGGGCACACCCGACAGTCTCTAGATCGGAGATTCATCTACTTAGTTTTCTAGTACTTTAGCCTACCGCCTGTGGCACTGATAGAGGCTTAGTATTCGCATGTTTTGTTAAACTATCGAACAAGCTATTGGTGTGACATTGTATGGTTATCATATCACTATGTATGGATGATAGACCTATGGCATTATCGTTGTTCTTCTTATGTTCTTATGTATGGTGATCTTTCTTATTCATCGGTTTATGTGAATCGAAGTGATCATTTATATATACCCTCTTGTGTGGTTCTAACATGTCGTGATTCTTCTTATGATGATTATACTCTATTGATATAATGTGATGATCTTGACTATTATGAAACCATTTTTATAATAATTCACAATTATGTTGAATGATTCTGAAATCTGAGTGTATGTCTTTAGAAAAATGGCAAGAACAAGAGCTACCTCTACCCCTGCTCCAACTCCTGAAATGACCCCTGATGCAATTCGGAGAATGGTTACCAATGAGATTGGTGCTGCTTTTGCTGCAAGACCTGCTGAGGCAGCTCGAACAAATGAAGCTCCAAATCAAGCCAACCGGAATGAAACTGTGGTGAATCGCAAATGTGGGTACAAGGATTTCATGAATTGCAAACCTACCTTCTTTAAAGGAACTGAAGGCGCTGTTGGCCTTATCCATTGGTTCGAAAGATCCGAAACTGTGTTTCTTCTAAGTGATTGCTCGGAAGATTGCAAGGTGAAATTTGCTACTGGTACTCTACTAGAGGATGCATTGTCTTGGTGGAAAGCTCATGCCCAACCTATTGGCATGGAAGAAGCTTACAAAACCACCTAGACTGAACTAAAGCAATTGATGATGAAGCAATACTGCCCAAGGACCGAGATCAAGAAACTGGAAGATGAGTTCTATCATCTGACTACTAAGGGCAATGATCTCAAAACCTACTTCAAGCGCTTCCAAGAATTGAAAGCTCTATGCCCCTCCATGGTTTCCGATAATGTCAAGTTGCTGGAAAATCTCATTGGGGGATTACCCCGAAGCATTGAGGGCAATGTTACTGCATCAAAGCCCAAGACCGTGGAAGAAGTGATCACAATTTCCTACCAACTCATGGATCAAGTCCTGAAACATGGATCCGTGCAAGGCAATAACGACAACAAAAGGAAATTTGATGACCGTCGAGGCAACACTTCAAACAACTCTTTCCATCACAACAATAACCGTAACAACAACAACCAAGGCCGCAACAATCACAATCAACACCGCAACAACAATGCCAACACATACCACCAAAACCGAAACAACCACCACAATCAACAAAACCGTAAGCAAGAAGTTGCGCGGGCTTATGCTGCTACCCCCGCCACTGGAAGAGGCTATGCTGGACCACACCCTTTGTGCACTCGATGCAACCTGCATCATGTGGGACGTTGTACTATTAAGTGTGGAAAGTGTAACAAGGTGGGCTATACCCACAAGGATTGCCGAAGCCCTGCTACTGGAAGTAACCTTCAACCCATTGGGATAACTTGCTTTGGATGTGGAGAAGCTGGACATGTCAAGAGTAGATGCCCAAAGCTGTACGGGAACAACAACAACAATAACAACAACAACCCTGCTAGAGCAAGAGCTTATGTGCTAGGAGATGGAGATGCACAAGAAAACCCGGACGTCGTTACGGGTACGTTTTCACTCAACCATCATTTAGCTAAAGTGTTATTTGATTCTGGAGCCGACAAAAGCTTTGTGTCTTCTAAGTTTGCACCTTTGTTAAAAGTCACCCCAACCGCCCTAGATACCACTTATGAAGTAGAGCTAGCCGATGGAAAAATAGTAGGAACTAACACTATCCTTCGAGGTTGCAACCTATCCTTATCAAATCACCCATTCGATATAGACCTTATGCCTATCCAACTTGGTAGCTTCGATGCTGTCATTGGCATGGATTGGCTATCCAAGAATCGTGCAAGAATCATCTGTGACGAGAAAGTCGTTCACATTCCTCTCGATGGCGAAACTCTAATCATTCGGGGTGCTCATAGTAAGACCCGATTGAACATCATCTCGTGCGTTAAAACGGCGAAGTACATAGAAAAAGGATGCCACATTTTTCTAGCACAAGTAACGGAGAAGGAGAAAGCGGACGAGAAGCAACTAAAAGACGTCCCCGCGGCTAGGGACTTTCCCGAAGTATTTCCTGAAGACTTGCTTGGTCTTCCTCCGATTCGACAAGTAGAATTCCAAATCGAGCTAGTGCCGGGAGCGGCACCCGTGGCACGAGCACCTTATAGATTGGCACCTTCCGAACTACAAGAATTGTCTGACCAACTTCAAGAACTGTCCGAAAAAGGATTCATTCGACCGAGTTCTTCGCCTTGGGGAGCTCCGGTCTTATTTGTCAAAAAGAAGGACGGATCTTTCCGTATGTGTATTGATTACCGAGAGTTGAACAAACTGACGGTGAAAAATCGCTACCCATTGCCTAGGATTGACGATCTGTTTGACCAACTACAAGGGTCAAGCGTCTATTCAAAGATTGATCTAAGATCCGGGTATCATCAACTGAGAGTTAGAGAGGAGGATATTCCGAAAACTGCTTTCCGAACACGATACGGCCACTACGAGTTCCAAGTGATGCCATTTGGTTTGACAAATGCACCGGCGGTATTTATGGACCTAATGAACCGAGTGTGTAAACCTTACTTGGACAAATTTGTGATTGTGTTCATTGACGACATTCTCATCTATTCCCGCAACAAGGAAGAGCATGCGGAACACTTGAAAGCCATCTTAGAGCTACTCAAGAAGGAAGAACTGTATGCTAAATTTTCCAAATGCGACTTCTGGATTCAAAAAGTTCAATTCCTTGGTCACGTGATAGATAGTAATGGTCTTCATGTTGATCCCTCAAAAATCGAAGCTGTCAAAGATTGGTCATCCCCTACTACCCCTACCGAGATACGCCAATTTTTGGGTCTTGCGGGTTATTATCGAAGATTTATCGAAGGGTTCTCAAAAATCGCTAAACCTCTAACGGAGCTAACCCAGAAAAAGAAGAATTTTGACTGGGGTGAGAAACAAGAGTTAGCCTTTCAACTCTTGAAACAAAAGCTTTGTGAAGCTCCTATCTTAGCCCTACCCGATGGAGTGGAAGATTTTGTGGTCTACTGTGATGCGTCACACCTAGGGTTAGGTGCGGTACTGATGCAAAGAAACAAGGTGATCGCTTATGCTTCGCGACAACTCAAAACTCACGAGAAGAACTATACTACCCATGACTTGGAATTGGGAGCCGTGGTTTTCGCTCTCAAAATATGGAGACATTACCTATATGGAACCAAGTGTACGGTGTTTACCGACCATAAAAGTCTCCAACACATTCTCGATCAAAAGGAACTAAACATGCGACAACGCCGATGGCTAGAATTGCTTAGTGATTACGACTGTGAAATCCGTTATCACCCGGGAAAAGCAAATGTCGTGGCTGATGCTCTTAGTCGAAAGGATGACCTAAACCTCTCCGAGTAAGATCATTGGGAATGACAATTCAGTCACCCCTTCCATAAAAAATCCTTGAAGCTCAAGCTGAAGCTCTCAAACCTGAAAACCGTCCCAACGAGAGAATCTTTGGAATGCCGGAAAACGAGAACGGCTTTGTGCAAAAATCGGATGGAACCTTATGTTTTGGCGATAGAAGTTGGATACCACTTTATGGAGGAATAAGGGAACTCATCATGTATGAGTCTCACAAGTCTAAATATTCCATTCACCCGGGATCCGACAAAATGTACCAAGATCTCAAGAAGCTTTATTGGTGGCCAAACATGAAAGCTGAAATTGCAACGTACGTTGGGAAATGTCTCACCTGTTCTCGAGTCAAAGTCGAATGTCAAAAACCTTCCGGATTGTTGACGCAACCTGAACTCCCAGTTTGGAAGTGGGAGAGAATCACTATGGACTTCATAACCAAACTACCAAAGACTGCTAGAGGTTACGACACCATTTGGGTTATCATTGACCGCCTTACCAAATCCGCTCATTTCCTACCCATCAAGGAAAACGATGAAATGGAAACCCTTGCTCAACTATACCTGAAGGAAATTGTGTCCCGTCATGGTGTGCCAATTTCCATCATTTCTGATCGTGACAGTCGTTTTACTTCACACTTCTGGAAATCTATTCAAAAGGCCTTAGGCACTCGTCTGGATATGAGTACCGCATATCATCCTCAAACCGATGGTCAAAGCGAAAGGACTATCCAAACCTTGGAAGACATGCTTCGAGCATGCGTGATCGACTTTGGAAAAGGTTGGGATAAACACTTGCCTTTGGCGGAATTCTCCTATAACAATAATTACCACGCGAGCATCAAGGCAGGTCCATTCGAGGCACTTTATGGTCGAAAGTGTCGATCACCCGTTTGTTGGGCTGAGGTTGGAGATGCCCAACTCACTGGACCTGAACTTGTCCAAGAAAAAACCGAGAAGATTGTGCAAATTCGTCAACGACTTCAAGCTGCTAGAGATCGACAAAAGAGTTACGCCGATGTTAGAAGGAAGCCCATGGAATTTCAAGTTGGTGATCGAGTTATGTTAAAAGTATCACCTTGGAAAGGAAAGGTTCGATTTGGAAAACGAGGAAAACTACATCCTCGATACATTGGCCCTTTCAAGATTCTCGAAAGAATCGGACCGGTTGCTTACAAGCTTGATCTCCTGGAAGAACTTAGTAGAGTACACCCTACCTTTCACGTCTCAAATCTGAAGAAATGCTTGTCGGATGAATCTCTTGTTGTTTCACTAAAAGAGATTAAGCTCAATGACAAGCTTAACTTTGTCGAAGAACCAATTGAAATCATGGATAGGGAAGTCAAGCGACTTAAGCAGAGTCGCATCCCTATCGTCAAGGTTAGATGGAACTCCAAGAGAGGACCGGATTACACGTGGGAGCGCGAAGACACCATGTGTGTTAAGTACCCACATCTGTTTGCTAATCCAACCCCGACAACCACCGTAAACTAGAATTCCGGGACGGAATCATCTTAAGGGGTAGGTACTGTAGCCACCTGGAAAATTTCGCTATTTTAAATCTTTATATTTATGAACTAGACCGTTTATCAAAATTTATTTGATCTAAGTTAAGCATTTTAGCATGTGCATTTCAGCTTTTCTTGCATAAAAATTATGCATATCCGAGTAGTCTTATTTATTTAAGCCAAGTGTTTACTGATTTCTAAATCAGTCTCACAAGAAAGACCTTCTTGTCTTACGAGTCCGCATGCGCGCCAATTAATAAAAACGTGAAAAATAAAAACAAATTAACGAGATCAAAACTCATACCAGTTTAATTAAGACGTGACCGAAAGTATAAACGACATATTTTCCAGTTTGGAATTTTTACGTACACTAATAAAATCGCGGGAGGCAAAATACATCTACTACCAAATAATACTCAAACTAACAACTACTAACACCCTTTTTACAAAATATATACTAATTACAAATAAATAAACAAATAAAACAACCTTATCCCCACACATACCCACGCCCCCTTTTTCTCTATATCTGTTTCTGCTCCTGCTTCTGCCTTCTTCAGAAAATGCCCCACCTGCTACCATCCTTCCTCCATATTTGCCTCCTTCCCTTCCCCACTCCCCTGCGCTCGCTGCTCTTTTCCCCAAAGGAGTATAAACTCCAAACTTCTTTCCCAACATCATAAATAAACTTCAATCCAAAATTAGTTTCTTCTTTGGCTTATCCCATGAAGAAATCGACAAACCCTTGTCCTCCTTGGACCACGGCTGAAGACAAAGACGAGGAGCCACGTGAAGACCTGATGCCATTGCTCAAGGAAGACCATTATCTCAACCCCACCTTCGGATGTACTAGTCAAACAACCCATCTTTACTTCTTTAAAAACCCTCATCGACCCACAGTGATACCACCACTCACAACTCAAAATCAAAAACTAACAGTAGAGTATTCAAAGTGCTTGTGGTTTCTGTGGATTTGATTTGGTGGGATTGCTTCTACTCCTTGTTTTTCTTACCGATCGACACATCCCTTTTGTTGTAAGATTTTCATTTATTTTTGCTTGAATAATATTATTGTAAGTTTTGTTAAGATTTGGTGGTTTAATCTTATAAAGTGAAGTAGTTATGGTATTTACATATATTGAACGACCCATGTTAATTTTTCTTTGAGATTTGATAATATAAAAACTTGTATGGTATAATCTTTGGCTTATGGATGTGGTGTTTAACTAGTTTCTAATAACTTGTTGGTGTGATTTTGGGTTAACCTTGAGTCTAAGCCGCGACCCACGGTGGTTGAACCGCAATAGGAGTGCGTCGCTTATTTTATCAAAACTATGTAGGCGCATTGGTATTTATTTGCACGACAACTTCTTGGTTTGCTTCGATTATTAGGACTTGTGTTTGGTCTAAACTTTGGCGAAACCTTAACCTTGAAACTAAGTGGTCAAATATGTATGGTATTGAAGCTTGTTTTTGGTTCACAGTAGGTGTTTAACAATGGCTCATTTTGCTACCACACCTCTTAACGCAAGTAATTAAAATTGCTGAAACCAATCATGTAAATTGTTTTCTAAATGGGATTTGAAAGCCTGGTTAAAAAACTACTGGTTGTTATCTTTACAAAATAAAATGAAAAGAGTGTGCCTTCCTTTCCGTTTTAATATTAGTCTCATGTACCAAATTTCAGGTTCCTTTTCTTTGGTAGACCCGACACGAGTAAATAAGTGTTAAAATCTTTTCCCTTGTTGTGTCGTCATTATAGTGCGATAGAAGCATTCATCGAACCTACTACTAGTATGACCTCGTAACACGTTTAAGTCTTCTTATTTACGCTTTCTCGTGTTTACTTGTTTTGGTATATTTGTCCTCGTTAGACTCAAGTGAAAGACCGAGCCTTCCTCTTTGACAAAGTAAAAACTAGAAACGATTTTCTTTGTGAACTAAGTGCTACTCGTCCAACACTTTTGTTTCAATAAAGCTCCTATGTCAAATTGCCTTTAAAACATGTACTCCCTTTTCCTACATAGTGGTGCGTCTGGTTTGGGCATTTGGGCCTCAACCACGCCCAAAAGATTGGGCCCTGCTTGACTGTTAACAACTAGGCCGAAGTCCCTTGGCTGCTCATTTAGCCCACGTCGAGTCCAACTGTGGTGCGTCCCTTGCTGTACACGATACAGTTACATGAAATACCTTTTTTACAAAGTTGGAGCAAACAAGTAAATTGCATAACGCTAAGTATAACAAAATCGTCATTTTATTACTTGTCTTTTCGATCCTTCCCACGCCTCGTTCACAACTCGCTCACCTACCGGTTTGACATAATTACTTCCAATATTATTTTCACGATATCTCCTTTTATAAGCATATGATATAAACGACTAACGAAATACCATTAACTCATAATTTATACTAAACGAAATTTATTTTAAAACAATAATAATTTCCTACACTTCGTCACCAAATATATTTTAGACATATAAACGAGTCATACCCATTTTTCCTAAAAGGACAATTATAACATATAAAACGGAAACTTATTTTACTCTTACCATTATAATAAAACTATTACTTTCCTTATATATATATTTTTTTTAAACGACGTCTTTATAACCTAAATACGTTACTATTTATTTATGATATTGTCCGTACATCATCTCCCGGTTACGACAAACCCACGACTCACTCATTTTAATACTTTTGTGTATATCTAAGCACTTCCATGAGCCAAAGTTAATCATGTTCAATAATAAACGATACACATAAATAACTTAAACTTTTGGTATATATAAATGTTATCAAGTCAAAATACAAACGTATTAATTAAAGTATTGGTATACAAATTATAGGTCGCGTGACGGTACTCGGTGCATCATTTACTTGATTCTTTTACTACTCGGATACTACTTTGCTAATGTGAGTTCATAGCCTCGCTTTTACTTGTTTATCAAACCCCGCGAGGGAGATGCAAGCTATAAACTAGAACACAAGTCTTTTCTTAAACTGTATGCTTGCCTGATCATTATTATTATAGCCTAAGTTGCCTGCCATAAGTCCCTTACATCATGAACCATTAATCACTTGCGAGTGAACGCGAATATTGTGGATAGTACTATGGGAATTAACGACCCCGACTCGGTTATCGGAAATAACCGGGGCGCACTATATTTGGTTAACTATGGAATTGGCAATTCCATCTGAGGGCAATATTATTACTTACACCAGTAATTAGGTGTATGCAGTTAGTTTGGTGTCATGAGCTTAGTGCATAATAATAATATCTGTTTTCCATGGTGATTGTATTCGAAGCAATTATCATCTCTTACTTGTGTTCAACTATTTATTTAAACCTATGAATATCACTCAACATTTTGTTGATCTTTTTAAGCATGCTTATCTCAGGTACTAATTAGGATATCATGAAGGCGCGGAGTGGACGTCATGGGACGCTAGAAGTGGTGTTGTTTTCAATTAAAGTTATCATTTCGTAAACATTTAAACTATCTTTTATGTAACTTCGAAACATGTGGTATTTTCTTTTGTGTTTCCAAAACACTGAGTTTATGAAATGGTAACAACCTTTTATTAAAAACGTCTCTTTAGAGTCGTTTTCTATAACTTATGACTATGATCCTCTAAGTAATACCCCAAATAGTCTTCCGCTGTCACATTGTGATTTTGGGGGTGTTACATATGACCTCAGTTAAATAGCATTCTTTACTTTGCTCAAAACCCCTTTCCCCTTCAGTAATCCCGGTAGGTGTGATTCTCTTCTTGCAAGTCTTCTCAAAATCAACGAATAGTTGATAAACAACATACAGGCTGATTAGGGTCTTGCTCTTAGTGGGAAGAGTTCTAGGAACTAAATGCATTGGTGTATTCGGAGGATACACAGTAGCTAAAAGCACTTTCCTAAGGGGAGTGTTTGTTTCAACAAGATTATCTGCTTTTTTCTTATCCAAATCCTTTTTCCAGAACACTTGATTAGGCGTTAATAGGGTTTGAGGCTTATACTTGTTCAGGGAAATCCAATTTTCTTTAGTGTAATCATGGGGTTTGACCGTTATGTTTTGCTTTTTACACTCAGGATTTTCTAGCTTCTTATTCATTTTCTCCCTAGAGGCATCTTCTAATTGAATATCTTCCACAGTGCACTCAACACAACTAGGTTTCTGTCTAAGTTTAAGAATCTTATTGCCATCAATTACATTTTGAGCTGCTTTAGCAACTTTTCTATACTCGGGATTGGGTACCTCAATAAGGGGGATGCTATGTTTATCGCTTAAGACTCTATGCTTAGTGATCATGTGAGCAGTCTGAATGGTGTTCCCTTGTATGTACAACTTATTCTCAAGCTTGTTTTTCAAAGTTTTTAGGTTGGAAAAATCAATTAAAAGTTTTGATTCCTTAGCATTAAATTATTGTTTAAGCACTTTAACATTTTCTTGAAGTTCTTGCTTTTTCTTAACAGTTTTGTTTAGTTTGTCTTTTAAGGAATCTAGCTATTGTTTTAATATTTCTTCCCTAAAATTACTCTTTCTAATAATTGTACGCATTTGGTCATCCATTTCCTGCTCACGGGTAGTTAACTCAAACTTAGCACGTTGTTCATAAATGGCAACTTGTTCTTTATAGGCATTCAGTTCAGAGATAACATAATCATCAGGGGCACATGCAGTGTATTCATCAAAAACATAGTCAGCATTGACTGCAGAAGATGCATCACTTGGTACGATCTCACTTTCACTTTGTATCACATATTGATCATATGGGACAATATTACTATTACCCACATTATCTATATCTGATTCATTAGTTTCATGTGATTGTACTTCGTTATGTATCTTTTGCTCATCAACTTCATCGTATAGTTTTAATACCTTTGAAATGATTGAGTCTTTGGATGGACCAGCCTGTTGTGGTGATGAGACCTTTGGAGAGACCATTGGTGAAATGCTAGCCATAAAGATTGTCTGGGCAGTAGGTTCATCATCGACATCAGAGTCAAATGCATCACAGTCAGCAACTTGAAAGGCATTTTGATGATTGTGACCTATTTCCTGAATTGGTTGCTCATCCACATCAGCATCATAGGTTTTGGCATTTCCCTCAGCAAGAAACATCAACTCTTTTTCATCCAAAACCGCTCCACTATCCTGAGCTTGCACCAGCAGCATCTTGTCCCTGAAATACTCTGCATTTTGAGGGCGTTTTGAAGATGTGCAGTTCCTTGCAATATGTCCTTCACCACCACAGTTGTAGCACTTGATTGGCTTTCCTTGTCCTTGATTTCCATTCCTTCCACTATTCTGATTAGCCACATACCCTCCACATACTCCACCTTTTCCTTGTTCATACTGTCTTCCTTGCACTGGTTGCACCATGATCTTACCATCTCTGATAATAGCATGATTGTGTAGATTGGATGCAGTTCTGATCTCATTGTTAGTGTGTGAAGTGAGGTTCAGATTTTGCTTAACCATAAGAGCCAGTTGATTGATGAAATGTTCCATGATTGTGTTTGAGTCTGGAGGCTTATATGCTGGATCTTGAATGAGCTTGTGGTTACCATTTCCCGTTGGTATGACTTGAGAGGCTTTGGTGGTAATTCCTACATTTGTGTAGAATGCAGTTGAGTCATTTGAAGAGCTTGCATCTCCATGATTAGATTTAAACTTTTCAAGAATTATTCGTTCAAACATAGCATGCTTCTCATTCTGAAGTAGGAAGGCATACAATTTCTCATAGTTGGTGTTCCTTAATCCTTTGGTTAACTTGACTGAGGTGACAAATTTGTGCCATTCGGGATTCATGTTGTTCACAAACTTTGAATTGAGCTGAATATTTGGCATGGTCATTTTAATATTCCTCATATCATTCACAAGTTTGTGGAACCTCACATAGTATTCTGTGACACTTTCTCCAGGATTCATCTCAAAGTTCTCAAAATCATCATACAATTGAGATTCCCTGTCTTCTTTGGTCAATTCAAAACCAGAGAGAAGCATCTTAACATTGTCCCAAACTTCCTTGGCTTCAGTGTTGTGATTGATTAACTTGTAGATGTCTTTTGGAAGACCCTGAAGTATAATGTTTGAAGCCCTGATATCAGCATCGTATCTCTTTTTCTCCTTATCATTGAGCTCATCATACGTCTTTGGTCTGTACAAACCTAAGATCACTGTACCATCTGCAGCAGTTTCAAGTGTGTCTGTTGTAGTCTCAATCTGATAAGGTCCTTCATCAATTGATTTGAGAATGTTAACCCCATTTTCCTTTCCCAAACAGTACAACCTAATTCGTTGAGCCCATGAGTCATAGTCAGTTCTGTCAAGCATAAGTGGACGAGTATCTGATCCAGCTGCTTGAACGTCCTCAGCTACAGAAGAGATGATTGTGGGCACGTTGGTAGACATGATTACAGATTTCACGGGATTTTATAACTCTTTGATTAAACCGGGAAATAGATTCTTTCACGAGATTTTACTAAATCAAGAGAAAACCGTAAAATGTAACAATCAGAAACAATACTACACCAAGTTGCTTCAAACCTTGAGGACAAGTCGCT
This sequence comes from Chrysanthemum seticuspe, assembly GCA_019973895.1. Classification (NCBI taxonomy): domain Eukaryota; kingdom Viridiplantae; phylum Streptophyta; class Magnoliopsida; order Asterales; family Asteraceae; genus Chrysanthemum; species Chrysanthemum seticuspe. The sequence goes on from BPTQ01000002.1 coordinate 222,011,121, forward strand.
TAGTACCAAGTCGCTTTGCACCAAGTCATTAGGTATACAAGTCGCCTCAATGGACAAGTCGCTAAGCTCACAAGTTGCTAGAGTGACAACTCGCTAAAAGAACAAGTCGCTATTGACACAAGTTGCTATGAAGACAAATCGCTAGCACAGAAGTTGCTAAAAATAACAAGTCGCTAGATGGACAAGTCGCTAGGGACAAATCGCTAGACAAAACAGTACGACCACTACTTAGTACTATTTTTCGCTTTGTCTCAAAAGACAAATTGCTAGAGCACAAGTCGCTTCCCACAACAAAGTCAAGTCGCTGAAGAACGTAGAGACAAGTCGCTACGAAGAAATCTATGCACAAATCGCTTCCCACCACACGATGGCGAGCCACGGCGGGGGGGGGGGGGGGGGTGGCGGCGAGCCACGGCGGGCTGCCACGTTGGACCACGGCGAGGGACGAAATTTCCACACCCACTGCTCTAAGGATGCGTTTAATTGTAGAAAAAGTTATCTTATTTTCTATTTTTAGTTTTGTTGAAATTTAAAAAAAAAATATCTTTACAAAACACTTGAAAATATAGAAAACGTGTTTAGTTTATGTTTATATTTTCTAATTTAAAGAAAGGAATGGTGGGTTTTGGGTTACAGAAAACAAGGAAACAACCACAATTTGTTTTGTAAATTTTCTTGTTAAGTCAAGAAATATAGAGATTTTTGTTTTGTAGATTATTTTATTAAAATAAAGTAATTTGAACACAATTTGTGTTTTCTTATTTTATACAAAACACTTTCTGATAAACATAGATGTTTTCTTCTAACTAACGTAAAATAAGTATTTTACAAACACATATATAATATAATTGATCCCGTATGGTATATCCGGACACAATTGGTCCTGACCAAATACTTAAGGGCATGAAAACTATCACTAAGACCCAAAGCTCTCAGACCCAATAATCTTTCGGATCGGACATAATGCAACCCCGGAACAGCAAGACCACCGGAATGGTTAGACACAAAGGTATAGTCGCGGCATGACAGTGAGCCGCGAAAGCGAAATAGTTCTGGGACAATCTTAGGATCTGAGTCACCGTCAACCCCAAAAGAGTAAGGAATATAACATGTGGTCACGAGGTAAGATTTTGTATGATCAAATATGGAAAGTCGGCAACTAGCCAACCAAGGGTGGCGTCCCCGAGGCATAAAGTGGTCAACATGCATGACTCTATGGCAAACACGCTATTACCCGTTGGTCTGTCAGAGGCACCGCATCTTGTGATCCTCAGAAAACGACAAAAGAGTCCATCTATAAATATGAGTGCATTAATCACTCCCAATGGTATCACTCTCTCACCTAACACGCACATATACTCTCTCTCTGACACTAAAACTTACTCTCACATCGAAGGTTGATCGCAGGAACCCCCTCCCGTGATGAGACTAAATGTGCTTTCTATCTTAGCAGATAATCCTCAAGATATTCACTTAGTTCAGAATTCAAGAAGACTTTTGCGAAACCCCGTTCCGAAACAAGTCCAGACTAGTACGCACATTAGGCCTGAATTTTGTACTAACAATAATTAAACTTTAAATTTCCTGGCAAACAGGTCCATTTAGCGACCAGTGTTGATGAAAAATATATGACGTTGATATGTTTCAGTTGACTAATTCAATTTTAGTGACCCACTTTATTGAAATAATTCAAAGTAAAAAATAACCAGTATTTCATGTTCTTTTACGTTAATAGCATTTTATCAATGGTGTATTATCTTATTACAATACGGCATTTAATAATTGGATTCCTAATACGTGCTTTCTCTAATAAAATACCATAGATGGTGTTTTCGACAGTCGACAAGAACAAAAATAAAATGACATAATGGATAGAATTGCAGCATTAAAATAAAAGCTTTTGTCAATAAGATAATTAGCAAATAAAAAAGTAACATTGTAACAGCAAAGAGATATGACAACACCATAGATGACCACGTGAACGCTAAGTAGAATTTTCATATATGTTAATCAAGTAATTAATTGTAGCTAATCAAGTTTGGTTTATGATAATCTTATTAATTTTACATCGTCAATCACTTTATCTCCATTTTTTAACTTTAACTTACTTTACTTTTACCTAAAAGGTACCTCTATTTTTTTTTCTCTTCCTAGTTCCAACTTGATTTAAACAAATATATATTCCCTTTTCCAGTTCTTATAATAGTAATTCGGACAAATATATAAAATCCAACTTCTTCAAAATAATTTCCAATGAGTTCTAGAGTACAAAAGTAGTTGGTGATCACTTAAAATAATATGTTGGTTATAAATTTGCATGCCGTCCTTACAGTATTATTATTTGGGAAATTTGCAAATCCGACATTAAAAATGACACTTATTTTCAGCTTAATTCACTTTATACTATATTGCTAAAACGAAAACACCAAGTCACGTTTTGTCGAGTTTACCTTTCTTCACTAGATGCACACCTTTTTTATCAAATATTTATCATTATATTTAATATCTACTACTGCCAACGTCACATAATCAGCCAAATATTCTCGCATGCACCTTCAGTTTTCTGAAAATTACACCGTCTTTACCACCGTCTTATTCTGATCATAATGACACTTGTCTCGTCCGTTTTCATGCACACCAAATTATGACCAAAACGAATCAAGGATGTTGTGACCGAGTTGCTAAACAATGGTCACATGACAAACAAATGGGACATTTCTCAGCGACATACTGTGAGGCGGTTATGATTGTCTCAACAGAACATCGTGGGCCTCGCAACAATTGTTGCTCCTAGCAAGAGAAAGGTAAAATTTCGTGTGCTTGACCAGGGGAAACCGAATTGTGAGGATGTTGAAGTATAAATCACAATGTCCTCGGTATTGGAAGCTAATTCTAGGTTTGAGAATACATTGTATTGGTACTTTGTTGGTAAGAGGATTGCTTTTCCAGTTGTGGAAAATTATGTACTCCCTATTGGATTCATGGAAGAAGTTGAATAATTCGAGCTATGATGAACTATAATGGGTTCTTTTTCATTAAATTTTCATCCGCGACTGGTGTGGAGATAGTTTGGGACTGGTCTGGCTTGAAATGCTATGCCTGGCATGGTGATAAGGATTTATTTGATACCTATTTAAGGGGTCATTTAAGCACAAAATCGTATGAATATGATCAAATATTGCCCTAAATCGTTTCTTTTTGCATTTTAGGTACTTAGGACAAAAAATCTGAAAATTGGCATATTTATGGCTTATTTGAACGAAAAAGTGAAGAAAACGACGAAGTCGCAAAATTATGTTAGATAAGGGAGTCTGATGGCGTCACACATCACAAAGTGACGTCGTCACTTGTTACTAAAGATGGACTTAACATGTAAACTCAGGAAGTGATAGAAAAGAGTTGTGGAAGGATTTGGAGAGTAATTGCAGGTTTGTAAATGGGTTACCATGGAGTATTGCAGGAGATATGAATGTCACATCACAACAAATTAGGATTCTTGTGGAGGTTCCAGATTAACTACTGATATGGTTGATTTTCAAAATTGTCTCAACAAAATTGAAGTTCGTGATATTTGTAGTGTAGGATTACACTTTACCCGGACAAAGAACTTTCATAAAGTTAGAGATGGGAATCAAACAGGAGTGTTGAAAAAGTTGGATAGAATCATGTCAGACACTGAATTCATTACTAAATATCCTCAATGTCAAGCTGTTTTTTTTGCCTTATATCATCTCAGATCACAATCCTGCTATCCTATGTTTACCTTCAACTGTTCAGAAGAAAAAGAAAGCATTTAGATTTGCTAATTTTATAACAGATAAGAAGGATTTTTTTTCCTATTGTTAAGATTGTTTGGGAGAAGGAGGTTAATAGGTTTCATATGTATCAAGCGGTGCAGAAATTAAAACAGTTGAAAAAACCTTTGAACAATTTGAGTTGGGAAAAAGGTAGTATATATGATAGGGTGGTGAAAGTCAGAGGTCAACTCAAAGAAGTACATACCAAGATTGATCAATTTCCTCATATTAGTCTGTTGAGGGTGAAGGAGACTGCTCTTTTAAAAGAATTCTTAGAAGCTGAATCAGATGAGGAGAAATTTCTATTTCAACAAGCCAAAATTAAATGGTTGTGTGAAGGAGACAGGAACACTAACTTCTTTCATAAATTTCTTAAAGTTGTTAATACAAATAAACCGTGAAAACGTTTATTCATATTTAGCGATCTCGTTATGTTTTTTTGATAACAAATATAAAGTTATCACAAGTAAAATTATAAGAATACGTGTTATTTTGCAAAGTATATACATTTGGTCATTTACATAAAATGTTGTAATAGATTAATTGTTGTAATAGTTTATGTAATAGGATGGGTAATATCCAAGACCCATGACCTATACCCATGGAGCTAATCCATAACCCATGACCCATTGCATGACATCATGCAAGAAATCATGTTGGGTATTATCCATGACCCAATGTCTATGACCCAATGTCCATGACCCATGACCCAAGACCCATGATCCATTGTCTAGATACATTGTATCTTGTTGGGTACCCATGACCCAAAGTCCATGACCCATGGCTCATACCCATAACCCATAACCCGGTTTGCAACCCAAAATCCAGACTATTCTGACCCAAACAGCCGGATCCCTAGTTTTGCACTAGCCGGATCCCCCAAGTGAGGGATCCACCGGAACCGTGGGACAGAAGGCTTTTTGTGCCTATAAATAGTGAGCCATTTCTTCATTGTTACTCACCCTTCTTCTTATAACTCTCTCATATATTATCTCACCCTCCTAACCTCTGATCATTTGATCATTCTAGTAGTTCTTCTATCTTTTGTTGTGATTCTCATATAGGTCCTTCACAAAGGCGAGATCGCGCTATACTACAAGTCATCCAAGCAAAGGGTCCTTGATTGATTTTTCCATCCACAAGATTTCTGTAGCAAGATCTTGTAATTCATATTTCACATAGTTGTTGTGTAATAGTTGTGTAAAGGTTTGGTTCAACCTAGTGGAAGAACTCGGTATTTAGCTTTGTACCGGAAAAAGTGTAAGCGACGTTGTGAGGCTTCTCCACCAAGTTTAAGGAGCTTGTTGACATAGTGCTGGAACTCTCGAATGGGGTACTCGGGGAGTGGAGTAGGGCAAGGAAGGTGTCCTTGTAGCCAAACCACTATAAATCACTTGTGTCACTACTTTCTATCCTTTACTTTACTTGCTTTCATTATTTACTTTACTTATTGTTTCATACAATCTATCCATCCATACGAATGCACATAAGATCGAATCTAAAGCTTTGAAACTTAAATTAAAATCGGTAAAACTATTCAACCCCCCATTCTAGTTTTCCACAGGAGAGCTAATAAAAACAAGATTCATACTGTTTGTGATAACCAATGAGTGTGCTATGATGGGGATCAAGTTGCTCATCAATTTGTTAAACACTTTGGTGAGTTCTTAGGTTACGAGTATCTATTTGAAGAGTTGGTTTCTGATGATCTGTTCTGTAATAAGCTCAATGATGAAGAGGCTAAAAGTATGGTAGGAAGCTTATCAGAGGCAAAGATTAAAAGGGCTATGTTTGACATTGAAGACTCAGAGGCACCAGGACCTGATGGCTTTTCTTATGCTTTTTTCAAGAATACTTGGGGAATAGTTTGTCCTGATGTGTGTTGTGCTATTAAGGAATTCTTTGACAATGGGAAGATGCTTGGAGAGCTGAATGCTACTTTAATTTCTTTAATTCCTAAAATCCAAACACCTAACAAAGTTACAGATTTCAGGCCAATTGCATGCTGTAATGTCCTCTATAAATGCATCAGTAAGATAATCACAAACAAGATTAAACCTTGGTTGAATAAGTTGGTGAGTTGCAACCATAGTGCTTTCATTCCTGGCAGGCAAATTCAAGATAATATTCTACTCACACAAGAAATTAAGAAAGTGTATAATAGGAAAAATGAGCCAAAAAGGGTAGCTTTTAAAATTGATATACATAAGGCTTATGACACAGTTAATTGGGGGGTTTTTGAAAAGAATTTTGGAGGAATTTGGGTTTCATAAGAAGATGGTTAAATGCATGATGCAGTGTGTTACTTCAACTGCATTTACCATAAATATAAATGGTGAAAGAGTTGGTTATTTCAAAGGGGCTAGAGGGCTGAGGCAAGGTAACCCAGTGTCACCTTACCTATTTACCTTGATTATGGAAATTTTTCACTTATGCCGAGAAGGAGAATAAACATAAGTGATGGGTTCCATTTTCATTTTGGCTGTAAAGAAATGAAGTTAACTCATGTCTGCTTTGCAGATGATTTTTTGGTTATGTGTCATGGAGATCTTACCTCTGTTATGGTCATAAAAGAAACCCTTGAAGAATTCAGTAAATGATTTGGGCTGCTACCTAACCTAACAAAAAGTACTATATTTTTTGGTAGTATGAAAGAAGATGATAAGCAAGCTATCCTTCATATTCTCCCTTTCATGATTGGTAAGCTACCAATTAAGTATCTTGGAGTTCCATTGTTAGCTAAAAGGCTAGGTGTTAATGATTGCAGCAGTCTCCTTGACAAAATCAGAAAGAAAGTGAATAATTGGAAGAATAAGAGCTTATCTTATGCAGGAAGGCTTCAACTTGTGGCTGCTGTTCTGGAATCTATTCATGTGTATTGGGCTTCAGTGTTTCTTTTCCCAAATACTGTTATCACAGATATCAACAAACTTTTGAAAGAGTTTTTATGGAATCAAGGTAACCCTGTAAAGGGCAAGTATAAGGTAGCATGGAAATTTGTGTGTATGCCAAAGGATCAAGGGGGTTTGGGCTTGAAAGATTTATATTGTTGGAATGAAGCATTACTGTCTAAACATGTTTGGAATATAGCAATTAAGAAAGACACCTTATGGGTAAAGTGGTTTCACACTGTGAAGTTAAGAGGAAAGAGTTTTTGGAGCATTGATCCTGATAAGAATGATAGTTGGGGATGGAAAAACATTTTAAAGGTAAGAGATAAGATCAAGGATAGAATTGTGCACAAGATTGGTAATGGAAGGAAAACCTCTGTGTGGTATGATAATTGGAGCACTATTGGGACTTTGAATCAGTTTATCAGCCACAGAAATCTTTATGATGCAAGATTATCTACTGAGTTATGTGTCAATGATTTTATTACAGAGGGTAAGTAGGATTGGCCTCAAGAATGGTGTAGCAAATTTAGTAATGTGACTAGTATTCAGGAGCCCAGTATCATTACTGATAGGGAAGATTGGGTGGTTTGGAAAAATAATAATGGATTGGAAATATAGTTTGCTGTTAAGGATGTTTGCAAAGACTTAAGACAAAATGATCCTATTGTACCATGGTGGAAATTGGTGTGGTTCTCACAATGCATTCCTAAAAATGCATTTATCCTTTAGCTTGCTATGAAAGGAAGATTGACCACTCAAGATAGACTGAAACAATGGGGTAACTATGCTGTCAACATATGTCATTTATGCATGAAAGGGGCTGAGGATTTGGAGCATCTTTTCTTTAAATGTGAATTCTCATAGGGTGTTTGGGATAGGGTCAAAGACAGAGCTAAAATTAACAATATTCATGTTTCATGGGACAATACTGTCAGAGATCTTATAGAAGCTAATAATTGTAATAACATTGGAAGTGTGGTAAAAAGGTTGTGCTTTGCTGCTAGTGTGTGTAGTATTTGGTATGAGAGAAATTGCAGGGCTTTTAGGGATGTTAAAAGAGAAGTTACTGATGTGGTGAGTACTATATTTGAAACAGTAAAAATGAAGTTGATGAGCTTAACTGTGAAAAATAGTAATGCAGTAAGGGAAGTGGAAAGTGGTTGGGCTATTGTTTGTAGGAAATCTAAATAGCATATGGTGCTACAGAATCAATAAAAGAATATTGGAAGACTGATGAATCATAAGTGGTATCTCCTCTATTGTCTTAAGGGTGTTTGGGAATGATGCTAACCTGCATTTTGTGAAATTTGGTTACTTTTATATTGGATCAATGCTGAATGGGATGAAGTTTACTGTTCTATTCTTCTCTGTCCAACTCTTCCTACTTGAAGAGTGTTTGGGATAAGCCTTATATAATATATAGAGATGTTCATGCCACTACAGTGAATTCAATACCTAGTACTTTGGAGTTTTTCTGGTTGGACTGTACCTTGTTAGTACCCATATTCAGCCTGTTTGGCCTTGGGAGGAAACAAATTTAGATATGGTGAAAAGAATGAGGTCTAAACTGGAAGAATGTACCATAATGTAGGTTGTGCACTGTGAAGGGTAAGTGGTCTATGAGGGTGGTATATGATGAGAGAAATAGAGAGGTGTGAAAGATGAACCTTCTTAGTCCTCTCAATACACTACCACAGGAGGTAATGGATGGTCATCATGGAGGGTGAGTGTTCCCAAGTAACTGAAGCCTTTCATAGAGAAGGAAATGTATGTTATATTGGTAGAGCCCCCTATAGATGGGTTATGGGTGCCTAGTGAGGCCACACACCTTCTCTATCTTAACCATTGTGGGTGTTGCTGGTTGAATGGTTTGGATGGAGAGGTGATGTGGAAAGGTAACTAGATGGTAGGTGCATAGAATGGTGAATGAAAAAGAGTGAATTGGCATGGTTTATGTTATAGTGCAGTTAGGTCTTATGGGATCTTAAATCTGTTAGGATAGATGTGGCTGTTTTAGAATTGTTTCTGGATGAAGAGTGTTTCATGCCAGTTTGTATTTTGATTCCTTGTAACTTGTAATTGTTTTGATATTAATATAATTCACCATTGCACCAAAAAAAAGATGGATTTTTGGTGGAAAATTAACAAGCGACGCCTTAGTGAAATCTGAAGACACTACAACCTGACGGCGTAAGGTGTAATTTGAAGTTGAGAGTCACATACAAAGCTAGCAAGAGATGGCCCAAATCATTTAAAAGGGAACGACGCCAAACATCACATGACGGCGTCAGAGATCCTAAGCGACGGCGTTATAACGGCGACTTGCACAAGACGAAACCCTAATGACGGCGTCACAACCTATAAGGTGACGTCGTTACAAGTGTAATACTATATATATTTTCACATGTTTTTGTTGGGTTCAGTAAATACCCAAACCCCTTAAGTCTAGGATTTGAATAGAAAATACCCTAAGTGTTTAGACCATTAAACATTAACAGGTCACTAAGTGCATAGTCTCTCAGTGAGCCATCTTCAGAATACTCAGTAAAAGGCGAAGAAGTCTCTCCACTCAGTAAGGCAGAACTTAAAGGGTGAAGACTGAGTCAAGAAGGAGATGGTAGATTCAGTGAGTGATGACAATAACTCACTGAATCCCTGAACTCCTCACCAACTACTTACACTGAAGACAAACTGAAGTAGAAGACTGAAGGCAATAAAGACTGTAGAATGAGCGGGACAAAGCGGGATAAGTTTGAATCAGATAAGACGAAGTCCTTATCAACCAAAGTCAACTTTCCTTGAATGGAAAACGATCAGCCTCAGTGTCATCACTGACTCATGGGAAGCAGCCTTGTCTCTTACTTAAAATAGTCTTTGTAAACAGAGACAAAATACATCAGTATTTTGTCTTCTGTAAAATGTCAGTTTGTCACTTGGGATAAAGTTAATACTCATACTTGTATAAATAGCATAAGAGATGGAGTGAAAGATTTAAGCTTGTGAATTGTAAAACACACACACACACAAGCCATCTTTCACTCCTCCAAATACAACTCAGTCCCTGAGATAGCTCAGTGGTTCTATAGTAGTTGTGCTCAGACTTAGCCTGAGCTTAGTGAGGAGTACCAACCCTTTGTCATTTCATTCCCAAATACTATTCAGCAAGTACTTGGGTAATGTATTCTTTTTGATTGATTTCTAATAAAGAATATTATGTTGAAAAATTATCAGTGTGTTTTGCTTACATCTTACTTCAGTCATTGATTCACTATTATCTGTTTTTAATACTTAACTGTTTTATACGATAGTGAATAGGGAACAACTAGTGGTATCAGAGCAGGCTAATTATAAAACCTTTTTAAGCCGCTCAAAACATTTTTAAATCAGGATCCTAATGGCTGAAATTTATGTGCCCCAACTTGTCGACAAAAAGGGTGGAGCTTATTCATCTATTGCCCCTCGACTCGAAGTTGGTAAATTTAACAAATGGAAGAAGCGAATGCTTTACTATTTGACTGGGATGGAACCTTACAACATTAAGTGTATTAATGAAGGTCCATTTATCCCAAAGACTGCTGAAGGTTTGCCTAAACCTGAAGCTCAGTGGACTCAGGATGAGAGAAGAGTGGTCAACCAGGACCAAAGGCTCAAAAGTATCATCGTATCTTGTCTTCCTGATGATACTATGGAGTCTGTTATTGGCTGTAGTACAGCTAAACAAACCTGGGATGACCTGGTCTACAGTCATGAAGGTCCTTCTGATACCAAGAAAAATAGGATCATGGACCTGAAACTTGAGTATAATACCTTCAGGGCCAAGGACTCAGAAACTCTCTCTCAAACTTACACTCGATACAAAAATTTGTTAAATGAACTGTCAAATGATGGTGTTAAGTTGTCCAAACATGAAATCAATGTTGGTTTTGTCAATAGTCTCCCTGAAAAGTGGTTGAATTTCTCTTAGGGACTTAGGAATGCCAATCATATCCAGAATCTTGAACTTCCTGAAATTTATGGGAAATTTTTCTATGAGGAAAACCTCATCAACAGACGATACCCTAACTTAAAGAAGTCTCAGGAAGTCAAGAAGTCCCTGACCACCACTTCAACACCTATATCTACTGTTTTCTTCTCAAACAGTGTGGTTCAGGATTTTCAAGAAAATTCAGATGATGAGCCTGATGAGAGATCAAGCGAGGAGTACCTAAATGACCTGAACATCGAATTTCAGGAAAGGGCACTCCTTGCTAACTCTCGAAGGTTTTTAAAAAGAAACAAAGGTTTTTCTAATGCTAAAGCAAATGAGGACACTGAATGCTTTAAGTGTCATAAAAGAGGCCATTTTGCCAAAGATTGTTTTTCAAAAACAATTTCTGAACCCTCTTACAAACCATCAGGGTCAAATCAGTTCTCATGCTTTAGCAAATTTCAACCAAAAATTTATCAGTCTCATCAAAATTTTCAAAACAAGTCTGATCAAAGTAAAACTGTTGATTTTGAAGCTAAGTACGGGAAAGCCAAAGCTAAGCTAGCACTGCTAGAGGCCAGTCCCTCAGAAACAACAAACAATGTTAAATCTGTGCAGGGTAAAAACAAAGGCCTAGTTGCTGAAGTCTTCGACTGGGATGAAGAGCCAGTCTCCTCAGACGATGAAATGGTGCAAGTCAGTGCACTGATGGCTCTCTTAGAAGAGGACAAGCTAGCTGTTGGGAAAAATCATGCCAGGAATGGAGAGTGGGTCAACGTCACAATGAAGAAGGTAAATATTTTACTTTCTATAGATGATGACTCTGATTGGCAGTCTTATATGAACTATATCAATGTTGACCTTAAGTTTGTAGAAGAGCAAGGATTAAATCTTTTTTAAAAATATAACAAGCTAAGTTTTGAACTGAATAAGTGTAGGGATGAACTGCTTCTTTTAAAACAAAATAAGCTTGAGGCTATCACTTTGCAAATTCAAAACACTGAACTAGTTAAAAGAAATCAGGCTCTTCAAGATGAACTTAAGAAAGAAAAGGATATCATTGTTAGTTGGACTGCTAAAAATCCAAGGGTCTTTGACGCTGTGGGAGCCCCCAGTAGCAAAAAGAGAGTCATAGGTGAAGATCATCTCCCTGACTCTCACGACAAAGACCAGTCTCCCAAACCATTTGTGTCAGGTGGCATGATTACCAATGTGTTGACTATTCCGAAGCCCAGTGATTGGATTGAACGGGTTAATCCTGAGAGTAAGCTTCCAAATTTTGATTCTGGAATGATACTAGAGCCTGAAAGCCAAGCTCTTAAGAGCATGCTTGGACTCCCTGATATGCCCAGTAGTACTGAACATATCTCTGAGTCTGAAGCAGAATCTCAAGCACCGCTTCCTCCCCTGAAACCTCTTTAGGGTGCTGCTCCTAGCTCTGAGCTTACTCCATTACAATTCAATCCTCACTCACCAAAAGAAAGGCCTGGACTTGGTAAAACCATCCTGAAAAGACCAACAATTCCAATCCAATAAGAGTCTACCCCCACTGAGACTTCCACATCGTCAGTCCTCACTGAAGCTGACCAAATTCAGCAACTAACTGAACTTGTGAGGAAGCTAACTGATAAGATGGAATCCATCGAAAAAGTTCCTGATTCAACAATCAAGGAAACAAAGTTAGTCTCCTCTAGTTCCTCAAAGTCAAAATCCTCCACCAAACCCAAGCAGAAGTGTGATCTATGCCACTATACCAGTCATACCACTGAAAACTGTTATAGAATCCTTTTTTGTATGATCTGCAAAAAGGATGATCACAGAACTTCTGATCACTTATAATATGTAAGTTCACTTAGTAAAGCAAACTATACCAAAGTTGGTCATCAGTATGCTTCAACCTCCAAATCTGCTCAAAAGTATAGAGCAAAGCCCTTTCCTCCTTGTCCACACTGTGGCTTTAATGATCATCATCCTGATGATTGTCTCATGAACACATGTTGTGATATTTGCGGAAATCCAGCTCATGAGACATCCCAGCATGACAGTGTCATCCAAGCAAGGAGAAGTTCCAAGCAACCCCGGATCACTGAGTCATCCTTAGTCACCAAATGCAAAACCTATGGTAGCACAATGCACTCAACCACTGACCATGAGTCAATTGCCAAATTAAAACAGGCCTTTAGGCCCAAGCCCACTAGTATGTGGGTCAGCAAGAGAAACTAATCAAGTTTACTATTTGTGCAGAGACACGCCTGGGAGCCTATTTGGCATCTAGATAGTGGATGCTCAAGAAGCATGACTGGTGTTAAGGAGTATCTGCACAAGTATGTAAAGGAACCAGGACCCAAGGTAGTATTTGGTGATAACTCATCATGTCCCACTGAAGGTTATGGTTCAGTATACTGCAATGGAATAGTTTTATCTAGAATAGCTTATGTCAATGGTATCAAATACAATCTCATCAGTGTCAGTCAACTCTGTGATGCAAAGTACATTGTGCAATTCAATGACAAACAAGGCACCATTTTCAATGCCAACAAAGAAGTTGTTTTGATATATCCTAGAAGAGATGATGTTTATGTCTTAGACATGTCAACACTCTCTCAAAATGGAACTTGTCTTTTTGCCAAAGCCACTGAAACTATCAATTGGCTGTGGCACAATAGACTCTCACACTTAAATTTCAAAAACATCAACAACTTGGCAAAACAAAACAAGGTCCTTGGCTTACCATCACTAGTTTTTGCAAAAGATAAACCATGCTCAGCTTGTGAAAAAGGCAAACACCAAAGAGCATCTTTCAAAACGAAACAAAATTTCTCAATCAAAAGCTGCCTTCACCTCCTGCACATGGATCTCTTTGGACCAGTCAGTCCTAGATCAATCCAGCATGAGAAGTATACACTTGTCATTGTTGATGAGTTTTCAAGATACACTTGGGTATACTTTCTTTCTAAAAAGAGTCAGGCAGATGATACTATAATGTCATTCATCAGGAACATTGAAAACCAGAATGACATTACTGTTAAACAAATTAGAACTGACAATGGTACTGAGTTCAAAAATGTAGAGCTTGAGAATTTCTGTGATGAAAAGGGAATCTCCCAAAACTTTTCATCTCCTTACACCCCTGAACAAAATGGAGTAGCTGAAAGGAAAAACAGAACTCTCATTGAGGCTGCTAGAACTATGTTAAATGTCTCAGCTCTATCAAAACATTTCTGGACTGAAGCAGTCAAAACAGCCTGTTACACTCAAAACAGGTCAATCATTGTCAAAAGACATAACAAAACCCCATATGAGATATTCAAAGGTAGACTTTCTGATATCAGCTACTTTTATGTGTTTGGATGTCCTGTGTTTATTCATAACCACAAGGATCATCTAGGCAAGTTTGATGCTAAAGCTGATGATGGATACTTTCTAGGTTACTCGCTGATCTCCAAAGCCTTCAGGGTATTTAACACAAGGAGGCAACAAGTCGAGGAAACCTTTCATGTCACCTTTGATGAAAGTTCTGAAAGCATCAGGTTCACCAACACCTCAGTGGAGGAAATAGGAATTGATAACTCATCAAGATATCCTCCTGATGAGTATGATACTGAAATCAATTCCTCATACCAAGCTGATGCTGACATCTCATATTATGTCTTACCTCACAACCTTCCACAACCAACTATCAGTGAATTCATTGATAATCAATTAGTCCCTGCTGGGATAGGTAACACTGAACCAAATGTTCAGGAACCTGTGATTCAAGAACCCCAACTTGAACAAGACATCTCAACAGATGATCTAAATGATTATGTGGCTCCTGCACCTGAACTCACTCATGAGTTTCCAGTGACCTCTTCAAGCTCAGATCCTAGACCACAAAGTAAGTGGACAAAATCTAAGGACATTGAGCTTGTAAACATCATTGGTGAACCCACTTAGGGCATGCTTACAAGAAGCATGGCTACTAAACTAACTGCAACTTCAGCAAATGAATGTCTATATGCTGATTACCTATCAGAAATAGAACCCAAAAGTATCACTGAGGCTCTAAAACACCCAAGCTAGGTTCAGGCCATGCAAGAAGAACTTCAACAGTTTGATAAAAACAAGGTCATGACCTTGATCAAATGTCCTCAGGATGTCATTGTCATAGGAATGAAGTGGGTTTTCATAAACAAAACTGATGAAAATGGCACTGTCATTAAAAACAAAGCCAAACTTGTAGCCAAAGGTTACAGTCAACAAGAAGGCATTGACTATGATGAGACATTTGCTCCTGTTGCAAGAATGGAAGCCATCAGGATCTTCCTTGCATATGCTACCTACATGAACTTCAAAGTTTACCAAATGGATGTAAAAAGTGCATTCCTGAATGGTGAACTCAAGGAAGATGTGTATGTTCAACAACCTCCTGGCTTTGAGAGTAGTGAATTCCCTGACTATGTCTGCAAGCTTGATAAAGCCCTTTATGGACTAAAACAAGCTCCCAGGGCATGGTATGAAACTCTCTCAGCCTTCCTGATTCAAAACAAGTTTGTCAGAGAAAAGATAGACAACACATTGTTTATCTACAGGACAAAACAAGATGTGATACTGGTCCAAGTATATGTTGATGACATCATCTTTGGCTCTACAAACTACACTCTTTGCAAACAGTTTGAAAAACTGATGACAAAGAAGTTTGAAATGAGCATGATGGGTGAACTCACATACTTCCTTGGACTACAAACCAGGCAAACTGATAAAGGAATATCCATCAGTCAAGAGAAATACACCAGAAATATCTTGAAGAAATATGAGATATCTGATTGTGCCTCAGTGAAGACACCATGGTCCCTCCTAACAACCTTGGACCTGATCTCACTGGCAAATCAGTCAATCAAACCCATTTCAGAGGGATTGTTGGCTCACTGATGTATCTAACTGCTTCCAGACCAGAAATACAATTCTCAGTCTGTCTAATAGCAAGATATCAGTCCAATCCCAAAGAATCCCATCTCACTGCAGCCAAAAGAATACTCAGATACCTGAAGGGAACTCCAAGCCTTGGACTCTACTATTCAAAGTGCTCAGGGTTTGATCTCAAAGGATACTCTGACTCTGATTATGCTGGCTGCAACATGGACAGAAAAAGTACCTCAGGGTCCTGTCAATTTCTTGGAGGAAAACTGGTTTGTTGGAGTGCTAAAAAGCAACAATCATTGGCTATGTCTTCAGCTGAAGCTAAGTATGTGGCTGCTGCAGGGTGTTGTGCCAATGTTTTATGGATGAAAAGTCAACTCAGTGACTATGACATCCATTACAAAATGGTACCCATCTTCTGTGATAACACTAGTGCTATTGCAATCTCCAACAACCCTGTCCTTCACCAAAGAACCAAACACATTTATATCATATATCATTTCATCAGGGACCACATAATGAAAGGAGACATAGAGCTTCATTTCATCCTTACTGAATATCAACTTGCTGATATCTTCACCAAACCCTTAGATGAACCTACCTTCAGGAGACTGAAAGCTAAATTGGGAATGCTAGACATTGAAAGTCAGCAACATGAAAACCAATCTCAGTAAGTTTTCCCTGAAAAGGTTCATCCTCCCTGAACAAAACCCCAAAACAACCCTCTCACTGAATGAGTAAGACTCATTCAGGGACCCTGACTATAGATATTGAGCATTGAATGAGTAACTAAATGCACCAAGTATCAGTTACTTAAATGTCCTAGGTTGGTAAACACACCAATTTAATATAGGAATATATGTCTCTTTATCTTACTGTCAAGGGTCCCTCAAACTGACCTCATCCCACTTGGCATTAAATGCCTTCCCTCACATGAAATATCTTGTGGATATCTTATTACTGCAGAATGCACTTTTACTGTGCACTGCAACTGTTTCCTTGAAAACCGGGATTTTACTGCGGGTAGTGGAGTGGTGGCATTAAATGAGGAGATTCAAAAAGTTTCTAAAAACTGACTTTACAAATCCTCTTTTATACAAGTTTTACCCCTCTCACCACTCTATAAATACCCTCTTCTAAACCTCATAAACACACAAATTAATTTCTAAAGCAAAACTCTGTCAAAATACTTTCTCAAACCCAGAAATCTTTGTGTGTTCTTCAATCCTCAAAACAAGTTTTCACTAAAATCTTCTCTGTAAACATTTACAAAAGATTTTTCACTACTAACTTAAGAGATTCAAACTCTTTGATTATTCTTGTCAAGATATTTATTTCAAAACCCTAAAACTTTTAATGAAAATGGCAAGAACACAACTTCTTCACTTTGCACCACAGTGGGTAGGGGATCTAAGTAATGTTGAATTTAAAAAAAAATAATGTTATAGGCAATTTTTAATACCCCCCAAATGTCCCAGCCTATAAGGACATAATGAAGTTTTTATTCAACTGCCCACTGAAAAAGGCCTTTACTCAGTCCCCATCAATTCTGTACCAAAACCTCCTCAAGGAGTTTTGGGCTACAGCAATGGCCTATGACCCGACACCCTCAACTGATGAGACTGACCTCAGACCCCTCAGTGAGTATCTCATCAAATTCAGTCTATTTAATGGGGAAAGATCAGTCATCCTGGACTATAAAACTTTTTGTATTTCAACAGGGTTAGACTATAATAATGGAGTCTATGTTGCCCATCCTGAACCCTCCACAGTTAAGGATGGGTTGAAACAAATTGTTTTGGATCCAAAGTTTTTGAACAGAACCCCAGTCACCAAGAACTCATTTCCTGCGGCTTGGAAGATCATGTTCACATTTGTGATTCAGGTTCTCGGCGGGAACCACTCATCCACTGAACAAGTTAACTCTATTCAGTTGATGGTGGCATACTGCTTGATGAATGGGGTCACTGTCGACATTGGGGAGATCATTTACAGTGATCTCATAACCAAGCTATTGAGCAAATCAAGGGCGAAATACATTTCATACCCTAGGTTTGTCTCATGTGCTTTACAAGTGTTACTGGGTTGTAATTACCCTCAGGAATACAAATACACTGCTTTACCTGATATCCTGAGTCAATCTAATTTTCAAAAAGACCCATCCCAAGGCACTGAAATAGAATTGACGGCCCATATGGTTGCTGTAAACAACTAAATGGACTCAGTGTCTCCAAACCCTACTCCTAAAAAGAGAAAGGGGGAGTCTCAGACTGGGACTAAGACCAAACCCAAGTCTTAGGGCCCTGAGGCTTCTGGAGCACAGCCTAAAAGGCAAAAGAAGCCCCAGACTGATCTGCCACCCACTGGTGACCAAACAACATCCACCCCAGTGACAACGAAGGACACGGATACATCACAGTCAGTGCCCTTGGTCCCAACTACTACTCCCCAAGATCCAGAAGGAAACATATAACCCGCTGGTAGGGGAGCGCCTTCCAAAATGCCCAAGGAGGACATTCGCAAATCAAATCTTTTGTCTGAGGGCCAACTGGATGATCCCAAAGACTCAGGGGGAAACAAGCAACCCACTAATAGGGATATCACTGCCACTGCTTCTAGGGATAGCACTGGGAAACACCCATCAGTGCTTGAAGGAGCAACGAGGGACAAAGACTCAGAGGGATTAATACCACCCGCTGATATGGAACCCATCACCACCACTGGTTTACTGACGGTTGCTGAGGTTACTGAAATACTTTTCTATGATGAAGAACAAGCTGAAAGTGAAGATGAAATTCTATCAGCAGGAGAAGAAGTGGACGCTGATGTTTAAATTAAACAAGAGCATCAGCCTGATCCACAAGAGCCTAAAGAGTCACCTTTCCAGCCTGAAGACAGTGACTCTGACTCTTCTGCATCTTCCTGTCCTGAAGAATTCAGAAAGTTTGATAACACTCTTCCACTGACAGAGAGGCAACTAGTCATGTGGATTACTAAAGCTTCAAGGAAGCTATATTCTGGGGTTACTAAAACATTATGGGATCAACACACTGAAGCTGCTGCCAGCTATGCTGATCTAAAGTCTGATGTGCTCATTTTCAATGCCAACACTGATGAACACAGGGATCTCATGTACCAACATCTACATAGATTGGATGAAAACCTGGTCAAATTTCTCAAGCATCTTTAGACTTGTGGTGTTACAATTGATGAAAACAGGGATGCGGTTAAAGAAGACCCAACACTCAACTCTAAAGTGCTGGAGGCTACCGAGGCTTACTTGAAGAACTCCTCAGACCTCACTGAACTAATCAACATGCTAAAGTCTGCCAATGTTCAAGGTCTTCAGTCTTCAGTTCAGTCTCTTCAGGCAACATTGGGTTCGTTGGATGCTCAGGTGACCACTTTGGCTAAGGCATCATCTTCAATGGCTTGGAACCTTGGGCCAAGAATGACTGCCTTGGAACTCTCTCAGGCTACTCTGGCTGAAAAGGTCACTGATCTTCAAAAAGATACAACGGACATCAAGGCTATGGTCACTGAGATCTATCAAGCCTTCAAAGGTCAAGCAACATCAACTCCCCCAGTGTCCGAGGCAACTCTTGCCCTTACAAATGTTGCGGCAACAGTTGAGGGGGAGAAGACCACTAAAGAGACTTCCTCTCACACTGAGGAGGAGCCTGCTCAACCAGTCTCTGCAACACCTATCTCATCAATCCCACCAATTTCAACAACACCCTTATCATCAATCCCACCAACAACAACAACATTGAATATGACAGTTACAACACCTATCATGACAACAACACCACCCTTGGTAGTATCATCTTCTTCAGGCCAGGATAAAGGAAAGACCATAATGTAAACACCTGAGCCTGAGAAGATTCCCTATATGATCGGCAATATTGAGTACCTGCTCACTCCACAACAGCTAAGTACCTATCTTGCTAAGGAAGAAAGGAGGAAAAAACTAGCTCAGGAAGAAAGAAAGAGCAAAGAAGCACTGGTACAAGTTGTTGCTGAGGAAGCTGAGAACATTGGAATTGATCCTAAGAAGCTTGAAAAGGGTCAGGCATGACAGAAGTTCAAGGATGCTCAGGCTGCTAAAATGGCTGAAATGAGAAAGAAGTTGGACGAAAAGAACAGGAGAGCTGCAGCCATCATGCAAGAAGAATTAACCACTACAACTGGTCAATGACAAGCAGAAGGCTGCCTGAGAAAATCACCGATGTCAGAATCATCCCCAGGTCCAAACCACTTGCAATGAATGTCTACAGGGGGGATGATAAATGACACTTCGAGATTCATGATCCCCTGAAATTCACTGACTTTGGGATCACTGAACTCTATGAGCTTGGTCCAATCATTGAAAAGAAGGAGAATGTTGTGGTTAGGAGCTGATGAAAATGCTCAGCAAAAGGTATGAAAGACTGAGGGAAGCACCAGCGCAATTGGGGATTCAGCCTGCCTTAACTGCACCTCAAGGACCTCAACCTCAATCATCACAAGGCAAAAGAAATAGGGTTGAGTTCCAGCCTGAGATCAAAGTGCCTGGACTGGAATGTAATAGGGAGCTACCTGAAGGTGTAAAGTTTGTCAACTGTCTTTGCATTGAAGAGCCTGAAAGAGGACTCTTCTTCATTGATGTCTATGGGAACCCATCATTCCCAAGATGGAGTGACATTGATCTTGGAGGGGTAGGTATAATGGCAAGTTATCTACCAGTGGCCTCTCAAATCCAAAATCCTGAAAACATCAGGTTCTGCAATGACCTGAATGCCAAGATAAGAGAGCACCCTGACAAAGAAGCACTCCTCAAAAAGAAACCAAAGCTTGAAGCACTGGGAATCCATATCAGTTGACATCATATGTTTTTTCTTTTGTACTAGTAATAGGAACCATGTAATATGATCAATAAATGATGTATGTTTTTTTTAAAATATTTAGTGTTCCTTATTATGTTCATTAGTACATTCAATGTAAGAAGAAGCCATTTGCTCACTTACACTGATCAAACACTTAGGCTATTTGTATTTCCAAATTGGGGGAGACTGTTGGGTTCAGTAAATACCCAAACCCCTTAAGTATAGGATTTGAATAGAAAATACCCTAAGTGTCTAGACCATTAAACACTAACAGGTCACTGAGTGCATAGTCTCTCAGTGAGCCATCTTCAGGATACTCAGTAAGAGGCGAAGAAGTCTCTCCACTCAGTAAGGCGGAACTTAAGGGGTGAAGACTGAGTCAAGAAGGAGATGGTGGATTCAGTGAGTGATGACAATAACTCACTGAATCCCTAAACTCCTCACCAACTACTTACACTAAAGACAAACTAAAGTAGAAGACTGAAGGCAATAAAGACTGAAGAATGAGCAGGACAAAGCGGGATAAGTTTGAATCAGATAAGACGAAGTCCTTATCAACCAAAGTTAACTTTCCCTGAATGGCAAACGATCAGGCTCAGTGTCATCACTGACTCATGGAAAGCAGCCTTGTCTCTTACTTAAAATAGTCTTTGTAAACAGAGACAAAATACATCAGTATTTTGTCTTCTGTAAAATGTCAGTTTTTCACTTGGGATAAAGTTAATACTCATACTTGTATAAATAGCATAAGAGATGGAGTGAAAGATTTAATCTTGTGAATTGTAAAACACACACGCACACAAGCCATCTTTCACTCCTCCAAATACAACTCAGTCCCTGAGATAGCTCAGTGGTTCTATAGTAGTTGTGCTCAGACTTAGCCTGAGCTTAGTGAGGAGTACCAACCCTTTGTCATTTCAATCCCAAGTACTATTCCGCAAGTACTTGGGTAATGTATTTTTTTGATTGATTTCTAATAAAGAATATTATGTTGAAAATTTATCAGTGTGTTTTGCTTACATCTTACTTCAGTCATTGATTCACTATTATATGTTTTTAATACTTAACTGTTTTATACGATAGTGAATAGGGAATAACAGTTTTCCATTGTTTGTGTAACACATTGGAGAGGCAAACCCTAGACGAATTTCACAGCTTTTGTGAAGGTTTTTCAGCCACTTTGGCTCATGTTTAATTGAAGATAAGTAATCCCTCTTTAATCATTCAATATGTCTATGTGTTGTTTGATTATATGCTTTTCTTTTCTTCACTTTAACATGCTAGGCTAGATTTATTAGTGTTTGCATAGATCTAATGAAACATTATTATTAATTATTGATTGTCGTCTCTTGTTGAATTGGTTGCTTGGCGTTAGGGTAAGAAAACTAGCTTAATTCTTATATGTAACTAGCTTTTCCATCTTACAAAACGCAACCATAGAGTGCACTGGTGGTTTTTCTCGTTGTATTTATTGCATGAATTGCGGCTTATAGATCATAGGAGACTTAATAGACTTTAAGCTTCTTAGCGGAGACTTATATGTTCATAAAGTTAAGGCATTTGGCACCTCCCTACGACTAATAAAAAAGAACAACGCCCTAATTAAAACAAGGGTGTGACAATTCGATTAATCAATAAAAATATAATACGGGAGTAAAGAAATCTATATAAACACATTTTTCTATCATAAGAGATACCACTTATTTACTTTTCTTGCATTTTATTTTATTTTAAGTTATTTAGTTTTGTTTTAGCTAGTTAGTAGTTAAAACGCCCACTATCCAAAACCCCGAGATTTTAATTTGCTTTCTAAAAAATATAAAAATACAAAAAGACTCATCCCTCACATTTAGAACTATCTCGACATACACTTTGGAATTCACCATACTATTCCCCTAGAGAACGATCAATCTTCCGTGTCCTACCTATACTACACTACAACGATTAGGTACACTGCCTAGGAGGATTGTAAAACATTTCGAGGTCTTACAAAATCAGCATTACATGGCCCTTAAACCATGATATTGTCGCATCGATGATACTTTTTTGGAACATATAAGAGGCTATAAGATCGTTTTTAGGCACAAGTTTTGATTGCTCATTCAAATTTCCACACATGAAATCAGGGTCACCGTGTCCTTTGTACATGTTAATATTCTTAGGCATGATTAGGTTGTCAAGGAGTTCGTAATAAGATATCCACTGAACTAATTGCTCCCTATTGATTGGTATTAACCTAAGGTGTTCATGTATAGAGGAACTGAAGTGATTTATTTGCCTTCCCCACCGTAAGTGCCTTTGTAAGTAGTCTGACTAAGTGTCCCTCCTCAGAGGGTGGTTGGGTTAGCGGTGGGTTGTGGCAAGTCTTACCCTAAGAGGGTGAACTAAGTAATGATAACAAGGTGTCTCATGAGTTGGGCTCATGGTTATGTTAACCTAAGAGTTGGTGCTAGGTGGTTGTGTACTCTGAATATTAGATACATGGCCGTGTGGAGGAGTGTAATTAGGTGGTTGTATGTTTACTTGAGAGTCAACCATTCTTCCGCCTGTTGTCATTTGTTTCAGGTAAGCCACTACTTCTAGGTAACCTGAATGTATTGTTGCCTTTCCTCCTGTTGTACCGTGGCACCAACCTGGTACTTGACACCAGAGTGTGAATATCTTCCACCTGAGACTGAACCATGGTATTATCTGCACTATCCTTGCCTTTATGTTTTTAAACTGGTTTGACTTGAGAACTGGCCTAGGAACTCGTTGCTCTTACTGAAACTATGTGGGCCCTTCTTGAAAAAATTAATGTGTGCAAGCCGACATGGTCTTTTGTTGCATGCACCTCCCCTGATGGTCTTCTTGTAAAGTTTCTTGCTGAGTGGTGAACATCATTTTCCAGCACTTATTGACCCTCCTCGGTGTAAGTGAGTTCTTCCACCTATCCTGATCCGAGGTGGTTGTTGTTTATTTTCGACACTAAAGGTTGTGGGTGTTGTTCACGAGACATGTTAGGTTAAAAATTGTTAAAAAGGAAACATTTTGTTGCTTTTTCAGGTGAGAAAATGGATAGAAATAGGTGAAAGTTTGTGACTAGTTTGTATCATATCCCCATGATGGCACCATGTTTACGTATAGTATGTAAATTGTGATAAAGAGTTGTATGGGATGGTTGAGTTGTTCGGTTTCCCGTGTTGAATAGTTAGGACCCAAAGAGATGATTAAGTATTAAGAGGTTTGGGTAACACTCAAATAAACCATGTGTGTGTGTATATTTACTATGTGAAATAATGTAAAAGAGTGTAGAGAGATTCCCCTAAATTTGGTGTGGGATACCTTCTATTTATAGAGAGACATTTAGGTTTAAGGATAACCCCCATGTGAATGATCAACGACTGTAGACAGGCCAGATGTTGATCATTTGACGGGCAAAAAAGATTAACAAGTGTCATCCTCTCTTTTGCTCGTACCAGGTCGTGCCCTTCTCCAATAATCTTGGTCGTGTGTCTCTTATTGTCATACGTTAGATAGTACATCTTAACCGCTAATGACAATTGGGGAAGAGTTGCCTCACACGTGTATGCTACACGTCCTGAGAGGCTTTCCCAAGCCATGTACTGTCTGGGAGTGTGATCGGGCTTATCAAGTGTTGATAACGGGCCTTTGTCAAGTGTCTATGTTGAGCTTGACTTTGGCGCGTAATTAGTGGGCATGTGCCACTAATATTGATATGTTATCACATACCATTCCCATTATATTAAATACATGGTCTCTAAATGCTAGCTTGTTGAAAGAATACTTGACGTTGGTTCTTGTTTGGGTGAAATTCCATGATGTGCCTCTTTCGGCTTTTACATATGATGGATTGAGTGCCATGACTACCAGAATAGGTACCCCAATCATGTTTGACTTGTACACTAGTACTATGTGTATGCATTCATGGGTCAATTTAGATTTTGCTTGTGCTTTGATTGATATAAGGGTTGATAGGGCTCTTAAGGATACGATGGTGATTTCAATCCCAAGTTTGGATGGGGAAATGTATACGTTTCATATTGTTAGAGTGGAATACGAGTGGTAACCGCACTAATTTGGAAGTTGTCGGGTGTTTGGTCATGTGGATGATCAATGTCCTAAACGTTTTATTGTAGATTTAAACAAGCAAAGAAAGGGACGTCTAAGGATGGGTTTCAACTTGCTCCAAGGAAAGCATTTCGTGGTCTTATGGTAGGAAAACCAACAAAAGTTGTCTTAACGAAACCGAAAAAGCAAGTTTACGAACCTGTTTCGAAAAAGAAAACGGATGATGCGAGTACAAGTGGATTAAAGGATGCTAATTCTACTTCAACAGCTAACTCTTTTGATGCGCTTAATTTGATGGAAAATGGTGAGGATTTAAGTGCAAGTAACCCCCTAAAGGTGGCTGAAGTTATTGCAAATGCTCCTTTAAAGGAGAATGTAATGAATCATTTGGAAGATCAAAGGAAGAATGTGGACAACTTGAAGAACAAACAACAAGACAAATGGGTTTTTACTTATAGCGGTAGTAGTACAAGCAATCTTAGCTTGTAAGAACAATTCAAATATGACAATGACCCATATGATTACACCTCGTATGATGATGATGAAGAGGATGAAGTGTTTCCTTCCAATAACGAAACAACTGATTTCCTTAGCTTTATTGATATCAACACACATAGTCAACTTAGATGATATGGTTTATGTTTGTCGTCATTGTATTTGAGTCAAATGTTGGTTAGTAGTTGTCTTGTCATTTATTTGATGTTTGTTTTTGTCTATGTAAAGGGTTGAAATGTGAGACACGCTAATATTTTATGTACTTAATTGTTTTTTTAGGTTGTTAATACAAATAAGCCGTAAAAACGTTTATTTATATTTTACGATCCTTCTAATGTTTTGTCGATAACAAATGTAAAATCATTTTTACAAAACAAATAAAATACTTAAATGGTTTGAGCCAATAATTTACTAACACACTTACGTTTTCACATAAAACACTAAACAAGTAGTATTGATTTTATGATTTAGTAATACATATGTACAACAACTAATGTTTACATATTGGGTAGATATATACATAATTAGTATGTATTGTAATGGGTAATACAATGGGTAAAAGTTTAAGTATTTGGCCCATTGACTAAATACATTGAATGTGGTTGGGTAAAACCCAAAGTCCATGACCCATACCCATGGAGCATAACCCATAACCCATTGCATGACATCATGCATAAGTCATAAATGGGTATTATCCATGACCCATAGTTTTAACCCATGACCCATGGACTAGATGCATTGCATCTTGTAGATACATTGTATCTACTTGGATACCCATGGTCCAAAGTCTAGGAACCATGACCCATGACCCAAAACCCATGGGCAAAGAGGAGCGTCTCACGGATCCCCAGGAATACACTGGACAGATCCCTCAAGTGAGGGATCCGTGGAACATTAGCTAATTTTCCTCTATAAATAGTGAGCCATTTCTTCATTTTGGGTTGCCACTCCCACACATACTTTCTCCTAGTATTGTAAACCTTCTAACCTCAGATCCTAAGGATCTCTCTATGTAGTTTGTGTTTTGTTTTTGTGTGATTCTCTAGGTTCCTCTTAAAGGCGAGATCACCACCTCTTGAAGTCGAGCCAGCTCAAGTCCATGAGTTGCCATGCTTCGTCATCATCAAGACTATTGAGGTTCTCTTGTTGATAGTTCTTTCTTCCTCCATAGAAGTGTTGTGTCAAAGGCATTAGTGAAGGATGCCGAAAGAGTCAAGACGAAAGCATTAGTGAAAGGTCCTTAACGTCCGTGTCAAAGGCATTAGTGAAGGATGCCAAAGGAGTCAAGACGAAGGCATTAGTGAAAGGTGCCAAACGTCCGTATCAAGGGCATTAGTGAAAGGTGCCTAGAAGTCAAGTCAAGTGGCATTAGTGAAAGATGCCAAGGGTGTATAATCGATGAGGTGCATCGATGTACAAATAGAGATATGTTGTATCCAAGGATATTGATATCCTTGATGATGTTGTAATAAGGAGTGGGTCTCCTTTGGGTTAGCTATTGTGTAGTGTTGGGTAGTAGTTCCTCCATTGTAATGGAACTCGGGATCTAGCCTAGTACCGGATAAAGGGTAGGCGACGTTGTGATAGGTGTGGTTCTACCTTGTGGAAGAACCCGATATCTAGCCTTGTACCGGATAAAGAGTAGGCAACGTTGTGAAGGCTTCTCCGCCACAAGGAGTTGGTGTTGTGTAGTGATTACGAACTCTCGAGTAGGTGACTCGGGAAGTGGAGTAGGGAAAGGAAGGTGTCCTTGTAGCCGAACCACTATAAATACACGCGTTGTGGTTTTGTGCTTCTTACTCTTTATATTAGTTTTTATTTATCTATATGCTTGTCTATCAACATCCAACATAGACGTTCAAGTAGATTGACATAAGTCGATCTAAACATTTTAAAACAAAGTTTTAATCGGTAAAACTATTCAACCCCCCTTCTAGTTTTTCACATAGGTAATACTTCATCCGTCTCATAATAGTTGTCCACTTTGATTTTTTTGAGTTTTTTTTGTTCAACTTTGACTATTAATTTTTTTATTTGTGTTATATAGTAATTGATGAAAATTATAGCAAATGAAACTGCATTTAAAACCCAATATATTTATATATTTTTCATCAATTATTATATTACACAAATAAAAATGTTTATGATCAAAATTAAATAAAACAGATTTAAAAAAGTAAAAAAGGACAATTATTATAGAGAAATTTTTTTAAATAAACACTTTACCTTCACTTTTACCAAAATGAACCATCTAAAACTGTTTTACCAAAATCTATACTTTGGGCGAGCAAGCATTTGCTCTCCATGTTCTTTGTCGTGTAGCGAAGCGGAGAGCAATTGGAAGGGAGAGCAAAACATTTGCTCTCCATGTTCTTTGTCTTGTAGCGAGGTGGAGAGCAACTAGAAGGGAGAGCAAAGCATTTGCTCTCTATGTTCTTTTTCTTATAGCGAGGCGGAGAGCAATTGAAAGGGAGAGCAAAGCATTTGCTCTCTGTGTTCTTTGTCTTGTAGCGAGGATATGTGGGTGAAAATGAATTGGAGAGCAAACGGTTTGCCCGCCCAAATGGTCTGCTCGCTGAAAGTGTAAATTTTGATAAACTTATTTGAAAGTGTTTATTTTTGTAATTGAGTGTGAGAAGTATTTGTTGTGGTAGTTAATTTATTATTATAAAACGAAGGTAGTATATTTTACATGTGAGAACCTTTAAAAAAAAAGAAAAAAAAAAATCAATTAAGAGAAAAACACCCATAATTTTTTCCCACAAGCAAAACAACTAACATATACCGTTTATGACTAAAAACGTAAAGTTGTTGTCACCTTGTTGAATAAACGGTACGTAATGCCGATTCCTACGCCGGCACGCCGTCGTTTACCGGCAGAACAATCTCACCATAAAACAGCCATTTACTCCGGTCCACTGACGTGTCCATACCCCTGGTCCCCATTTCTCCATCCACTTTCCAGACATTCTGACGTGTCTGGCCCCACCTGTCCCCCTTATACTCTAGACTAAAACAAATTTCATTTTATTCCTATTTTCCTACGTTTCATCTGACGTGGCATTTAGCCCAAATCAGCCACCCTTATATATACCCCCCTTCATTTCCATGTTCTCCATCAATCAAAACACACAACAAACCAACCTTAAAAAAAAACTCTACTAGCAAACAAACAAACACACACACAAATGGCGGTTGATTCTACGATATCTTCGTCGTTAGGCCCACCGGCTAACGAGAAAGATGCGAAGGCTCTTCAGTTTATCGAAGAGATGACTAAGAATTGTGACCAAGTGCAAGAAAATGTTCTGTGTGAAATATTGACACAAAATGGTGAAACTGAGTATGTCCAAAAGTATAACCTTGGTGGTGCCACTGACCGAAAGACATTTAAGTCGAAAGTTCCTGTGGTGTCGTATGAGGATCTCCAGCCCTATATTCAACGTATCGCTAATGGCGATCGTTCTCCTATACTTTCCTCCCACCCCATTTCAGAGTTTCTTACTAGGTAAATTTTATTATTTCATGTTTTTTTTTTCTTACTAGGTAAATTTTATTATTTTGTTATAACAAATGTTTCGACTATATTGCAGTTCTGGCACATCAGCTGGTGAAAGAAAGCTTATGCCAACAATTGCTGCAGAGATGGACCGTAGGCAGAAATTGTACAGTCTTCTCATGCCTGTCATGAACTTGTACGTAACATTAGTCTTTCCTTTATTTTCTAGTATATTTTTTTAGTATATTTTTCTACTAAATGTCTAAAGCTAGCCTAGATATTTAATGAAAAAAATAAACGGTATCAAATTTAAATGTCAAAGAGACCAATTAACAAACAACACCTAAACTTATTTTAAGAATTCATGTTGTTATTATATTTTCTGTAGAGTGTGATTTATTATTTAATTATTCATTAGATGCCTAGCTAGAATATTATATGAAGTATAGAACAAATAGTTGCAGAACCAATCAAAATGTTAGTTTTCAAACATACCAAAAGATATTATTTTTTAGAAGAAATAGATAAATTTTGGTGTATGGACAACCCTTTGCTATTTGTAATTCGTTAGGTTTTTAATCACGCCATTCATCTTTAGTTGTTAAAAGGATAAACTAAAATATATCACCCGTAGAGTATTAGTCTACATTCAAATGATGCAAAATGGAAAAATGTCATTTATTTTCGAATGCAAAATCATTTGATATTTAGTAAAGACTTCTATTTTTGGAATGATGAAAGCAAACTATGAACTATCTACAAGTAACGAATTTTATTTGCTAGTGGTAATTTTTTTCACGATAAAACTCTCTGTAAATACATTAATAAAATGGATTTTAGAATTTGTTTTTCTTGAATACACTACCTAAAATCTTTGTCATAACATGAATTATAGTTTTTTGTTATTAATAATCATAAGTAATGAATAATATTGTTGTTGTTGCAGGTACGTGCCCGGTTTAGACAAAGGCAAAGGTCTATACTTCTTGTTCATAAAAGCCGAAACCAAAACCCCAAGCGGGCTAGTGGCTCGACCCGTTCTCACCAGTTACTACAAAAGCCAACAGTTCAAAACCCGCCCCTACGACCCATACAATGTCTACACTAGCCCAAATGAAACCATCCTTTGTGTCGATTCCTTTCAAAGCATGTACTCTCAAATGCTTTGTGGTCTCGTTTACCGTCAAGAAGTTCTTCGTTGTGGGGCTGTTTTCGCTTCTGGTCTTGTTCGAGCCATTAAGTTTCTCACGTTACACTGGAAACAACTAGCACATGACATCGAAACTGGAACCTTGAACCCCAAAATCACTGACCCGAATATTCGGGCTTGCATGTCGAAGATTTTGAAGCCCGACCCAGAACTGGCCCAGTTTGTTACGGGCCAATGCTGTGAAGGGAACTGGGAAGGGATTATAACCCGGGTTTGGCCCAATACCAAGTACCTTGACGTCATCGTGACAGGTGCTATGGCCCAGTATATACCGATACTTGATTTTTACAGTGGTAATTTACCTCAAACATGTACCATGTATGCTTCTTCAGAGTGTTACTTTGGGTTAAATTTAACCCCTATGGTAAAACCTTCTGAGGTGTCTTATACCATTATGCCAAACATGGGCTACTTTGAATTCATCCCACATGACCCGGTCAACTCGGTGTCCAAGTCGAGTGACTTGCTGCCTCAACTCCTTGACCTTGCTGATCTCGAACTTGGAAAAGAGTACGAGCTCGTGATCTCAACTTACTCAGGTCTTTGTCGTTACCGGGTTGGTGACATTCTTAGGGTCACGGGTTTCCATAATGCTGCACCACAATTCAAGTTCATTAGAAGAAAGAATGTTCTGCTAAGTATCGAGTGTGATAAAACCGACGAAACTGAGCTGCAAAACGCTATCGAAAAAGCTTCTGAGCTTTTGAAGGAGTTTAATACCGCAGTTGTGGAGTACACAAGTTACGGGGACACTAAATCGATCCCGGGTCATTATGTTATTTACTGGGAGTTATTGGTGAAAGACCCGACTCATGGGCCGAGTCACGAGGTGTTGGATCAATGCTGTTTGGCAATGGAGGAGTGTTTGAATACGGTTTATAGACAATGTCGTGTTGCAGATAATTCTATTGGCCCATTGGAGATCCGGGTTGTGAAGAATGGTACTTTTGAGGAGTTGATGGATTATGCAATATCGCGAGGTGCATCCATAAACCAATACAAAGTTCCGAGGTGTGTTAGTTTTACACCTATCATGGAGCTTTTGGATTCAAGGGTTGTATCGACTCATTTTAGCCCAAAAGCACCTCACTGGGTGCCCGACCGACGCTTCTAAGATGCTAACATTGTTAGTAACAAAATCGAACTGAAAAATGAACAAATGTTTGGTTAATCATCTAAACGTGCTACTTGAGTCCTTGGGATGTAGGTTATGAAAGTTAAGGGTATTATGTGTAGATTCTAAAAGTGAAGGGTTTGGTTTGTAGGTTAAGTAAGTGAATGGTGTAATGGGTAGATTTAAAAAGTATTGTAAGAAAACTATGATTGTTGAAATGATGAAGTTCTTTTTTAAATGTCTGTTCCAACTTTTAAAATATCTTACTGGTTTTTTATTTTGTAAGTTTAAGATTGGCAACTTTCTTTAGTTACATCAGAATGATCTAAAAGTAACGTAAATGGGCGAAAGCCTTATTCATAATGAGTCGAGACATATCGACTAACAATGAAGAGGTGATTTATTTTTCATTGTACAACGGTAATGGATACAATGCGATGCATATATCGTTTGTATTCAGCATGAATTACAATTGGCGTTAACTGAACTTTAGAATGGAGACTTGCTTGGTCCTTATGATCTTACGCTATGATTGGTATTATACTATATATTAAACGACATACCAAACGACGTCGATTTTTAGGCTAGATTGTTGTTTCATTCACAAACCTTGTTGTTTTGTTGGTTCTTTTGCAGGCTAAATTTGGCCCAAATTTAACGGTCCTAAACTCCTAATCAATATCCATTACCTTGAAAATTCTAGAATCATCCCAACATCTTCAAACGATATCATCCCAACATCTTATTGATAATTTCCTAGGGTTTACTTTCTTACGGTCGATTGTTATTTCTTACGATCGATTGATAGTATGTCGTTATTTTTTATTTTACTTATCAATCGATCAATTATCTAATTTTGATTGGCTACATATGTTCTCCGGTTTTTTATTTCTATTATACATAGATATTGGTGATTTGCCTAGGGTTTACTTTCTCAGGATTGATTGTAGGATTTTGCTTGTTGTAACGCCAACTTGCTATCTTTGTTATTGATTTTTTGGATGTGTATGGTTTGGTTGACGGCAGAGGATAAAAAAAAAACAAATATCTTTTGTTATTGTCTTTTAGAGTATGTATATGTTGTAGGATTTGTGAAAAAAAAAATAATAAGTTAATTTTAAACGTTTTTTTTTTTTTTTTTTTTTTTTTTTTTTTCTTTTTTTTTTTTTTTTTAATATTGGGTGGTGAAAATCTTACGAGATGTTGAAAATGAATACTAATCACTACTTATCATTTTTGCCCATATTTTATCAGTTTTAACACCTGCAATCTATTTATTGTTAATTATAGAGGTGTTTGACTATGCTTTTTTACTGACTGGTATTTATTGAAGTATCATAAGTATAAAATATATTATTGATCGGGTTTTATAGAATGGTAAATGAAACTGCTACAGATCTTGATTTTGAGATTAGAGATAATGAAAACGATATACAATAAGCTCAGATTTCTGTCTATCTGCTATTTTGTCCTGCAATATCAGTTACATGGGCTTTAATAGTCCAACGGCCTAGCTGAAACACAATTTGAAATCATATTGTTTTAAACCAGTTTAAATGTCGTTGCACTATTAAGTTGGCGTAAAACTAAAGACAAACATTACTAACTACATGTGTTCTGTTTAACATCAGTTTCAGGTTAGTGTATTCTCTTATTGTAACTGAAACGTATCTTGAATTTGATGGCTTTCAGATGGTCACAGTTAAAAAAAAATGTGGATTGTAGATGTTATCAGTATGATTTACTAAGTTTCGGTTATTATTTTCATTTTCATATGAAAGTTAAAGATATATAATGAGGTTGGTTACGGTTGTGTGTCACCTAGACTCAAGCACATTTTTTGCAATAGCAATAGGTAGTTCATTATAAAACTGGTACCCTATTGAATATTCAGGTTTTATAATGGCTGCCTATTGCTATCGGGAATTTGGTGTATAATCATTTGGCAAAGGGTCGGTGCACACTTTGAATAAAATATTATTAAATATGGTTAAACATTATAGAGGTTTGGCTCCTTTATGTTTGCTATACTTGCAGATTCAAACCCAATGGTCTTTACAAATCATTTATGTTTACTAACAAAGATAAAACAAGGTGTAACATCATTTTTTTGAAAATAGTAGTCTTCTTAAACTATAATCTTTTCTTCATTTTAATTTTCTTACTGTTTTCAAAACAGGAAGGATAAGGCCATTCTTAGGTCTTCAGTGCACAACTGCAAGATGGTTGCATCAAAGATATATTGTATATAAGTGGTCTCTTGCTCTCTATAGCTCATTACAACTTACTGAAACATCTGAATTTCTGAATCAACTAAAATACACTATTACTTTAGTAACTTTCAGCTAATCATCTGGAATTATTGAAGGTTTGGGAAAATATCAGAGCGAAAAATATGTCGTGTGTGTCAGAGATAAGAATAGTAGACAGTATTTATTTTTCGGATTTCTGTCGTTTCAATGTATCCTAACTTGATGTGTTATAATATACCTTTTTTTTTTTAAATTTACATGCGTCTAAGCGGCCAGCAGAGTTTCTCAATATTTTGATGCCATTATCGTTCATTGAAACAACACACACAACCATCTTTTACATTTGAAGTTAACTAAATTATGTATTTGTGTGTATGAAAATCCTTACGGTAGATTATGTTTTGTGCAGGAACCTGGATCGCTTTGCCTAGAGGAAGGTTTCTCCTATAAGTATTCAGATTTACTATTGATGCAGTAGTGGGCTAATGGAAGTTGCTGGTGGAAGTTGCAATGATGGGTTAATGGAACTTGTTGATAGAATCAGCATTAACATAATACGTTCATATTTACTCTCAGCCAGTTTCATATTTAAAAATGGAAATCTAACTTAACAAGAGAGTTACTTTTACAAAGCTACTAATGGAGTTTGCAATACTATATACGTAAAATTTTCTTTTATCAGAATCTTGATTATGTATAGACCGGTTAATTAAAATTCTTTCTAATTAACATGTCAATAAACACAGGATTGGAGCTTCCAACTACCGTTGCGACTTACTATTACCTAAACCCATCTGTTCGAGAAACAGGCTACATACTCAGCATGTAAGTTCTGAATCATACAAAGCATGCACGATAGCTGCAAATACATACTTACTTAGATATCAACCGATATTTAGAAGTTAACATTTGTCAATAATGTTTAAATTGGGACACTGTACAGTTTAATTCCTACAAGTGTTAACCTGACTTGCGATCGCTTTATACATACAATGAATTGATAACAACACCGGTTATACAGAATGTGCAGTTGCAAAAATACGACAATATCGAACAGAAAAACTTAAGGAAATTAAACGTTCGGATTTTTACCTTATCCGAAAACTAAAATTGTAGAATTACGCTAAACTGTCATTTACCTTGGCAAAGCGTAAGGTTTACAATCATCGCCACTCTGCTATTAAATAACAGACATTTACATATTCTGATTCAATCCTTTTTCTTTCAATATTTTTCAGATATAACTCTAAGATATTTAGCAAAGGCGACACCGGAACGTTAATACTTACATGCTTCAGTAATGAAGCACACATAATGCAATAAGATCGTCTGAGAACAAGGACACACAGATCCATACACACTGACTCAGATTCTGATTTCGATAAAAGAAACTGCCCATCTATTTCAGCTGTATTTTACCTCAGAATCGACGAAACACAAATTGGTGTACATACTCAATGTTGTAATGGAAGTTGTACCACAATTGCTGATAGCACCTCAACAAAATCCACCAGCTAATCACACGGATGTGCAGCAGTCTAATGAGATGCTTCTTCTAACTGTAACTAGCTACAATACAGAGACATTAAATGAATTACCACCCCCAAAATACATACTACCAGGCACACCTCTGAAGTGCAAGAACTCACCGTCAAGGCATACGACACAAAGTTATCTCCCCGCAGACAGCTGGTAAAAGACACCGCACTTGGACAACAGAACGCAAGTACAAAAAGGACTAGGCAAGAATAATAGCATTGGCATATTAGTATGTGTAATAGATCATTTGTAAATAGAACAATTTTCCTGGGGATAATGTTTCCATACAGATTACCGATGTATAGCAATACAACTAAGGGTTACTCTTATCTATAACAGAGAACATTTGTAGTGTTACTGGTGTGCGCAAATCTAATAATGTATGTTGTAGGTTAACACATATGCCGTGTTGCTATGAACTGTGAGTTACCATTGCTATTTATATCTTATATGCTACAATTGTCACTATCAAGTCATGTTCAAAACAGGTGGTAACCGCAATAATAACATCTGATTAACCGTGTATTGTACATATAGGCTATTCTACAAAAGGATTGCAAATGTTGTTATAGTATGTATACAAATATGAGGATAATTGTAACACCCCAAAAATCCGAGGGCGCTACTTAATTGGTATCACAACACAAATAATAGAGAATGGATTATAAACCCATTTAAACATTTTTATTATACATAACAAAGTTGTTTGAAATTGTTGCGGAAATATGGCCCATAAACAAAAAGTGGTCCCATTACAAAAAGGTCATAAGGGTGTATTAAAATACACTCGGGTAAGTAGTTATGACCATGCCATGCAACGCCTTGCCTTGCTTTCCCTCAGAAAAGATAACATCAAACACCTGAAAAATATGCTAAAAAGTCAGCTATAAAGCTGGTGAGTTTATACGTTTACAGTAAAACATTAAAGCAATCAAGTTTGGACTATAGGCAAAAATGCACTCAAAACACCGCATGTAGTGAGTCATTCAAGTAAAAGTTGTGTCTATTACTCAATTTGCTAAATTTTTATGTTGTGTTTGAATAAACTTGGTCCAAGTGAAACGTCTTCACAACAAAATATAAAAGTGAGGTTGAGTCTAAATGAAAGTTTTGTACAAAACTCGAAATGCATATACTTAAACGTATATAATAGCAAGTTGGATTGTGTTTAGTTGCATAAAATGCGACACTGGAAGTTAAAACGTGAGCTTTCACATTGATTATACGTATTACGCTTAAGTTTAAACGTGTGTTGAAAAGTTTTAAGTTACACGTTGTAAATCGTTAACGTGTAAATTAAATTTATGAGTGTGTTTTTATAAATGAATTATAAAGACATACATTTTTTTTGTTCCACAATGTGTTCATTAGACTAATACCATATTTTCTATTGGTAGGTTCGTGCGCGAGCTCATGTTTAAATAAAACAAAATAACTTCTCGAAATAAATCAAATGGACTAATGCATGGTCAAAATCAAATGAGTAATAATAAATAGTAATTTATTATTAAATAATGTTTGGAAAATTATCGATTGTCACAGTCTCCCCGTCTTATTTGGAATTCTGTCCTCAGAATTCAGTTTGAGTTACTCGTTGAGTTTGAGAAGAGGTGAGGATATTTGGCTTCAATTTCATCTTAACGTTCCCACGTGAATTCAGGTCCTCTTCTCGAGTTCCAACGGATTTTGACAATCGGGTTACGGCTACGCTTTAACCGTTTGACTTCCCGATCCATGATTTCGATTGGCTCTTCTATGAAATTCAACCATTCATCAATTTTGATTTCTTCCAACGGTATAGCAAGTGATTCATCGGAAAGACACTTCTTTAAGTTGCACACGTGAAAAACGTTGTGCACAGCGCTGAGTTCTGAGGGTAGTTCAAGTCGGTAAGCTACCGGCCTGATCCTGGCGAGAATTTTGAAAGGTTCTATGTAACGAGGGTTCAACTTTCCACATTTACCAAAACGTATTAAGCCCTTCCAAGGAGAGACCTTTAACATCACCTTGTCCCCTACTTGAAATTCAAGGGGTTTACGCCTTTTGTCTGCATAACTCTTTTGTCATTCACGGGCCGCTTGCATTCGGCTTTTTATTTGAACGATCTTTTCCGCAGTCTCGTGTATTAGTTCAGGACCCGTTAATTGACTTTCTCCAACCTCGGCCCAACATACTGGTGATCGACACTTACGACCGTACAGTGCCTCATAAGGAGCGGCCTTGATGCTTGTGTGATAGCTGTTATTATATGAAAACTCAGCTAAGGTATCCCATCCATTTCCAAAATCTATCACACATGCCCGCAACATATCTTCCAAAGTCTGGATGGTTCTCTCACTTTGGCCATCAGTTTGAGGATGGTACGCAATACTCATGTCAAGATTGGCACCTAAAGCCTTCTGTAGAGATTTCCTGAAATTTGATGTAAATCGACTATCACGGTCCGATATAATGGAAACTGGTACTCCATGACGTGCTATGATCTCCTTTAAGTACAGTCGTGCGAGTTTATCCATGCTGTCAGTTTCTCTGATGGGTAGGAAAGGAGCGGACTTAGTGAGTCTGTCGATGATTACCCATATGGTATCGTATCCACTAGATGTTTTTGGCAATTTGGTGATAAAATCCATTGTTATGCGTTCCCACTTCCATTCAGGAATTTCAGGTTGTACCAGTAAACCTAACGGTCTCTGATGTTCGGCTTTGACTTTTGCACAAGTAAGATACTTACTGACATAAGTTGAAATGTCAGCCTTCATATTTGGCCACCAATATAATTTCTTCGGATCTAGGTACATTTTGTCAGATCCCGGATGGATGGAGTAGTTAGATTTATGTGATTCATGCATAATGAAATCAAGTAATCCTCCATGTAATGGTATCCAACTTCTGTCTTTGAAGCATAACGTTCCATCCGCTCTTTTAGTGAAGTCGTTATATCTTTCTGGCATACCAAAAATATTTTCATGAGGTCGGTTTCCCTCCTTGAGCGCTTTGGATTAAGCTTCTAAGATTTTTGATGGAAGAGGTGACGTAATAGTCATCCCCAAAGCTCGCACTCTTAAGGGTTTTGCTCTTTCTTTTCGACTGAGGGCGTCGGCTACAACATTTGCTTTACCCGAA
The DNA here is from genome assembly GCA_019973895.1 of Chrysanthemum seticuspe. Lineage (NCBI taxonomy): Eukaryota > Viridiplantae > Streptophyta > Magnoliopsida > Asterales > Asteraceae > Chrysanthemum > Chrysanthemum seticuspe. The sequence continues at coordinate 222,048,846 of BPTQ01000002.1, forward strand.
TGATATCGGATTTCGCAGTCATAGTCACCAAGTAATTTCAACCAACGTCGTTGCCTCATGTTTAACTCCTTTTGGTTCAGAATATGTTGTAAACTTTTGTGGTCGGTGAATACAGTACACTTGGTACCGTATAGGTAATGTCTCCAAATTCGAAGAGCAAATACGACTGAACCTAGTTCCAAGTCGTGAGTTGTATAGTTCTTCTCATGCTATGCAATTACCTTCTTTCTTTGCATCAAAACAGCTCCTAAGCCTTTATGGGACGCGTCACAATAAACAATGAAATCTTCAATCTTCACCTCAGATGAACTTTATGTTTTTATGTGTTAATTTGGTTAAGGGCTTTGCTATCTTGGAGAAACCTTCGATGATCCTCCGATAATACCTAGCAAGTCCTAAAAATTGACGTATTTCCGTTCGAGTGGTAGGGGTTGCCCAATCTTTGATGGACTCTATTTTTGCAGGATCCACGTGAATACCTTGGCTGTCAATCACGTGGCCCAAGAATTGTACAGTCGGAATCCAAAATTCGCACTTGGAAAATTTTGTGTAGAGCTTTTCTTTCTTGAGTAGTTCCAGAATTTTTTGGAGGTGGCTCTTGTGTTCCTCTTCATTCTTAGAATAGATTCGGATGTCATTGATGAACATGATTACGAATTTGTCCAGGTATGGATACACACTCGATTCATGAGGTCCATGAATACCGCAGGTGCGTTGGTTAAACCGAAAGGCATAACTTGGAACTCATAATGGCCGTATCGCATTCTGAATGCGGTCTTTGGTATATCTTCTTCGCGAACTCTTAGTTGGTGATATCCTGATCTTAAATCGATTTTTGAGTTAACACTGAATCCTCGAAGTTGATCGAACAAGTCGTCAATTCTGGGGAGTGGGTATCGGTTTTTAATGGTTAGCTTGTTTAATTCCCGATAATCAATGCACATCCGAAAGGATCCATCCTTCTTTTTAACAAACAAGACCGGAGCTCCCCACGGTGAAGAACTTGGTCGAATAAATCCTTTCTCCGATAGTTCCGAAAGTTGGTTTGCCAATTCCTGTAATTCTGTTGAAGCTAATCGATATGGCGCTCGGGCCACGGGTGCGGCACCTGGCACTAAATCGATTCGAAACTCAACTTGTCTAATAGGTGGAATTCCCGGTAAGTCTTCCAGAAAAACTTCTGGGAAATCTCTCACAATTGGTACATCCTCCAAACGCTTCTTTTCAGACTTTTCTTCCTTCTTCGTGACATGGGCTAGAAAGTAGTAGCAACCTTCCTTAATGTACTCTTGAGCCTTTAACCGCGACATTATGTTTAGCCTCGACGTGCTTTTTCTGTCGTCTCGGTTACCCTCAATTGTCATAATTTCATTTCCATATGGTAATCTAACTATCTTTTCGTCACAAAGGATGACGGCATGATATTTAGATAACCAATCCATACCAATGATGGCGTCAAAACTACCCAATTCCACTGGCATGAGGTCAATATCAAAAGAGTAGTTTAGTAAGTTTAAAGTACAAACTCTTATAATAGTGTCTACCCTTGCTATATTCCCGTTGGCTAATTCCACATTAATAGCATTATCTAAGGCAACTGGAGTTATCGCAAGTAAGGAACTAAAAACAGTAGATACGAAACTCCTATCTGTTCCCGTATCAAATAATATAGATGCATAACGATTGTTTAGAAGAAATGTACCCGCTACGACATTCGGGTCTGCTTGGGCTTCTTCCCTTCCCACAGCATAAACCATTGCACGGGCTCCTCCCCCGTTATTCTAATTCCTTTGGTTTCCTGTAGCTCCCTGATTTCCCGGATTTCCACCGTTTTCTTGGTTTCTAGGATTGCGACACTCACTTTTGTAATGTCCCTTCTCACTACATCCGGAACAAGTGACATTAGCCTTGTAATCAGTTGCGGGTGTGGTTTGTGATGCTGCTAAAGATTTTTCCTTGCAGTTTCTTGTCTGATGCCCAACTCTTTTACAGTTTTTGCATTGCATAGTACATGGTCCACTGTGATGAAGTTGACAGCGGTTACAGAGTGGATGCTTTCCCACATATCCCTTTTTCTCTCTTGTCCCAGCAGCATATACCTTGGCAATTTCTTGCCTCTTATTTGGCTGATTTCCTCCCTTGTTCTTATCATCCCACTTTCGCTTGTTATCAACCCATTTTTCAACCATATCTTTGATTACCTGATCCATCAATTTGTTTGCCGCTTCAATGGTCTCATGTAAATCCATTGTCTTGAAGGCTGTCACATTACCCTTGATTGACCCAGGTAATCCTCCAATATAACGTTCTATCAGTCTAGCTTCTGTTGGAACTATTTCTGGGCACAATAATGCTAATTCCTGAAACCTCTGATTATAAGCAGCCATATTGGTGCCTTGAACCTTTAGATTCCAAAATTCAATCTCCATTTTCTTGATCTCATTTCGGGGACAATACTTCCTCAATATCATTGCTTTGAATTCTACCCAAGGCATAGCAAAAGCAACATCGATTCCTACAGACTTCATATAATTGTTCCACCATGTTAAGGTTGCATCCTTAAGTGTGTATGATGCATACTTTACCCTTTATTCATCTTCGCAATTGCACATCCTGAATACGGTTTCAAGTTTTTCCAACCAACGAGTTAGAACTACAGCTCCTTCAGTTCCACTGAAGTTTCCAGGTGTACAGGCACTAAACTCCTTATATGAGCATGGTCGTTGTCCTTAAGTCTTGTGGCACTACCACTCGTGTCAGTACTTGTTCCTTCTCTGCGAACAGTAGCCAAGGCATTTGCCACATGTTTTGCCACCAGTTGTGCTAACGCTTCCTGATCGACTCCAATTGGTCCGGTAGTGTGAGTAGGTACAGGTGGAGTTTTCTTGGTTTTCTTGCGTGTCGATGGAGCCATTAGTCTACAAAGAATACATATGGTGAGATTTTATATAAAACAGAGAGATATCGTAACGCAATTTATTAACATTACAGATAGAGTACGAATGAAAGGAAATTTTGTCAGAATGATCAACACGAAAATAGATAACAAAATGAGCTTGTTATATATATGATATTAGTCGATTACAAGATAAGAAAATTACAAGCATCATTACGACACTACACTTACTGAGTAACTCCTCAGTTAAGTGATACATAATACTACTATGCACATATCTAGGGATACATACTACACTTACTGAGTAACTCTTCAGTTAAGTGACTACATAATACTACTATGCACATATCTAGGGATACATACTACACTTACTGAGTAACTCCTCAGTTAAGTGATTACATAATACTACTATGCATATATCTAGTGAGAGTGCTCTCACTGAGGCCCCTCATATCTAGCTAGTCTCCTGCTTAGTGCCCTAATCTGTGCTCGGTCCTGCTGACCGAATCGAAGTAGTGAGGCTATCTGTGCCTCCATAGCAGTCATTCACTGCCAAAAAGTCCTGATGGTATCTCGAGTCATCCACTGATTTCGCTCAAGATCCAAGGCTCTGTGATGCAAGGAGTAGGAGTCTCTGCCAAGTCTGCCAGTACGAGTGTCAAGTCTCTTAAACTCTCGTTCATATCCATCAAAGTGATATAATGAAATCTCATTAAGGAATTCGCTGTGGAGATCAAGGACACCCTCATGCGCCTCAAAGCGTTTCAGTATCTGAGCAAGAGTAACTTCTCCATGAGCAGTTGGAGGTGGAATAGGATTTGGAGTAGCTGGAATCTGAGATGGTATAGGGCTCTTTGTGCCCAACGCAGCACTGATCCCATAAAATATGTCTCTGTATGAAATGCCCTTGAGCTATGTCCAAACTCAAAAGTACTTGGTATCTCATCAGTGACAATCTCTTTCCCTCGAAGCATAGATGCTCTATAACCAAGACCCAGCGGTGCATCTATATCCATACCCTCACCCTGAGTATGTTGTTGTTGATCAGCTGATGTGGAATCTCCCTCGGTAAGGGTGTCAGAAATCCTATGCCTTTGAGCAGTCGGTGAGTGAGTAGATGATGCAGCAGGTGATGCTATCAATGGAGTAGCAGAAGTACCAATGTAGATACATTGGTTTCTTCTAGAAGGTGATGCAGGTAGAGATCTTTTAGGATAACCTCTAGTACGCACTACCCTGCGCTTTCGGTGGTAAGTAACCTGAGCAGGTGGTGGCTGATTGACCAGCAGATTCTGATTAGGTGGTGGTGGAGGTGTACGAGCAGTCTCTTGAGATTCAAATGGCTCGGTAGAATTAGACTCATAGCAAGATTGTCTAGCAAGTATGTAAGGATCGTCCGACCTAGGAGTCATCCGAATTGGTGAAGTGTCACGAGAAGTGTGGAGTAAGCTCTCAATGTTGTAAGGAGAAGACATGGTCTGTGACAAAGATGGTATGCGAGTGTAAGTATATAGAAAAATACTTAATATAGCATGTGGCCGAAAGGTATAAACCGACAAATAGGTGCGGATGCATAAGTATATTCGTAAACATAATATGAAATTTTGTCAAGTTAAATGGTAAGCATAATATGTAATTATGACAAGTTACGATAATGAGCAAGGCAAGCTGGCATGTGTTTGGCATGTGGTTGGTCATAGGCAAAGTTTTTGTAAAAATGGTTATAGTTTAGGACTTGTTTGCGCCTAGTTCTCTATAACATTGGCTCTGATACCAATATGTAACACCCCCAAAATTCGAGGGCGCTACTTAAATGGTATCACAACACAAATAATAGAGAACGGATTATAAACCCGTTTAAACATTTTTATTATACATAACAAAGTTTATATAGTTTGAAATTGTTGCGGAAATATGGCCCATAAACAAAAAGTGGTCAAAGGTCATAAGGGTGTATTAAAATACACTCGGGTAAGTAGTTATGACCATGCCATGCCACGCCTTGCCTTGTTTTCCTTCAGAAAAGATAACATCAAACACCTGAAAAATATGCTAAAAAGTCAGCTATAAAGCTGGTGAGTTTATAGGTTTACAGTAAAACATTAAAGCAATCAAGTTTGGACTATAGGCAAAAATGCACTCAAAACACCGCATGTAGTGAGTCATTCAAGTAAAAGTTGTGTCTATTACTCAATTTTCTAAATTTTTATGTTGTGTTTGAATAAACTTGGTCCAAGTGAAACGTCTTCACAACAAAATATAAAAGTGAGGTCGAGTCTAAATGAAAGTTTTGTACAAAACTCGAGATGCATATACTTAAACGTATATAATAGCAAGTTGGATTGTGTTTAGTTGCATAAAATGCGACACTAAAAGTTTAAAATAGAGTGGGAAGTTAAAACGTGAGCTTTCACATTGATTATACGTATTATGCTTAAGTTTAAACGTGTGTTGAGAAGTTTTAAGTTGCACGTTGTAAATCGTTAACGTGTAAATTAAATTTTTGAGTGTGTTTTTATAAATGAATTATAAAGAAATACATTTTTTTTGTTCCACAATGTGTTCATTAGACTAATACCATGCTTTCTATTGGTCGGTTCGTGCGCGAGCTCGTGTTTAAATAAAACAAAATAACTTCTCGAAATAAATCAAATGGACTAATGCATGGTCAAAATCAAATGAGTAATAATAAATAGTAATTTATTATTAAATAATGTTTGAAAAATTACCGATTGTCACAATAATGGTGACAACATATAACACCAATATCACTACTACTACTAGTTTCACATGATTTCACGCATAAACATAGCCAACGACGTATCTACAAACAACCTAATAGTTACAATAAATGCAACAAAAAATTATCAAACAACACCACTTGCAAATCTAAAAAACAGTTAATCCCATGCTTATGTGATAACCTGATACGCGTACAACACGCGTTCGGGGTCAAAGGAAACTTCCTTTTCTTCGAGCAAGTTTTTCAACCACCTAGGCAGTGAACCTAATCGTTGTAGTGTAGTATTAGGGTAAGCCTCGGGATTGATGTCGTTCTCTAGGGGAATAGGAATGCTAGTGAGAAATTACTATTCTAATGTTGGGGTTGAGGAAGATTATTTTTTATCTTTTAAATCCTTATCAAAAGTGGTCGATTAAGGGCTTAAATGACCCCTCAAAAGTGCACCTTTTAAATCCTTATCATAACCTTACAACCAGCAATATCGAAGCTATTGACAACTCCACAAAACATTTCACAGCTAGAACAAATAGGTTTTAGGCATTTCTTACAATGCGATGATAACGAAAAATAGAACAACACTAACAATATACATCAACCAAAGAACAAAGGCAATAAACAGCTTATGACACTTAAAAACCATAGATTATATTAACATAAACGCGTTCGATTACAAGTTAACGACACCCAGCCGACAGAAACTTAGAACACAAGACCCTACAACTACCCATCAACAAACACAAACTTCACACACATACCCATTATTTTAAACAAAGACCCTACACAGATACCTTCACAACCATCCCTACCCAGGCCCAAACACAAAATACTGTAACACCACGCAGATCTAATCACTAAAATCCATCATAGTGATATGCCTATGCTTCTCCTCGATCCCTTCCCTTGCCTCAGCCAGCACAGCTACCAGATTCGCAAGCCTGTCACGCTCTCTCTGCAAAGTTTCAATGCATTCAATGATATCATGAGCAACATCATGAAACGGGTCAAAAGACACAAGCTCCTCAACATACTCTTCCTCCTTTTCGATCTTCCTGTGCAGATCGTTGCATTCCTCACTGAGCTTTTGAATAAAACCCTCCTCCTCAGTCATCTGTTGAGTAAAGAAAAACTTAAAGCATTTTTGCAAAGCATCCAAACCGGATTGATATTTCAATTCGTTAAGGTTAGGAGTGGCGGCCATGATATTTAGATGTTCACAATTTACTACAGAAAACCCTAGATGGAAGCGGTGTAGGCGTATGATGATAAAGGAAAGTAAATGATAGATGCAACTAGGGGTGTCATTCGGGCTGACCCGACCCGAATCAATTCGGGTCGGGTCAATCGGGTTCAAAATTATATTCGGGTCAACCCGAATTGACCTGAGTTCTAAACAAGGTCGGGTTCGGGTATGTTTTTTTAGCCTTGACCTGACCCGAACCCGACTAACCAGGCTCAACAACACTTTACAATGCAAAATACTCGGGTTGACCCCGAACCCGAAGTGACCCGACCCGAGTTGACCCGAACCCTAATTGACCCGACCCGAGTTGACCCGAGTTCTAAACAAGGTCGGGTTCGGGTTTGTTTTTTTTAGGGCTTGACCCGAGTTGACCCAACCTGAGTTGACCCAAACCCAACCGGGTCAACCCGAATAACACCCTAGATGCAACACCTAACCTCTCTATTTATATATACAAGAAGAAAACCATAATCTTTGAACGAAAGTAGAACAGTAGCAACCAGTTAGCTAACATTTCTCATGCAGGGACATAGACCAAAAATATCTATTTATACATTACTAAATGCTTACGTAAGTATACATGGATTAAAATACAAAAAGTTTTAAGAACTGCACATTTACAAACCTTACACATATACAAATGACACAAATGACACATAATATATTGGCAATCTCTAAAGGTAACATGTAGTGACTATCTTTTGCCACTTGCTCATTACAACATGACACCTATTAACAACCATGACATATCCTTTTCTTTATATATTATTTAACCAATAACTCATTTTTCATACTGATCCCAAATACCAAATTTCCTAAAACCCAATTCAGATGAAATATTCTTTATTTTTGTCAACCAACAATTATTGAAAGTACTTTTCATAAATAATTTTTTTTTCTACCGCCTTTTTTGCAGGCTTAGCAAACCAACAGTGCTTACCAACCTCAAAGAAACAAACTGACTCACAATATATGCTACAATTAACTTCGTTAATTAACGTAAAACATGTATACCAATAAACAACAAATGGCCCGACATTTCAAAGCCCATCTGCTTAGATGAATTAACAATTTGGTTGCATTAGATATTAACAGATTAATGCAAATATTGTTGCCAAGTTTACGAAGAACCCCCGCAAAACGTTATAGGCAATGTGGGAAAATAGTTCCCGTTAGGGCCAGTTTCGTGTCTACGATTACAAGGCACGGACGTTAAGTGGCAAAAGTTAGTCGAAGAAGACTAGTTTCCCTAAATGTATAAAACCTTTTTAGCATAACTTGGCATCTTTGGATATTACATAGCAAATTGTATACTCATCTTTTAATTGTATAAATTTTGTGATGTGTGAATGTGTATAATCTCGATATCAAAATGAATTGTGTAATGACTTTCATATTAAAGGATTTTGATCTTATATGCATCGGTTTTAGAAAAAATTTAATCGTATAGTTTCATCTAAGACACAAAAAATCAATCAGAAATTGTTTCATTTGATGTTATGTTCTCTATATGAGAATAGAATGTGGTTATTTACCACCAACCAAAATTATTTATTATCGGTTATGAGAAAAGTTCAATACGAAACAACATTTATCTAAAGAACAAATAACAAGATCTCAACCATCCATCTTTCTTCCATTTAACGGTTTAGATTAAAATAAACAAATATACTGATGGGGCATTTTAGTCATCCCATACTTTCTACCTAACCACCTAAACACACATACTGTACACACACACTCACACTCATCTCTCTCTCAGATCCTCATATCCCCAAACCACCCTGCAAATAATTCTTATAATGATTCTCAATCAACTATTTTAGTGCGTATATATAAATTGAAGAATGATTTAGAGAAAAGATGTGATAAACCAGTGGAGGGTTGTGAGGAGGGTTCTAGAAGGTTGTGAAGGAACTGGATTTCGTCTTGTTCGGTCCAGATACGGGGGTGTTTGGATGTGGGGGTTGGGGTTGGGATTGTTGTGGTTTTGCATTTGATTGGGAGTTTACGAGATGGGGGGGAATGAGGAGATGGGTGTGGGTTGTTGGATTGGGATTCGGGGATGGGGAGGGTGGTTTGCTGAATCTGAAAGCCATTGTTGCCTAGTTTCAGAGGGAAACTGTGTTGTAACACGAAAATATTAATAACAGAAGGAACTTGGTGGCATGATCAGCATTCACAGATTCCTGATGATTATTTTTTATTAACGACTCACCATTGATCTACATTTACTTTTTCTTTCCCATTTTTGTCCTACAAAACATTGGATCGTGTTCAAGTGAGTTAACAGAACTATGGTTGTAAATGAATATTGACATTTGCTTGTGTTCACAAATAAATAGATTGTTCGTGTTTATAAACATGAGGTTGGCTCCTTGTATAGTTTGAGCTCAACATGTGCAGCCCTGGTGTTTCAAAATAATAACTAAACTAACAATCATGAATCTGGGATGTAGTTATATATTAGTTATTTATTGTATCTAGTCTAGTGATTCTTTTGACGAATCCTTTGTGATTCATACAGAATCCCATGGGATTTATACAAATCACAAGTGAATTTTTTAGGAATCCCATGGGATTTTTCTGGATAGAAATTTTGAAAAAAAAAAGTTCGTCTTTTTATGAATCCCGTAGGATTTTTCTGGATGGAAATTTTGAAAAAAAAAATTCGTCTTTTTACGAATCCCGTGGGATTTTTCTGGACGGAAATTTTGAAAAAAAAAAGTTCGTCTTTTTACGAATCCCGTAGGATTTTTCTGGACGGAAATTTTGAAAAAAAGAGTTCGTCTTTTTACGAATCCTGTGGGATTTTTTTACGAATCCCGTGGGATTTTTCTGGACGGAAATTTTGAAAAAAAAAGTTCGTCGAAAGTATATAAAAGTGCATATCTATAGAAAGATGATTTAATTCTCGTCGCGATCGTGTATTTTTCGTAGCTTGAAGATTTACCGTTTGCAAGATATGTTGTTTTTAAAAAAAAATGTGGAAAATGAGTTTTTATATTAAATGAGCTAAAATGCCAATTTTGTCATATCTTTTTTATTTTTAGCTTCATTTAAGCCATTAGATGAAAGATGGATGAATGATTGAGATTGACTTATTTGTTCTTTAAATGATACATGTTTTGTAAGGATTTGACGGTTATATTATCAACTATTGTGATGGTTGGTTAAATGAGAATAGAATGTGGTTATTTACCACCGACCGAAATTCATTTATTCTCGGTTATATTATTAACTATTGCGATGGTTAGTTAAATGTCGGGAAAAGACGAATTTTAGTAGGATTGGCAGATAAAACAGCTAGTGATTTGATAAAAATCGTTTTGGCCCTCACAGTTTGTCATCACGGTATCAATCTAACTATAACGAGAGTATAATGCAACCTTTTAATTTCAAATAAACACAATCAAGTAATCAACTATTAGGACTGATAACACTAAAATTACCGACACTAACAAACAAGTGAATAAATAGTTTGTGAGGATTTAGTCAACAAAATAACAAATACCGAAAGCAAGAAAGCTTTAGCAGGTCAAAGAACAATCAAATACGCTTTGCCAAAGGATAAAATATAAACATAATTGGTAGTTGCTCTTTTGGATTGGTGACTTTGGTCGTTCAACTATAATTTTATATAGATTCTCATATCTAAAATGTTTCAAGCAGTCAAGTCAAGTCGTAATCGTTGCCAAAAAAAAACTTTTCTTAATTATCGTCGTGCGATTAAGCATCATCTATGTCCGACATGTTTTGTATGTTTCTATCTAATTATTACTCAATTGAACATTAAGAAGCGTGTTTTATGTGATCACCAAGTAATGCCACAAGTTCACAGGCCTATAGTTTATTTCTTAGTTTTAAATGTCCCATCTATAGTGCTAAATATCTAAGTATTTTGGCCTTTATTTACCTTTTTTTTAACATGTTGCGCATTCTATGTAAACCCTACAAAATTATACTGTTAATAGCTAAGCTATGATGATGACTTGATTAATTAAATTGGATGTTAATGCATGTAGTTCATATCAATGAATGCAGAAGGATATACGTACTGTTGGAACTTACAAGACCCAAAAACCAAACCTAAAAAGGTGACATATTTGTTGCCTGATTTTAGCTCAGAAGTTCTAAATTTTAGTAAGTTAATCTCAATTTCGGAATAAGTACGGATCCTTAAGATTAAGTATTTTGAGTGTGTTTGTCAGACTAACGGTAGCAGTAAGCAGTAGCGGGAAACATTTATGTAAGTAGCGTTCAAACAAAATTCAAAAATTTAGCATACTACTTGTCCAAAAGGCTTTATATTTGAGTTGAACGCTAACTGCTAATTGTTTTAAAACATAATAAAATGGTGTAAACATTTGTATTATGTCCTTGTTATTGAATGACAACCTTCTAAAATGTGATAAAACTGTTATGTCTCATTCTGTTTCGATCGATTTTGAGCCACATATTGTTAGAACATTAAAACACTGTAGGCTAAACTTTATTAATCATAAACTATTTATAGTACATATGAGAAGAACCCTAATGGACTCTAACCTCACACCGAGCTTGGGTCATATTTATCATCTAATACTCCCTCGCAGTCCGAGCGGTGAATTTGCGAAAGCTCGGAATGGAGTGGTAAACTAGAACCTTAACGTAATAAAAGCATAGCTTTAGTCGACTCGTAACAAAACCGTACCAACAGTCGACATTAGTCGACTGGTAACCAACGGACGGCTAAATCGACTGGTAACAAAACCGCACCAACGGTGAAATTTAGGAGCTGGTACCAACGGTCAAATTTAGTCGACCGGTAACAATATTTGACCAATTCCTTTTTCTTTTCTTTTTGAACAAGGTCAATCACCACATGAAGAAATTAATTCATGACTTTTGCGACCTTTTGACGAATAACAAAAAGCAGTGTATGTGATGTTTGGAACATGTGAATTAGATAAACGGAGAGTAAAAGAATCGTGTTGGAGATGTTTACTGGTTAGGTGATGTTCATTAGGCTAGACACAGTGGCGAACTAGTTCGTCGGTGTCACATCAGCTTTTTCTCTCCGACGACCTGACGACGACCTAGTTGCCACAGTGGTGACCTGAGATTTTTTTTTTTTTTTTTTTTTTTTTTTTTTTTTTTTTTTTTTAATTCAAATATTTTTAAAAACAAAATTAACTTCATTAATAAAAATACTTAACATTACAACAATAATTAAAAACTTAAACTAATAAAACGTAGACGTTACAATAATTATTAAAAACTGAAAACATAACAAAAACTCTTCATCGTCAGTTACGTCTTCGTCACTTTCGTCTTCGCCTTCAATCTCTTGATTGACTGCATTTCCACGGTTTCTCCAAATGTGTTCGACCAAATGTGACGAAGAATTAAAAAATAACTCGTAAGACATAATTATCAAAATGTGTTTGAAAGTGTTTATGAGAAGTTGTTTGAAATTGTGTGTTTAAAAATGTGTTTGAGGTTGGAATTTATAATGTTGTAAAAGTGGGAAAGTTTTGGGTTGTGAGACTCGGTTGTCTCCTCAACCGAATTGCATGTTCTTCTCTCCTCAACCGACGACAACCCAAGTGCCCACAGTGGGAGAACCTTGCTCGACCTAGTGCTTCAACCGACGACAACCGACCCCTCTGTGGCCAGCCTTATATTGAAATCTTCTACCAATAATTTTGCTACAGCAGACTTGGTATTATTTCAGGGTTAGAGTTTGGCGTGGTGGCTTAGAGGAGGCGGCTCTACGTAGCCACCCAGGTCTGAGGATCAGACCCGCTCCAATACCATATTAGAACATTGTAAACCCTGTAGGTTAAACTTTATTAATCATCAACTATTTATAGTACATATGAGAAGAACCATAATGGACCCTAACTCCAACCGGGCTTTGGCCATATTTATCATCTAATACATATATGGTGGAGAGTATAATTGACATGCATTTCACTAATGATAAATTACATTATATAATTACAAAAGAATTACTCTAGAAGTGAGCTAAGCCTAAAACACAATAATTAAGCCCGAGCTAAATTATATGTCAACTAACACTCTCCGCAGTTGGAGCGTAAGGAGACCAAATGCTCAAGAAGGTACGAAACTCCTCAAACAAAGCAGAAGACAATCCCTTAGTGAATATATCAGCATACTGATAGCGAGATGGTACATAAAAACTTGAACCTGACCAACAGCAACCAAATCACGAACAAAGCTGATATCTATCTCAATGTTCTTAGTGCGTTGATGTTGAACCGGATTATACGACAAATAGACAACACTAACATTATCACAATAAACTAAAGTAAAAGAAGATAAAGGAGTGTGCAACTCACATAATAGACTCCTCAACCAACAAGTCTTAGCAAAATCATTAGCAACACCATGATACTCAGCCTCAGCACTAGACGGAGACAGCGTCAACTGACGCTTAGAAGACCAAGAGAGCATGTTATTGCCAAGAAACACACAATAGCCCAAAGTCGATCGGTGAGTTGTAAGACAACCAGCGAAATACATATCTGAGTAAGCAATCAAAGATGTAGTGGAGGATGAATATAACTGCAATCCATAGTCCAACGTACCTCGCAAATAACGTAAAATCCGCTTAAGAGCCGAAAAATGAGGCTCCCGTGGATCATGCATATAAAGACAAACGTGTTGTACCGCATAAGAAATATCTGGTCGAATGAAAGTAAGATACTGCAATGCACCAGGAAGACTGCGATATAATGTCGGGTCAGATACAGTGGCACCGTCGGCCCCCAACTTGGACTCAGTATCAACATGTGTCCGACACGGATTGCAACCAACCCATATGAGTTCTCTCAAGAATCTCTGCAACATACTTATGCTGAAACAAGAACATCCTTGACGAATTACGCACCACTGAAATACCCAGAATATAATTAAGCGAACCAATATTAGTAATGGAGAATTCCTGATGCAATGAAGTAATAATTCGTTGTAACAAAACCTCGGGGGAAGCAGCCAATACAATATTATCAACATATAATAGTAAATAAGCAGTGTCAGCCCTTGTCTGTAAATAAATAAAGCTAAGTCACAACGGCTATGAGAAAACTAACATGAGTAATATAAGTAGAAAATCACTTAAACCAAGCCCGAGGGGCATGCTAGACAAATTACATTATATAATTACGATGTTGGAGAGAATAATTGACTTGCATTCCATTAATAACAAACTACAATATATAATTACAAAAAAATTATTCTATAAGAGCACTCTCATCCCTAACGGTATAACGCCCGTTATGGGGCTTTTAACGCCGTTATCGGCGTTATACCGTTGGAAGTGTCGAACTTTAACGCCGTTGGTGGGTTGCCGTTGCCACATTAACGCCCGTTATGGGCTGAAAAGAAAAAAAAATATTCAAAAAATTTTCATATGTAGTCCCTCTAACGGCTACTAGCCGTTAAATTTTAAAAAAAAATCATTTCAGGTCCCTAACGGCTAGTTTTTATAAATAAATAAAAAAATCAAAAATCTTTTTTTACCACTATAAATACACAATCAAAACACCATTTTTAATCACTTTCACTTCTAAACCCTCTCAATACTATCAATCTTTCAACTTCTCCTAACTGCAAAAAAAACAATGTCGGGAGGCAACGACGATACTTTTTTCAATCTTCTCAATGATGGGTGGAATCCCTCAATCTTCTCAAGGATGTGATGAAACGGGCAAAGCAATGGTATCGTGAGGAAAACAGAGGAGCACTGTTTGGTCTCGATGACGCTTGGGATGTTTTGCGTCATTATAAGAAATGGGAGACGCCGGAACCGGTTGATTTAACCGGCGAAGTCCCAAGCCAAACAAACGAGGCTTTGTTTGGTAATGATGAACAACCACGGCCCATGGGAAAGAAACGTGCTACCAAGAAAGCACGATCCGAGACTACAACAAGTACTGGGGGAACAAGCACTGGAGGAACGAGCTCTTCAGCTTATTTTACAGAAACTATGGCAAACGAGTTTCGTATCAAACGAGAAGCCTCCGAAGCGGCGTATCGGGCCGCGCAGGAAAGAGATCTCACATTAACAAGGTTGGAAGAGATCAAGTTTTTGATGACGCCTACTGACGGGCAAGATCCAATGGTCGTGCAGTGGATCAATGACGAAAAAGATCGAATCATCGCAAAATATAACTTGAAACCTCATCAGTAGATCGTATTTCCTTTAATTTGTTGTAACGTTTTATTTGAAGTGTTTTTTTTTTTTTTTTTTTTTTTTTTTTTTATTTCGTTGTATTTTTTTTTTAATCACGTATTGTAATATGTTTTTAGTTTTAATAAAATGTTTGTTTTAGTTTAATAAATGAAATATTTGTTTTAGTTTAGGGGTTGAAATTGAAAATATAAAATATTATTGGTGTTATGGTGTTATTGGGATGTTATAGATGGGAGTGTTTTTTTGGGATGTTAATGTTAAATGTTAAAGCTGATGTGGCGCTGACGTGGACGGTGTTATTGGTGTTATGGTGTTATGGATGGGAGTGCTCTAAGTGGGCTAAATATATGTCGACTAACAATATGAGTTTTTTTCAAAACTTTGACCAAACTTGAGTATCAAATTCAAAATACCAATAATGTTGGTGCCATTTCAAAAAGACTTCGACCATGGATACAACTTTTACTTACACAGTTACACTTTAATTTGTGCTTGTGAGATTCCTTACCTGTCAAAACAGAGTCTACAACATTTAATTTACTCCGTAATTATTATGCATATTGAAATTATTGCAAAGAAGTATGACTTATGTCTCCATGTAAAGTACTACATGTAATGAACTAGGCTGGTAACTTTGCATGCAAAAGTACTAATTTAAAAGTTCTAACTCTCAAATGCAAGACAATAAATTATAAACTTTTGACACCTTATCTGTTTCTTCAAGAAAAATAATTCAATTTTTTGTAAGCTTATTCCATGCCTACAACTGATGGTCAAATTTGAATTATTGGTGCAACCACCAAACAAGTGTAATAAATAGTATTCCATTTGCAACATAACTCGTAATGAATATATCTTAGTTCTCTCGCAACATTATTGGTAGTCTTTTAATATTTTTTTTTTTTTTTTTTTGAACAACAATTTTATTAAAGAACACCTAGCAAGGAGCTAGATTACAAGACAAATAGACAATTAAATGAGGGTTTTTAAACCATACATCCCGACTAAACATTACTTTGCTTCTAGACCTACACCAATGGAATGAACTCGAAACTACATCGTCAAAGATAGTCGACTTCGAGGGAATTTTATCTTCGAATATAGTCTTGTTGCGATAACTCCACATACACCACCATAGCACATAGAAAACACCTTCAAACATCATCTTAAGCTTAACCGACATCCTTAACGAATCCAACCAGAAAAGCCAATCTTCATAAGAATCAACCTCGGTATAAGAAACGTCCCACCAGGAAGAAATTTTACGAACAATTGGTCTTAAAATCGGACATCTGAAAAATAAGTGACAAGCAGTTTCCACCTCACCTTCGCAAACAGGACATATAATAGAACCTATATCGATACCACGACGAGAAATATTGAAACGCAACGGGAGAGCATTCATCTTAACTTTCCAGGCAAGGATATTCACCTTAATAGGCATATACTTAACCCATCGAGTTTTAGAACTGACCGTAGGAAGATAATTATCATCGATCACCCTCCTAATTGAAGCCACCGAAAACTCCCCCAACCTTTCCAATGACCAAGTAAACCTGTCCGATATCGGCACCAAGGCAACCTCCCGAATCAAATTCGATAAAGAATCAAGCTGAGATTGTTCGGCTCCCCCCTCACCTAACGACGAAAAGAGGTGTCTAAACTTATATCGTTTACACTAACATCCTTAATGCACTCTAACGTATAAAGCCTGGGAAAAGCAACTTTTAAAACACCTACGTTAAGCCAATTATCCTCCCAAAATAAAGTATTATCACCATTCCCCAATTTATGCCTTATGTAATCCATAACATTAATACCTTTTTCTGACAGTAATCGGACCTCTTTTACAATGTTCAACCAGCAAGAACGAGAGCTGGTAGTAGTATTCGACCCTACCTTCCCATCCTCTCCATGGATAGCTTTCACAACCCTAACCCATAACGCCGAGTTTTGGTAATAAAATCTCCACAGCCACTTAATAAACAACCCTCTATTTAACGCATAAAAACTTGCTACACCGAGACCCCCCTTAGCTTTATCAGCCAACACGCTAGACCATTTGATCCATATCGCTTTTTTACTATTAAAACCATTACCATTAAAAAAATGGTTCGAATTGATTCCAGAAGCTTTAACACTCTTGAGGGAACTCGATAAATCGACATATAAAAAATCGGGATCGACCCTAACACCGACTTGAGCAGCGTTAATCTACCTCCAATAGATAATGCTTTCAATTTCCATTTATGTGGAAAACTAGAAGGGGTGGTTGAATAGTTTTGCCAATTAAAACTTCATTTTTATCTATTAGGTCGACTTATGTCAATCTATTTGGATGTGTGTGTTGGATGTTGATAAACAATCATATAAAGGTAAGTAATGAAAAGATAAGAGTAAGAAGCACAAAACCACAACGCAAGTATTTATAGTGGTTCGGCTACAAGGACACCTTCCTTGCCCTACTCCACTCCCCGAGTCACCTACTCGAGAGTTTGTAAACACTACACCAACTCCTTATGGCGGAGAAGCCTTTACAACGTCGCTTAACCTTTTTTCGGTACAAAGCTAAATACCGAGTTCCTTCACACCAAGGCGAACCACACCTAACACAACGTCGCCTACCCTTTATACGGTGCTAGGCTAACCACCAAGTTCTTTCACACTAAGGAGAACTAACCCTATCACAACGTCGCCTACCCTTTATTAGGTACTAGGCTAAGCACCTAGTTCCATTGCAATGGAGGAACTACTACCACACTACACCAACGACTAATCCCAAAGGAGATCTACTCCTTTACAACATCATCAAGGATATCAATATCCTTGGATCTAATACTAGTCTATCTTGTAGATCGAAACACACCATATCGAATGTACATCTAAGGCACCGTTCACTAATGCCTTTGACTGTATCAACAAGACACCCTTCACTAATGTCTTGTGTCTTGACTTCTAAGCACCTTTCACTAATGCTTCTAGTCTTGACTTCTAAGCACCTACCACAAATGCTTATGATATAGACGATAGATACCCTTCACTAATATCTTCGTCTTGACACTTGAGACATCTTTCACTAATGTCTTCAACACTATACTTCTTAGAAGAAAGAAAGGAATCATCAACAAGAAGACTTCAGTAGCCTTGATGATGAGGAAGCATGGCAACTCATGGACTTGAGCTTGCTCAACTTCAAAGGTGGTGATCTTGCCTTTAAGAGGAACCTAGAAGATCACACAAAAACAAAACTACAAACATAGATCTCTTGGATCTGAGGTTAGTGAGTTTTTAACTCAGGGAGAAAGTGTGTTAGAAAGGGGTGAGAAACAATGAAGAAATGGCTCACTATTTATAGAAGAAAAAATCTACTGTTCCCGGATCCCACGGATCCCTTCCACAAGGGATCCGTCTAGCGTGAAGCTAGGGATCCGTGGGACGCTCCCTTTTACCCATGGGTATTTTGGTTATGGGTCATGGGTCATGGGTTGAACCATGGATCTTTAGCTAGATACAAAGTATCTTTTGAGTGCAATGCACTTGGGTATGGGTTGATCCATGGGTTATGGGTCAAGTTCCATGGGTCATGGGCTTTGGGTTGTACCCAACTACATTCAATGTATTTGCCCAATGGGTTGTGATACTTAAGTTTCTACCCATTTATATTACCCATTATACTACATACTAGTTATGTGTATATTTTGCCCAAATATGTAAACACTAGTTGTTGTACATATGTAATATTAAATCATAAAACCACTTATACTTGTTTTAGTTTTTTATGTGAAAATGTGAATATGTTAGAAACTATTAGTTCAAACCCTTTACGTATTTTATTTGTTTCGTTAACATGATTTTACGTTTGTTATCGACAAAACATTAGAAGATCGTAAAATATAAATAAACATTTTTACGGCTTATTTGTATTAACAATTTAGATAACCTATCTTTCACCTTGTCCACGACCTCCTGCCACTCTTGCGCCCTAGACATCTTGCCTCCAACTTTAGTGCCAAGATAAATGAACGGAGTTTTGAGAATGAGGCACCCAAGTTTAGAAGCCGCATTCTTGACCAAATCCCCCTCAACATGCACCCCCCATGATCTTACTCTTACTCATATTAATACTTAGACCAGAAACACGGTAAAAACATTCCAAAACATTAACAAGAGTATCAATATTCCCATCGTTCCATTTACCAAGGAACACCGCATCATCTGCATAGAACATATGAGACAATGTAAGCGACGAATTAAGATTAATACCAGTGAACAAACCTGCATCAACCACTCATTGGAATGATAAATGAAGACTCTCCATGATAAGAATGAATAAAAACGGCGATAACGGATCCCCCTGCTTCAAGCCTTTGAAAAATTGAAATTCCTCCGTAGGACTACCATTGATAAGAATAGAGCCTCTCGAAGATCGAAGGCTGTTTTGAATCCACGTACACCATTTATTACCAAATCCAAATTTTTTTAAAGTCTCATCCAAGAAATCCCATCTAACCGAGTCATAAGCTTTTTCAAAATTAACTTTAAAAATTATAGCTTTTTTCTTCTTCGCCGTACACCAATGCAAGACCTCATTAAGAATGAACGGACCATCAAGGATTTGCATGTCCTTAATAAAAGCAGATTGTACCTCGCTGACAATATCCTCTAAGACCCCAACAAGACGATTCGCCATAATTTTCGCAATGATCTTATATATACTACCTATCAAACTGATAGGCCTAAAATCTTTAACCATATTTGCACCAGGGATTTTCAGAATTAAGGCGATAAAAGATGAATTACATCCTTTAGGAATATCTCCATTAGTAAAAAAATACTTAACCGCCTCATAAACATCCGATTCTATAGTCACCCAGAATTCACGATAAAACCCAAATGTAAAGCCATCGGGGCCTGGAGACTTATCCGTTCCACAATCCCACACATCCCGCTTCACTCCTTCTTTTGTAACGTCACATTCCAGCTCTTCCATTTGATCATTCGTTAAAACTTTAGGAAAATTCATCTCAATACTCACACGTTTTTCACATGGTTTTCCAAATCTGTTACTAAAATGTTTGAAAAATTCCTGTTTAACCATATCTGGCCTATCTATCCAAACACCATTAGCCAAGACTCCCCGTATACTAGTTTGACTACGATTTTTGTTTAGCATCCCATGAAAATATTTTGAATTCTCATCCCCCTCCACTGCCCACTTGACTTTAGCCTTTTGTGCCACTTCCGAGGCTTTGAGTTTATTCGTATGAAGCATCAAATTAATAACCTCCGATCTCTTTCTAAGGATCTCATCAGATATATTACCTTTGTCAATGTCTGCGTCCATCTCCTTGAGCTCTCCCTTAAGACGATTCGTCTCTCCCTTCGATTTATTATTAAACTCACGAATCCACTCTCTAATTTTTTACTTGAGAAATTTCAATTTGTACATCATATTACACATCCCATTCGAATGGTCACCAAGCGCACCTCTCCACGTGTCAACAACGAAATCATTGAAACCATCCACATCCATCCAATAGTGAAAAAAACGAAAAGGAGTTGGCCCATAATCTAACTATGATTCACAGAGTAATATCGGACGATGATCAGAAGGAAATCGATCCAAATTAATCGCACAAATGTTATGGTTGTTATTCATTAAATTTTTGGATATCAAGAACCTGTCGAGGTTACTCATTTTCGACGCAGATTTATGACACCACGTGTATGCACATCCTCCCAACATAACCTCTTTTAAACCCGCATTACTGATAAAAGAGTTGAACCTATCCGCACCACTTTGATAAAAAAAATCGACCCAAATCTTTCAGACTTATCTCGGACTTCATTAAAATCACCCATCAGTACCACCTCTCCAACCCATTGATTACATACATGAGTCAAGTAATCCCATAGCAGACATTTATCCTTCAAATCATGAGGAGCGTAAACAACAACAACGAGCAAATTAACTCCTGACTTCACCCACACTCCATGAGTAATGACAAAATAATCAGAAACCGTGGTACTTGTTTTACGAAAAGAATTCGGATCCCACACACATGGAATCCCCCCCGAATTACCAACAGCATCATTATGAACATAATCGAAAGCATAATTCCCCCAACATAATTTAACAGTGACTAACTCCATACTCTTCATTTTTGTTTCTTGAAGCGCCAAAAAATTCACCTTGTTTGTAACACATAAATCCTTTACTCAATCCTTTTTAGCCTTTTGGGCAAGGCCTTGAACATTCAAGGATAAAAGATTCATCTATAAACTTTCGCCTCTCCTTGTGATTCAATAATGCTCGTCATGTCTCTCACACAACCCTCTATATTGTATCACATAGTTTGACCCACCTTCACTATTTCCTCCAAAAGACTTAGGATAAAACCTCCTGTATGCGGAACCTTAGATTTTTTAAATCTTCCTGAACGAACCGAATGAGAAGCATTATCTTTAGAACCCGATGGCTTTACATAAAGAAGTTCGTTAATGCTTGCTAACCGAGTCATAAGCTTTTTCGAAATCAACTTTAAAAATTACAGCTTTTTTCTTCTTCGCCGTACACCAATGCAAGACCTCATTAAGAATGAACGGACCATCACGGATTTGCCTGTCCTTAATAAAAGCAGATTGTACCTCGCTGACAATATCCCCTAAGACCCCAACAAGACGATTAGTCAAATTTTCGCAATGATCTTATATATACTACCTATCAAACTGATAGGCCTAAAATCTTTAACCATATTTGCACCAGGGATTTTCGGAATTAAGGCGATAAAAGATGAATTACATCCTTTAGGAATTAGTAAAAAAAATACTTAATCGCCTCGTAAACATCCGATTCTATAGTCACCCAGAATTCACGATAGAACCCGAATGAGAAGCATTATTTTTAAATGCTTCATTTTTTATGTAGCAAGTAATTAAAAATGGTTTGATAGTAGTAGAAAAATTTATTACTTGCTGCATAAAAAATGAATCATTTAAAAATGAACCGAATGAGAAGCATTATCTTTAGAACCCCATGGCTTTACATAAAGACTTACCCGATGGCTTTACAAAAATGAACCATTTTTTAGTAGTAGAAAATTTTATTAGGGGTTAGTTAATGCTTGCTACATAAAGAAGTTCGTTTTGACACTTTCTTTTTTGTCGTAGACGTGTTTCCCAAAATCAAGAGATGAGATGAAGCATGGGTCGGACATACGTGATTTACCCATGCTCAGTTGTCCCAACCTTCAATTCAATTACTTTCAAGTCAAATAAATACAAAGGGGTAGATTTAATTTACATGTAATGTATATCTTCAGTATATTGTCTTTAGTCACTTATTAGCTAGCTAGATCCAAATTTATATTCAACTGGCTGATGACCTAACGTTTTGGCTCTTTAGTATGTCACTATAAGTCAGGGCATGGCATTGCTTGAACTTTTGGAGGGTGTGTGCAAATTAAATAAGGAGACCTAATTAAATATCATGTATCTAGTATTTTTTGTAGTTATATATCATCAATAAGCACATCGTTTGATTGAAAATGCCTGCGAACCAAAACTCTTTAAATCACAAAACTCTTCTTTTAATATTAGAAGGGGTTACTTTGCTCTAAGAGATTTTTCTTTTAAATACTGTAAAATTGAGTTTTTGGATTATGTGTGCTTAGCATGGGATTGGGAGAGGGAGGGGCAGGATAGGCACATGCCCAACAAAAGAATTTGCAGTGTTAAGTTTCTTGCCCATCAAAAAGACTTGTAACGTAGTTTTTAAGAATTATCAAAGGTTGCCTTTCGACTATGGGTATGTTTGGCAAAACTAGCTGTATGTTGTAAGTTGTAAACTGTAAGCTGTAAGCTGTAAACTGCAATGCTTGTAACATGAGCTACAAGCTGTATATTTTTTTTAGTAAAAAAGTTTGATAAATTAGCTGTTAAATGTAATTATAAGATGTAAAATGACATAAAAGGACATATATATAATTGTAAACAAATGTTTGGAGGGTATATCAGTAATTTAAAGTTTTAACAGCTCCAAAATATTTAAAAAGCCTCATGAATCAGCTTTTCATTTAGTAGCTATTTGTTTGAAATAAAAGCTTGAAGTTAGTGTATTCAAACGAAGCTACTTATTTTAGAAGAGATTATTTTTGTAACAAAAAGCTAACATCTCCCTGAAAAGCTCCTGCCAAACAGGCCCTATAACTTTCTGGCTGCGCCCTTGTATTTCCTAATGTCTTGGGCATGTTCTTGACATCTCAATTTAGCTTTGTTATATGAGTATTGAGATTAATATATCTGCCAAAACAACACCCTTTGCGGAACAAACTGCTGCAAAGACCCCTATTTTAGTTGTATTTGGGCCTGGCCCGCCTCTACCACTGGGCTTAGCCTTCCCTTGGGCTTCATCCAGACCTCGTAGATCCTCCATGGAGTATATTATGAACTTAATGAATTGGTGGACCTATTAATCTGTTATAACAACTCCATCTTTCAATTGAAGATGATATTTGGGCATAGGGATGATGTTAACACTGTGTTCATGGTTAAAGTACGTGCCACCAATTTCCTTGTAGTGTTGTCACAATATATATTAGCTAGATTTGAAAGTGTAAAAGTGTTTTTAACATTTTAGGTTATAGTCGAAGTGGGACATGAAGACCTAATTCTACATTAATCTATAAAAACGTCGACGAATAACACCTACCCTTTTGATGAAAGCCACTTAAAAACGTACACTTCGACTCAGTATTTAGATTTTTTTGAGTTTACTAATTCACACGAGATAGATGTGTATAGGTATATGAGTTACGCCTTTTGGACAACTTCCTCTAAAAAAAACAATAACATGCCAAATAATAAATCTATAAAAGTTATGATATGGCGTCATAAAAGGTTAAAAAGTCATGCACCTTACTAATTCTTACTCATCTATGTCGTTTCGTTTCTTAACGACCATTGTAAATTCGAACTCGACTTGACTACTAAAAATTATGGCTCGACTTGACTAGATCTTGCTTCAAGTTTCAACGAAGCTCAATTAAATCAAGTTTTTTGTGAGTCTATCTCAAAGTGCCTTACGAGTTGTTTAGTTTCACTCACACCACTATCTCTCACTTCTTAGGCAAAATCATCAACTTACAAATTAACACATTTGTTTCTTCTGTTTTTTCCTGATTCACGATATCTTAGGTATTTAGGATATAATCTGATATATAAGGTGTCGTTTGTTTTTTCAGAGCTTTTACCTCTTCATCTACAAACCATGTCTGCAGAAGAAGAGGTACATTTAAGCTCTTCATCTGCAAGAAGAAGACCGTTTGTTTTTTTTGCTATTGAAGTATTTTTTTCTTTTTTTTTTTCATTCTTTTTTTCTTTTTCACTATTATTTTTTGTGCTATTGAAGTAACTTTTTTTCCCCCTTTTTCTTTTTCACTAGTTTTTTGTGTTATTTAGTGCAAAAACAAGCAATCAATTAAAACACGAAGTATTAAAGACAATACATAATGGTTTAAAATATACCAATATCGCTTAAAATACGAAATATTAAAGACAATACATATGGTTCAAAATATACCAATACATAAGGGTTCAAAACATAAAATTTGCAAAGCACATAAATTATCAAAATACTACAAACATGTATCATATTAAGACCCAACCCGTTCAATCACTTGCATTAATTGTTGCGCGATTTGATCTCTTAAATTAGTCTACAGTTTCTGATTTTCATCTTGTACATTCCGAACATTAGCAAGATTAGTTGTCAGTTAAAAAACAACGTACTTTAATGATCTCGTTCTTTTCACAATAGTTATGTTTGTAAATAATTGTAATCTCGAATTGTTCCTTTTTATCTAACATATGGATGAGTTTGGTTCAATAAAGATCAAAGAAAAACTAAAGATAAAATAAATTAATCTCAACTATTCATTTTTTATTAAAACAATAAAACAAACTTTCTCATTCATTTTTAAAAACTAAATATCTCACAAACCATTTATCGTTAGACGAAACTAATCATACCATTACGACAAGCATAAAATTACCTTTAATTTGATACCCAACATCATATACTTTCTACAAATTTTTTTTCCGACTTTTTGTAGGTTTAGAGTTTACGGTTAGGGTTTAGGGGTTAGACTTGTTTGGGTTAAGCTTTTAGGGGTTAGTGGTTTAGGTTTCTTAGGGTTTAGCGTTTTTGGGTTTAGCAGTTAGGGTTTTTAGAGGTTTAGAGTTTTAGGGGTTGGTGTTCGGGTTTTTAAGGTTTAGTGGTTAGGGTTTTTTAGGGGTTTGTAGTTAGGGTTTTTTAGGGTTTATGGGTTAGAGTTTTTAGGGTTTAGGGTTTGTAGTTTAAGGGTTGCGTTAATACAAAAGAGTATTTTCAAAATTTTCATTTATAGTGTAATATATCGAAACCCGCAAAAAACGATAAAAAATAAGTTCGTCGAAAGTATACAATATTGGATCTCTATAGAAAGATAATTTTATTCTTGTCGCAACGGTATAATTAGTTTTATTTAACTTTTAACGGTTTGTGAGATATTTAATTTTGAAATATAAAGGTGAAAGTGAATTTAATTAATTTGATCAAAAATGAATGGTTGAGATTGATTCATTTGATCTTTAGTTTTTATGTGATCTTTATTGATTTCACCCCACATATATATATATATGTTGAAGGGGCCGAAATGCGTGTCATTTGAATGAAAAACCATTAAGGCATTAACCAGTACAACCAATTCATCTTAGTAATCTACTACTAAGCTATGGGTACGTACGTTAATTCCACAAAAAGGTATAGATTGGCGGGAACACCCTAACCCCGAGTGCCTTTTGACACCAGCCATTGTCCACCCCATAAGGAATAGCTCCGGCAATTCTCCTGGCCTAATGGAACTGGAATGAGCACGAGCCAAGACTCGGACCCTGAACTCTTATTCCACAAAGTCTCTCCAGTGGGGTACGTACGTTAACTCAATAAATTACATGTAATAGAGTTTGATTTGATCTATTCTTTATTCTTTTTTCACCATAATGTGTAATGGATCAATGACTCGGAAGGGATCCGGTGAGAAAAAAACTAAAATGAGAAGAAAAAGATGAGTTCTAGCCACACATTTCATATAAAAAAGGAAAATTTTAAAATGAGATACATCTATTTTTGTGTATGCAACTCAAATCTGTAGATTTGGTTTCATGTACGTGGGGCATATTAGAATATGACCCAAAGCTTGCATGTATGGCTGTATATATATTACCTCTCCATCCCATCCATCATAAGTTCATAAGTCACAACACAGATCAACTACACATACATATTCATGTTATAGCTTCGTAACTGTATCATGGCAAATACTTCAAGCACGTCAAAACCAATGGACCCGTCAGGGACCGATGAAAAGGCTCTCGACTTTATAAAAGAAATGACTAAGAATTGCGACTCCGTTCAGAAGAATGTGTTGAGAGAGATTTTGACTCAAAATGGTGAGACTGAGTACCTCCTAAAATGGAACCTCGGTGGCGCCACTGACCGTAAAACTTTTAAGTCAAAAGTTCCTGTGGTGTCGTACGAGGATCTCCAACCGTACGTCCAATGTATCGCTAATGGTGATAGCTCTCCGATCCTCACTGCCCACCCCGTTACTGAATTCCTTGCGAGGTTGCTACTCATTAATTCATGCACTTAAAAGCTTTTGTCTTCATATTAGTGTTATTGTTTGTTTTAATCATAATCTTCAAAAGAATGTGAGAATAAGGGTGAGATCAATAAAGATCACATAAAAACTAAAGATCAAATGGATCAATCCCAACCATGCATTTTTGATCAAATTAATTAAATTCACTTTCACCTTTATATTTAAAAATTAAATATCTCACAAACCGTTAATAGTTAGATAAAACTAATTATACCATTGCGACAAGAATAAAATTATCTTTCTATAGAGATCCAATATTGTATACTTTCAACTAACTTAATTTTTATCGTTTTTGCGGGGTATGGTTCCTCCGAGTGTTACTTTGGGTTAAATCTAAACCCCATGGCTAAAGCGTCCGAGGTTTCATATACTATCATGCCAAACATGGGTTACTTTGAGTTCATTCCACATGACTCTGTGAACTCGGGTGATTTGAAGCCTCAAACCATAGACCTTGCTGACCTGGAACTAGGAAAACAATATGAATTGACCTATGCAGGTCTTTGTCGGTACCGGCTTGGAGACATTCTTCAGGTCACTGGTTACCATAATTTTGCCCCACAATTCAAATTCATTAGAAGAAAGAATGTTTTACTAAGTATTGATTCCGATAAAACCGATGAGCCTGAGTTGCAAAGCGCAATTGAAAATGATTCAGAGCACTTGAAGATATGCAACACAGAAGTTCTAGAGTACACAAGCTACGCCGACACGAAAACAATACCAGGTCATTATGTAATTTACTGGGAGTTGCTGGTGAAAGATCCAAGTCATGGGCCGAGTCACAAGGTGTTGGACCAATGTTGTTTGGCAATAGAGCAATCTTTAAGTAATGTTTATCAACATTATCGGGTTGTGGATAATACTATCGGCCCATTAGAGATTCGTGTTGTTAAGAGTGGTACATTTGAGGTTTTGATGGATTACTCTATATCACGAGGGGCATCCATAAACCAATATAAAGTTCCGAGATGTGTTAGTTTTGCACCAATCATTGAACTTTTGGATTCTAGGGTTGTATCGACCCATTTTAGCCCGAGCGCACCACAACCAGTTCCAAAATGAATTTTACTAAACAATACTTAGTTGATCACCTGAACATGTTATGTGGGATGAGGTCGGCTTAATTACAAGAATGTTATGTGTGCATTAGGTTAGTGAAGGGTGTATTATATCAATGTAGGTACCTTTAGAAAGTATTTGCAAGAATAATGTGATTGTCGAAATGATGATTTTTTTTCCTGTGTGCTATGTATATAACCTTTGATTTGCTGGGCTTAATTCATTGTAATATATATGCTTTATTTTAGGGAGCTTATATTCTCTATTGGCTTTAAATATTTTGTTTCTGTATACTATGTACATTACAAATGAATTTGTCATCAGATTGTTGGAGTTATGCTTTGCAGAAATTTATAGTATTAAAAATTAAGCTTTCATAGCAAATACATGGCATGTATATTATGTATAATTGTATATATAAGTATATAACTTTGTATATGACTTGTTTTAACTTCAAGTATCCCTATGTCAAAGAAGCTAATTTATATATGTTCAAGAAATTAACGATGTGAACTACTATTAAACATATGGGTCGATTTTAAGTGACTGATGTTGAGCTGATTGGGAGTCCAACACCTGCCTGCCCCCTATGTAAACTATAATCTCGACATTACTTCAAACTCGAAGGACCAAAGTTGCTCGTCAGAAACTCTATAACCGCCTAGCGGTTAATAGTAGCTAGGAGTAGTTAAATAACCGCCAAGCGGTTATGGTAGTTAGTTATTAGTCGGTTACAAACGGTTACAACCGTTAGAAACGGTTAACACCGAACCATTGCAACGTTTGGGAACGTACCCTTTCGTTTAGTATATATAGACGTGAAATGTAACATTACAAAGATTAGACGATGTAGTTATTCAAAGTTTATTATTGTTTGCATTTCATATCGACTCAATTTGGGACCTACATTTGGTATCAGAGCCTTACTTGCACGCTCGTTACACCATCAAAACATCACCAGAATATCTTGTTAGCGAGACGTATCAAACCAAAAGGAAACCAAAGTAGAAAGACGCTGAAACCTTTTGTTTCAGGAGAAGAAGACGCGACGTTCAATATCAAGGGACGTTGTTTGGATAACTAGGACGCAAGATAAGTAGTATACGACTTACCTTTGTGTCGAAACTGCAAACGATAGGACACCAAATCTTAGTGGTGTCAGATTCTTGTTGTAAGCCCTTGTACGCAGCAACAGAAGAGAAGAAAAAGGAATACCTTGTTGGTGTCTTGCACACGACAACAAGAAGAAAAGAGGTACATTGTTACAATTCGTAACGTGACAAGAAGAAGAGATGGAGACGTCGAAAGGATACCTTGTATATACACGACATATACAAGAAGAGAAAAAGAAAGTTGCTGGGAGAATAAAAGAGATACCGGTTAGAAAAACAATCTAGGATTGTTTTTGGATGAAAGACGCTAGCAATACAGGAATAATAACGAAAAATACGATCTGATCAATTGTGTTTTTGTTAGAAATACCGAAAGGTATTTTAGTGTGGCACATTCGGTGTGGAACAAAGTAAGAAAATAGAGGTATTGTGGAACGCGGATAAGCAACGAAGGAAAACAAGGACTTAAGCATAACGCTCTCCTTGTGTGGATACTACCATCATAGTGGTAAAGAAGAAAACAAGTAAATCGACTTGTTTTTAATAAATACCGAGAGGTATTTGTGGTTACTTGTGTTCGATTGAAGTCAAAAAAACAACAAACAACAACCGTGTTGTTTTACTGAGAAGAAAGCCGAGACCAAGAGTTCTAAGGCACGTTTATTTCAAGTTGACACAAAAGAAAGAAGAGAAAAGACAACGTGGTGAAAGAAGAAGTATATCGAAAGCAATTCGACAACATCAAAGAAGGTGTACGCGAATTGGTTTAGTGAAAGAGGGAAAGAAAGAACGTTGTTGGTATTACACTCAAGTACCGACACACAAGTGGGAATACGATTGTTTTTAACACAACAACGAGGTCTCTTTTATACTTTAGATAGTATAGATCGTTATTTAATATTACTAGGAAATCCCGAGAACTCTATATTGATCCCATACTATTAGATTCCCGGATAACTATTTTTGTTCCCGTAGTATTAAGAATACCATACTTAGTTAGAATTCCCAATAGAAAGTGAAGATCATAAGCACTATCAAAATGCCCGGTGACGATGCGAGTAGCAGTAACACTACACCAAAACCCGTAACCCCAATGGCATAGTATCACTGCCCAAAACTCAAAACCACAAACTACACAGTTTGGACTATACAAATTAAGGTGATATTAGAAGCACAAGGTTTATGGGAAGCAATAGAACCTAAGGAAAATACACAAGTAGATGATAAGAAGGATAAGGAAACAACGGCCTTCCTATATCAAGCATTGACCGAAGATGTGATCTTACAAGTAGCAAGTTGCGAAACGGTAAAAGAATTATGGGATTCGTTAAGAAAGAGACACGTTGGAGAAGAGAAAGTGCAACAAGCACGGTTACAATCACTGATGATTGGATTTCAGACCCTTCAGATGAAGGAGGATGAAACAGTGGATGCATTTACAGCCAAACTGAACGGCTATGCCACGAAGGCTAAAGAATTAGGAAAAGCATTGGATGAATCACTTTTAGTATAAAAACTATTAGATTCCACACCAGATAGGTTCATTCAAATAGTAGCATCCATAGAACAGACGAATGATCTCGATGACATCACGTTAGATGAGATCGCTGGAAAACTTAAGGCATTCGAGGAGAGAATAAAACTCCGAAAGGGAGGACAAATAGAAAGCCAAGATAACCTATTATTCACACAAGGCGAACACTCTAGAAATAAGAAACGATTTACCAAATATAGAGGTAGATCAAACTATTCACGAGGAAATTGGCAAAATAAGGGAAATAGAGACAACTCGAATGGAGGAAACTCAACTCACAATAAGAATAAAGGTGAGTGGGATAAAAAGAACTTGAAATGCTTCAATTGCGGGAAACCCGGACATTTCAAGAGAAATTGTAGAAGTCCACCAACAACTCAGGAACAATCAAACCTTATCTTAGAAGACGATGAACCATCACTATTAATGGCTACACACGAAACTGAAGAAATCTTGTTAAATGAAGAACAAATACAACCCCGAAAATATGATACAACATATGCTAGCATATGGTATTTAGACAATGGTGCAAGTAACCATATGACAGGCACCAAAGGCCATTTTAAGGATATTGACGAAAACATCACTGGACGTGTTCGTTTTGGAGATGGATCGTATGTGGAGATAAAGGGTAGAGGTTCAATATTATTAGGATGTAGAAACCTACAACAGAAGATGATTTCGGACGTTTAGTACATTCCAAAACTCAAAAGCAACATACTTAGTCTAGGACAACTTACAGAAATAGGTTGCAAAATCATCATGGATGGAAATATACTGACTTTGTATGATAAGAAAAAGAAGTTGTTGATGAAAGTAGAACGATCTAAGAATCGACTTTACAGTATTAGATTACATATAGTAGCACCTATATGTCTCTTAGCGAACGTAGATGACCAAGCATGGTTATGGCATGCTAGATTAGGTTACCTGAACTTTGACGCAATAGACAAGATGACAAGAAAAGGTCTAGTGGATGGAATACCAAGAGTAAATCACGCAGGACAAATCTGTGATGCATGTTTATTAGGAAAACACATCAGAACACCATTTCCAAATCAAGCTAAATTCAGATCAAAGAACCCGTTGGACTTAGTATATTGAGATCTTTGTGGTCCCATAAGTCCAGCAACACACTCTGGAAAGAAGCTCATCTTCTTATTAGTAGATGACTGCACACGTTTTATGTGGGCTTACTTTCTAACTTCGAAAGATCAAGCATTCAGCACATTCAAGGAATTTAGAAAGCAGATTGAATCAAAGTTGAAGTTGAAAATAAAGATGTTAAGAACGGATAGAGGAGGTGAATTTACATCACATGAATTCACCAAATACTGTAAGGAGAATGGAATAGAAAGACAATTGACAACACCATACTCACCGCAACAGAATAGTGTAGTAGAGAGGAGAAATAGGACAGTGTTATCAACTACTAGGAGTATGATGAAAGCAATGAAGTTACCCTTAACTTTTTGGGAGGAAGCAGTCAGACATGCCATTTACATAATCAACAGGGTACCAACGAAAGCCCTGGAAGATAAAACACCATATGAAGCCCTCTACAACAGAAAACTAAATCTAGAATACCTAAGAATATTCGGATGCACAGCTTATGCTAAGATAACAATACCTCACTTGAAGAACCTGGATGATAGAAGCATTCCAATGATTTACTTAGGATTTGAAGAAGGATCAAAAGCATGTAGGCTATATGATCCAGTAGGAAAGAAGAAACATGTTAGTAGGGATGTAAAGTTTATGGAAACGAAACTGTGGGATTGGAATAACAATGAAGAGGATATAAGCACATAAGATACGTTTTGGACTAGTTTTGTAATAGACGGAGTTGACAATGATAATCCTACACCAGTCAACACATAAAACACTGATAACACGTATCATGAACAAGAACCTATACCAGATCCACCCTCACCAATCACACCACCAACATACACTTACAATCCTAACTCAGAAGATGAAGAAGGAGCTACTATAAGCTCATTAGAAAGCTCAGATCCTAGATTTGATCATAGACCAATACAAGGTTTAAAGAATATTGCGGAAATCTATGAAATTGCACGTGAAGTAGAAGCACCAAGCTTATTAAGGAAGCATCAAAAGATGAGAAGTGGATTGAGGCCATGGAAATTGAATTAGATTCAATCAACAAAAATAACACATGGACTCTTACCACATTGCTCGAAAATCAGAAGGCAATAGGACTCAAATGGGTTTATAAAACCAAGAGAGATGCATAAGGAAGGATCATAAAGTATAAAGCGAGATTAGTAGCAAAAGGTTATGTACAAGAACAAGGAATAGACTTCGATGAGGTATTTGCACCAGTTGCTAGGATAGAGACAGTTCGATTGATATTAGCGTCAACTGGGTTTCCTATTTGTAGTAAGTGTCGGGATACAAAGAACAAGGAATAGACTTCGATGAGGTATTTGCACCAGTTGCTAGGATAGAGACAGTTCGATTGATATTAGCGTCAACTGGGTTTCCTATTTGTAGTAAGTGTCGGGATACAAAGACACCTATGGATCCCGGCACTAAGTTGGTCAAGGCGGAAGATGGAAACCCAGTTGACGCAACTTACTACCGAAGCTTAAGAGGAAGTCTTAGATACTTACTACATACAAGGCCAGATCTTAGTTACTCAGTCGGACTACTAAGCATATTTATGCAAGACCCGGAGGATCATCACCTGAAGGCAGTGAAACAAGTAATCCGATACATCAAAGGAACAAAGGAACATGGAAAAATTTACAAGAAAGAAGGCGGCTGCAAGATTACCGGATACAGCGACAGTAGTTATGGTATCAATACAGATCAAGGAAAAGGAACTACTGGAACAGTATTTTACTTTGGAGAGTCACCTATCACTTGGTGTACTCAGAAGCAACCGACAATAGCGCTCTCATCATGTGAATCAGAATTCATGGCGGCTACTGCAGCAGTGTAGCCACTCGTAAATTTCCCTATGATTTTTCGCGACTATATTTTTTTTTCTTTCTTTTCGATCTATAAACACGACAAGTCACGAAATATTATTCACCTCGACCTCGATAATAAAAAATTTATAAAATAAATATATAATAAACTTTTATATTTTTATCGGACCTCGGAACTCATTGGACTTTAAATTACCTCGTGACCTAACCCGACACGTAATGGGCCTCATAACCGGATCAAGCCCACACCATTTTCTTGGGCCTCGCTACCCTCTCAAGCCCAACCCCCTAGAAAACTATTTCGGGCCTAACATTTGTACACGACTAAATATAGGAGCCCAAACCACCCATATATTTTTTTGCTTTGGGCCTCGTCTATGTCACCTAGCCCATGATCATATTAGAAAAACTTGTAGTTAATATTTTGGGTGTTTCTTTCTGTTGTAACTGAACGAGCAAATAAAAGGGGAACCAAACATGAAAGTCAAATGCACCTCAACTAAGAATCCTAAGTCAAAGTGCTTGTGTATGAAAAAGAGGAGACAATGACACCATACATAGCTACCCTAACTAATAGTTTATTAAACAAAACCATACCTTAAACACTACATTGACCTCTTAGACCTTAAAATCCAATGGTTTTTGTGACCATTGACTTGACATAACAAGACCAAAGCATCCATGATATCGGCTGCCATTGTGCACGCCCAAGGACCAAGTCAAAATGCACATGTCTATAAATCCTATGGCTAGGTGATCCAAGAAATAAGAATATGAAATGTCCATGCTCATGTCCTAAATTCCTGCCGAACATGAAGCATGCTTAGCCAAGTTTATACTCCATCTTAGATACTAGAAAAGTAGAAGCTACACTAATAAAATAAACTAAGTACCTTGCCTCTCGTTACTATAAATCAAACACTTAGGGAAGGACATACCACCCTCAAACACTTACATTGCCAAACTCACAAACACTACACATTTTAAAGTAAACTCGTCCCCGTGGAGAAAATCTGTTCAAGAACTATAGGAAGGAAAAGTGAAAGGATTTCGGGGTAATAACGATATAAGGTGAAGATTAGGAGACTTTTGAGTAAA
Organism: Chrysanthemum seticuspe; assembly: GCA_019973895.1. Classification (NCBI taxonomy): domain Eukaryota; kingdom Viridiplantae; phylum Streptophyta; class Magnoliopsida; order Asterales; family Asteraceae; genus Chrysanthemum; species Chrysanthemum seticuspe. The sequence continues at coordinate 222,083,390 of BPTQ01000002.1, forward strand.
TAAGGATACGAGTAGCAAGTTATAAGGAGAACACAAGGTCTCGAGTTCATACCATCTTCTCGACATCTCATCCCCACTCAATCGAGTGTAGTAAGTCTTCACCAAACTCATTTGATTTCTCTCTCATTTCATTTATTTCACACGCTAAAACGTTAAACGCACCCTAAACCACTTCATGTACGTTGAAATGAATGTCAAGCTCATCACCTTGTGGAAGAAAAGGAAATAACAAAAGAATAATACCATGCAAGCCACGACATAAAACAGTTGCATGTTTACAAAAGAAAATGATAACAGCAACCTCACCATATATAGCAAGTTGTGTAGGAAATAAAACACAAACATGAGCCTAGCTCAGTTGGTTGGAGCATGGGGGTTTAGGCATGAGGTCCTAAGTTCGAATCCCACTGTGGCACACTTTTTCCATTCTTTTTTATAACTATCACTCTTTGGCAAAACATACCCCTCTACTTCAAGAAAAATTATAACTAAAGAAAGTGTTAAAGTATAACCAAGTTTAAGTTTTAAAAGTGTTTTGCAAAAATAGATTTTTACGAGGGACTAAAAGTGTCAAATCTGGAAACTTTAAGCATGAGATAATTATGGGTACAAAGTGTCATTTTCTAAAAGTTTAGGGACTAAACTCGTACTTTTTATAACTCGAGGGTGAAAAATGTAAATTTGGAAAAATGTTTAGAAAACTTATAAACTTATAACGACTTTATAAAAACGAGTATTTTGACAACCTAGTGTTCATATATGAAAATTACTAAGTCGACAACTAATTAAACTTATATATATTTATAAGTATATAAATATATGAAAACACTACTCAATACCGACACAACTTAAAGTAAATAAACAAAACTCTCGGTAACATCGTCATATTTATAAACCTACGCTAAAACCACTCTATTGAATTGTATATTCAATGCTCTATCATTATTCTGAGACTTGCCATCTCGTTCTTAGGTTCCGGGTAGGAGCCACTGCTTCATCACACTTGATCTCTTTGTGCTTTATTCATCGAACTGCTAAGGTGAGTTTATAGCCCCACTTTTACTCTTATTACTTGTTTTATAAAACTTTGGGGTGAGAAACATGCAAAACTCTTTTCGGACCTGAAACTGAAAACATTATTACGTGAAACATCCTTGAATCCCAACTATGCTACCGTTAGTTCCCTTTGGGGAGGCGCGATTGTTATGAATAGATCTATTGGGGATGACACCCCCGTTCGAGTTTGACCGGATAGGCAAACGTCGGGCGTATATCATATCGTATTGATTGAGTGTACTGGAAATACACTTGCTGGGCTTTTATTTATCATGCTTCTAGATGCATGCACACTGTCGTAGTTTCGGTCGCATGAACTTGGTACTAGCGTAATATCCTTTTTGCATATAGTGTCATTCACGGAGATGCTATATGTGCAACTGTGGTCCAACTTGAAAACTTTGACTTAAACCTATGAACTCACCAACCTTTGTGTTGACATTTTAGCATGTTTTTCTCAGGTTTATTACTTGGCGTGGGCAATGGCAAAGGCATTCGTTGAAGACTGGCATCCGAAGTGTTTCCAAACATTTTAATACAACTTTTAATGGGACAACATATATTTTTATGGGCTTTACTTCCGCACTTTGAAACAATGTTGTAAAACTATTTCTTAAATAAATCTATATTTTGAAAATGGAATAGAATTTCCATTCTTTATTACCTTGTGTTGTGTATATTGATTTAGTAGCACCCCATGACCCGAACGCTTCCGCTGTGAAATTTTGGGGGTGTTACAGATTGGTATTCAGAGCCAAGGCTATAGAGAATTAGGTATTCTTCAAAACCTAAACTATAACCAAATTTTCCTAAAAACACTTCAACGCCGCCACAACTGCCGATGTCTGCCATGCCTTGCCTACTGTTACATGATGTAGTCATGCTATGTGTTACTGCTGTATCTTAGGTTCGTATAAGCTCTTATTTGAATTAAATTAATTATTTCTCAAAGTCATTAAGTTTCTTAATTAACTCACATTTAAACTTTAAGACTGTTCTTGTTTGATTGGGTCGCGAATTTTAAATGTGTATAAGTTGTTCTCATTTAAACTTTAAGGCTGTTCTTGTTTGATTGGGTCGCGAAGTTTAAATGAGAATAATGTTGATGTAACAAACTGAATGAAATTAAGGAATAATTAATTTAAGGATAGTGTAGAGTAGACTACGAATGCTTATACTTGTTACCTCTCTATGTTAAACTGCTTAGCATGCCCACTATTACAATATCGCACTATGCCATAACTGCTTCTACGTTATTTCTGTGTGTAACGTACAACTCGTCACTGTATCGACCTCTACGTTATTTCTGTATGTAACGTACAACTTGTCACTGCTTCTACGTTATTTCTGTGTGTAACGTACAACTCGTCACTGTATCGACCTCTACGTTATTTCTGTATGTAACGTACAACTTGTCACTGCTTCGACGTTATTTCTGTATGTAACGTACAACTCATCACTGCTTCTATGTTATTTCTTTATGTAACATACAACTACTTGATTCTCGCACACGTATTTAAACCACCTTTGTCACTGGTCACGATCTCTTATGGCACTCTTATGCTCTATCCTTCGTAACCTCATACGACTCTGTTCTTTCTGTTTCGAACTCAACTTTCGTACTCTTTTATGAAACCGCGTTGTATTCCGTTTAATGAATCCTTTAGCTGTTGTTCACTTATCGCCTCACGTCACCGAATCTTTCTTGAACGACTAGCCTCTTCCCACGACATATTTTAAGAGTATATACTCACGTCTCGTCACCGTATCGACATCGACGATTCTCGCATTGTAAACCACGAGGACTTGGTTTTCTTTTAAGGGGTAGGTACTGTAGCCACTCGTAAATTTCCCTATGATTTTTCGCGACTATATTTTTTTTTTCTTTCTTTTCGATCTATAAACACGACAAGTCACGAAATATTCTTCACCTCGACCTCGATAATAAAAACTTTATAAAATAAATATATAATAAACTTTTATATTTTTATCGGACCTCGGAACTCATTGGACTTTAAATTACCTCGTGACCTAACCCGACACGTAATGGGCCTCATAACCGGATCAAGCCCACACTATTTTCTTGGGCCTCGCTACCCTCTCAAGCCCAACCCCCTAGAAAACTATTTCGGGCCTAACATTTGTACACGACTAAATATAGGAGCCCAAACCACCCATATATTTTTTTGCTTTGGGCCTCGTCTATGTCACCTAGCCCATGATCATATTAGAAAAACCTGTAGTTAATATTTTGGGTGTTTCTTTCTGTTGTAACCGAACGAGCAAATAAAAGGGGAACCAAACATGAAAGTCAAATGCACCTCAACTAAGAATCCTAAGTCAAAGTGCTTGTGTTTGAAAAAGAGGAGACAATGACACCATACATAGCTACCCTAACTAATTGTTTATTAAACAAAACCATACCTTAAACACTACATTGACCTCTTAGACCTTAAAATCCAATGGTTTTTGTGACCATTGACTTGACATAACAAGAGAATGGTCATATCAAAGTGGAACACGTAAGTGGAGAACTACAAAGAGCAAATATCTTAACAAAAGCATTACCAAGACTAAAGTTCGTGACTATGCGATCAATATTAAGGAGGAGATTGTAAACTATAATCTCGACATTACTTCAAACTCGAAGGACCAAAGTTGCTCGTCAGAAACTCTATAACCGCCTAGCGGTTAATAGTCGTTAGAAATAGTTAAATAACCGTCAAGCGGTTACAAACGGTTACAACCGTTAGAAAAGGTTAACACCGAACCATTGCAACGTTTGGGAACGTACCCTTTCGTTTAGTATATATAGACGTGAAATGTAACATTACAAAGATTAGACGATTTAGTTATTCAAAGTTTATTATTGTTTGCATTTCATATCGACTCAATTTGGGACCTACACCCTATTGGCGTTGGCCGATAACCAAATGTAAAATAGTTGTCTTACAATTACCATGGCGACTCATATTTGCCCAAATCTCACTTCACGTCACAAGACTTTTGTTAGTAGGCAGTTAGCAGTATGCAGTAGCGGTTATTGAAAAGGTGGTGAGAACGCGTAAACTGCCCGTGATTGCTGGTGGATCAAAATCTTTCATTGAAGCAGTGCTTGTTGAGGATCCTTTCTATGGTTTTCAATCTAGATATGAGTGTTATTTCTTATGGATCGGATCAATGTTTCTTCACCTGTATTATACTCGTATGTTGGACGACACGTAATAGTTGATGCAGGTATAGTTTTATTGCTTTATGACTTCTCCGTACATTTTACAATGCGTAGTAAAATATCCCTTAATAATAAGACTCCAAATGTTGGGCAAAACATAATAATGATTACAAGAAACGATTAAGCAATCAAACAAAAACACAGATTTAAAGTGGTTTATTACGACATGATGGCCAATTACACAAGAGGCGTGCGTAAGTCCATCAGCATCCCTAAGCTACATGAATATCTACAAGCGAAGATCGACTAAAGTAGACCATGAGACTGCTGATGAAAACCTACTTAAAGTTGCTATATCTCACATCAAGTAAAACACATGCAAACTAACCGATGATTTTCAGGTATCAAAGATTTATCGACTAAAGAAACAACTCATTGGCCTATCTATCTTGTCGATGCAACCAATGTTTGAGAAACGAGGTAAGGAAGCCGAAGATATATAGGAAGAACTGTTGGAAAATGAGTTTTGCAAAATGAGTTTTTGCAAATTTTGGACACTATTTAATATATGTATATGTTATATATATTTATGTTTCTTAGTAGCTTTGCGTTCTCCTCGACGAGAGCTTCGCAACGTGCTAAAGTATGTCCAAAATGGAGTTGAAATGAATGAGATATCGTGTCTCAAAGTGAGGCACTTGAAACATAAAAACTTGGGAAAATGGGAGAATCCCACATCGCCCAAAACAAGAAATGGGAGAATCCCACATCGCCCAAAACAAAGTGAGGCTCATCACAAATATCAACAACCCCAGACTCTCTTGGGCTTGGGATAAGGATCTCAACATTAGACGATTCCATTTCCGAAATAGTACTAAGATGCTCATCCCCCATTATGAGAGAGTCAACGGGTTTAACAATGTTTGTAGCAATAGAATCATCGACCTCTTCCAAAATAACATCACTTCTCTCAACTGGCGTGAGTGAAGGGGAAGAGTCGGAAATGAAAGGCTCAGAAACGGGAGTGGGATTTCCACTCGGAGGAGTATAATCGTCATCAGAATCAGAATCGTAATAATAGGTAGTTGGACGATGTTGGATCACTTTCGCGGCCTCTTCAGCTAATAATTCACGATATGTTTTCTGATTAGGATCTTTTTCTTGAGCAGGTTCATGAAGCAATTCTTTTAATTCATTTAACTCTTGTAATATATTGAGAAAACCTTGGTGAAATTCTTGATCATCTGACGGAGTTTGCGGGTGAATTTCTTGGTATTGTGGAGGTGGGTTATAAGCATAGTCGTAATTATCACAAGGAACTTGCTCGTAAACAATCGGGTTCTGCATCTGACAATCGGAATTAACGTGCGGACCTCCACAATACTCACAACAGCATGATTGTTGTGACGAATAAGGGTAAGGTTCATAACCAAAGGTTGAGTTGTTAACTTGAACTTGACATTGAAAACCTTGGTGAGGACCACCACAATACTCACAAGAGTATGAATCCGGCTCATGGTACAGAGGTTGGTTAGGGAAATCGGTTGTCTCATAGTCAGGATTGTGGTGAAACTCGGTTCCTGATTTTCCATTGCTACAAGCGGGACAATTCCCACCATATTCGGGTCCGCTGCACCATATGCACAAGAGCTGATAAATCGAAGAATTATCCGTGATAGGCTCAGGAGTCACTTCGGGCTCAGAAACATATTCCATTTCCCTCACCGGAGAAGGAGTAGGAATCGAGGGTTCTCTAATTATGTCATTATAAAGAGTACTCTTTTGTTCTAGCCGTGCATAAAGACGGGCGAGATCTGGATTTGGATTAATAAAATTATTGCATACATCACAAAATCCATTCCGACAATTATTTCCGCACCAATCACATATACATTTCAAACACCGAAATTGATTTTCTTCCATACGGCTTTGGCAATGAAAACAATGACGATAATTGATCGTATCCATGAGAATCAAACATATAGAGGGTAAAAGAAAAGAATTATCGGGTTAAGAGGATAAAAGAAGAATATTTTTGGGTTTTTAAACATAAAAGGGAAAATAAATTTTGAAAAGGAAAATCTTTTTGGGTTTTTATATTTAAGAAAACACAATATTTTTGTAACCGTCACGTCAACCGGTGCTCGGTAGCTCTCAAAAGTACGCGCAGCGGAGCGGGAACGAAGAGTGGATCGTTCTTCAGTCTGCAATTTAATGTCAAGACTTTCCTTATACCCCGTGTATAGGTTGTACCTTCAAGATGAGCCGACGTAACAATTGACGTTTCAGTTTCTTTTGTTGGTTTTTTAATTTTTATGGTTTTGTAAACACTCTAGGAAGAATGTTTTGGTGTTTTTAGATTTTTTTTTTTTTTTTTGGGTTTTTGAAAAAGATATATATACAAAAACGACGGTAACTTCACTCGGGGAAGGATCTTCAAATACACGCGATTCGAGACGGAATACGAAAACTCGCTACAAGCCCTCCCCAGCAGCGGCGCCAAAAATTGATTTGTTAAAAATCAATTATGAGAGAAGTTGTGTAGTATTTGGGTAACTCAAACGTATTAGGTTTGAGCACCGAGATCGTTCCGAACGAGGGTTGAATGGAATTTCCAACTCACGTCGCGATTATCGGGATTTGAATAAGAGAAGGGGATAAAATGATGTTATCTAAACTACGGGATAAGGAAAGCATATGGGAATAAAATCTATGGGGAAATCCTAAGAACAAAGGCAAACTACGCAATTCTACACTAATACGCAAATACGGGATTTAAACGAAACGCGAATAAAATGCAAATACGTCTAATCTAAATCCTAAAAATAACCAAAATTACTTTTATGCTAAAAATGATATTAGAAAACTATAAATGAATTATAACTAATTTTTAGGAATTTTCTTGATTTTTTTTAGAATTAAAAACTAATTATTAACTTTAAAAATAAGACTAAATAACTAAAAACTATAAGAACAAAGGGGAAAATTATGAAACTAATTTTATAAAATCTAAAATATCCTAAGAGAATTTTCAAAACTATTTTTTTATTTTTCTGATTATTTTTCTATTTTCTACTAATTTAAAACTATTTTAATCTAATTTAAATTGTGAAAAATACCAAATAAAAGGGAAAAAATAAGGAAAAAAGTTTTTTATGCTTTTTATATTTTTCTTAAACTGGGAAAATTGAAAAATTATTTTTTTGAATTTTTTCTTAATTATTTGCAATTAAAGCTAATTAAAAATGATTAAAAACTGTTTTAAATTGAGAAAAATAACAAACAGTGACCAAAAATTATGAAAAACTCAGGAAAATTCTAAAATATTATTCTAAAGCTGTGAAAAATATAAAAACATGGGCTTATGTGGATGAAAATGAAACTGATGTGAAAAGTGCTTATAAATAAGCTAGTTAAAATAAGCAAAAGATTGAATCAAGCTATCAAACAGTAACTGAAGCTAATGTATGCTAAAATAAGCTAATAGCAACTAATTAACACTACTCCTAACCTCTAATGATCAGTCTACTAAGAGATTAAGCTAACTGCTTACTTAAGCAAAACAGGTTCTGACCCCCTACTTTGAGCTTATCCACAGGCTTATATAATAAGCTAAGGAGAAATCCAAAAGTGAGGTTCTCAAGACAACCAACCAGAGATACTATATCCAAATTTTCAGCTAATTAGGACTAGTAATGAAGAAGTTATAGATCAAATCAAAAGGCTGCTTATGGGACAGATGGCTGTTGATGCAGCAAACTGTTATGGCAAAAAGAGCTTATCAGCATGCTTGATAAGCTAACCTATAAGCTGTAAAGGGTCTAGACTAATGTAGAGATGCAAAAACCAGCCCTAAAGCTACCTAAACTAACTATTACTAACCAAATAACTTAATGGAATAAGCTGCAAATCAACTTAAAAGACTGAAATGGAAAGACTGATATGGAAATTTAGACTAAAATATAAGCAAACTTTAAGAACCTAATAATATAATGAACTAATAATGAATAAAGATGCACTAACAACAATAGAAACTAGTTTAAGCAAGATTAAAACCTGTTTGAGTCGTTCAACTTGACTGCCGGATCATGACTGTTTGGGACAGAAGCATTTATATGACAAAAAACAGTGAACCAAATGAAATCATTCAAACATTTGACTGACTGAACATAGTGATTGAAAAACCTTTAAAATCAGTAGCTAGACTTGCTTAAATCAAAATCAGCTTGAAAACGAAACTTAAATTCCAAAAGCAAGTTAAATCCAAACACCCCTTTATCAAGTACTAACTAAAACTTAACTTTGAAAAACTAATGAAATTAGATTGTGACTGAATTAAAATGAGTAATCTACTATCAAACTTAACCATAAAACAGAATAACACCAGAAATTTACCAAAACTTGATTTGACTTCAAGGTTTGACTATCGTTGACTTTTATTGACTTTTTGAAGAAAAAGAGATTAAGAACAATTGAACACAGAAATAACCTCACATAAGCTTATTAAAGCTTATGTGAGCTCCTACAAACAGAGATTAAGCACTTCTAAACAGTAAACAGTTATGAAAACAGATTTGAGCATTAAATGGAAAAGAAGGAAATTTGCATTAATGAAAACTAAGATTACAAGACTGGATTCGAAATTACACTACATTAAAACAGTAAATGATAATTAAAGTAAACTGGTAACAATTCTCTAAAAGCATGAGAAATTGGACAATCTAATCTTGTGAGTGAAAGGGGATTATATAGCTGATGAGGAGAGCTCTTCAGAAGCATCTAGGTCTTCTAATCATGTCCATTGACCATCCTTGTGACTCATCTAATTCATTCTCGTCCCTTGGATTGAATTGGTGAGGTGTTCACACCAATAAGAAAGCTCCATTATGCCACGCTGGCTATCTTGTGACACACACCCTCTGACACGTTGTCAGAGGGGTTCTAGAAACACTTAAGTGTGGGTAAATGAGGTGACATGTGGGTAAAAGGTGGGAGGAGGAGGGTAACAGTAACAATGGTTACTGGGTTTGTTTGGGCGCGTTGCTATTTTTATATATTTGTTTAAGTGACTTTGACCGGGTTTGTGGGTATTGACCGGGGTCCGAAGTTGGATATATTGGGTAAAAGGTGGGAACCGGGTATAGGGATTGGATTGGGTTGTGTTATTTGGTATTGGGCCGTGTTGTGTTATTTGTATTAGACTAAGGTTTAGATATAGGATTGGATTTTGGACTAGACCATTTGAACAAGGACCATATGTGTTAATTCTGAAAATTGAGGGACCATAAATGTAGTTTCTGAAAAGTAAACCAAGGACTAGACTTGTACATCTCCAATACTCCAAGGACTGAATTTGTAGATTCTGAAACTCCAAGGGACCAAACATGACAATTCTGAATCTTCAAGGACTAAATCTGTCATTTTGAGAATTGATTGCCCAAACTTGCAAATTCCTATCTCAGCCTCAGCTTTTGCACTCTTCTTTCTCTCGTGCTCGGTTTTTCTTCGGTTTTGGCTTCTTTTTTGTCTGTTTTAACATATCCGTACCTGCACAAGCAAAACCTCAAGAAACACGCAAATATTAAGCATTAACGGCTCTTTCTTGGTTATATTGGGTCTATTTTGATAATGAAAAGGTATGTGTTTTAGCACATACCAAAGACTTGGTTGTTCGTCTTCGTATTGAACAGGACAACAAGCTGGCTCAGAAAAACACGTATACGCCTGATTCTGCAAAGGCAAATATGGTTGAGCATGTTTCGTCATCTTCAAAGTCCAATGTCAAAGCTAAAGGCAAAGGAAAAGGAAAGAATGACAATAAGGGCAAAGGGAAGTCTGATTACCTTGCTCCTAAAGCTGCAATTGTGAAACAGAAGTTCCAAGGAGTGTGTTTCAACTGTGACCAGCCAGGTCACCGTGCTGCTAATTGTAAGATGCCGAAGCGGGTGACTCTACGCCAGGCTAATATGGTGAATGAAGATGTGGACATGATTTCTATGGGGTCTGATGTCATTGCCATGATCTCTGAAGTTAACCTGGTAGGTTCCAACAACAGGGAATGGTGGGTGGATACTGGGGCTACCCATCATGTGTGTGCTGATAAGAGTATGTTTCACTCTTTCAGAGCGGTTGATAGTGGAGAGAAGCTGTACATGGGCAACTCTGCAACTGCTGAAATCAAGGGTGAAGGAGATGTAATCTTGAAGATGACATCCGAGAAAGAGCTCAAGTTGACTAATGTCTTGTATGTTCCAGAGATTCGCAAGAATCTTGTGTCTGGTTGGCAGTTGAACAAGTTTGGTTTTCGTCTTGTTTTTGAGTCTGATAAGTTTGTTCTTTCTAAGAATCAAGTGTATGTTGGTAGGGGATATGCCCTGAATGGTATGTTTAAACTCAATGTAATGGTTGTTAAGAATGCTATCAATAAAATGAATTCTTCTGCTTACTTGATTGAGTCTTCAAATATGTGGCATGGCCGTCTTGGACATGTAAATTTTAATTCAATGCATCGCTTGATTAAATTTAATTGCATACCTAATGTTAGGAATTAGAAATTCCAGGTATTAAAGAGTCGGTCACCTCAAGCATATGTAATCGTTAGGAAGCTCGTAGTCGTAGTTCTTTTTAGTTAAGTAGTATTTAGTTAAGTAACACCGTGGAGGACGGACGGGTCTTTACCCACTGTATGCCTGATCCACAGCCCGAGGTGTGGCGATTTATGTAAGACTATAAATACTCTCTACCTTCCAAGGTAGAGAGTGGGAGCTCATAATAATATCTTTCACTTTCTCTCACTAAGTTCCCTAAACCTCTAACTTTCTCTCTCTAGAACTCCATTCATACGCGACTTTGTGTTATGGTTTGATGTGTATGTGAAAACTAATATCTTACAATTGGTATCAAGAGCCATGGTTAGATCATATCTCGCACATCTTTGGATTTTTAGTGGTTTTTAGGTGGTTTTTGAGTTTGAAAAGTTTAGTGGTTTGTGCATCATTTGGTTGATTTCTTGTGTTAAAGCTTAGATTTTGTTAGTACTTTTATGTTTAGAATCATCACAAGTGTTTAGGTTTTCATTTGGTAAGCTTGAATCATCTTGGTTGGGTTGTTTTTGGATTAAAAAGTGATGTTTATGTGGTTTTTCTTGCTAGCGACTTGATATACAGATTTCCTTCTTCGTAGCGACTTGCTTCACAATTTTGTAGCGAGTTACAGTTTTGGAGCTAGCGACTTAGACCTAGCGATTAACAGTACAAGTAGTGGACTCTCCACTACGGGTAGCGACTTGGTGGTAGCGACTTGGTCTGTAGCGAGTTGCTCTTTAGCGACTTGAATCTTTAGCGACCTGTGTAGCGAATTGCTGCCAAAATTTTGCTAGCGACTTGAGGCTTAGCGAGTTACTACTTAGCGACTTGCATTTGTCTAGCGACTTGGGACTTTAGCGACTTGGGAGTGTAGCGAATTAGGTGTTAGCGACTTGGGGCATTTTCTTCTAGCGACTTGGGTGATTGTTTACGGTTTTCTCTTGATTTAGTAAAATCCCGTGAAAGAATCTATTTCCCGGTTTAATCATAGAGTTATAAAATCCCGTATAATCTGTTAACATGTCTACCAACGTTCCTACTATCATCTCCACTGTTGCCGAGGATGTTCAAGCAGCTGGCTCAGATACTCGTCCACCCATGCTTGACAGAACTGACTACGATTCTTGGGCTCAACGAATCAGATTGTACTGCCTTGGAAAGGAAAATGGTGTCAACATTCTCAAATCCATTGATGAAGGACCGTATCGAGTTGAGACGACTAGAGATATACTTGATACTATTGAAGATGGAACTCCTATTTACGGAATGGACAGACCTAAAATGTATGATGAGCTTGATGATAAGGAGAAAAAGAGATTCGATGCAGATATCAGGGCTTCTAACATTGTTCTTCAAGGTCTCCCTAAAGACATCTACAAGCTGATCAATCACAACACCGAAGCAAAGGCAGTATGGGATAATGTCAAGATGCTTCTCTAAGGTTCTGAATTAACTATGGAAGACAGAGAATCACAACTCTATGACGAATTTGAACACTTCAAGATGAAACCGGATGAGAGTGTCTATGAGTACTATGTGAGATTTCATAAGTTGGTGAATGATATGAGGAACATCAGGATGACTATGCCTAACATTCAGCTGAACTCAAAATTTGTAAACAACATGAATCCCGAATGGCACAAGTTTGTCACCTCTGTGAAGCTCACTAAAGGATTGAAGAATACAAACTATGAGCAACTCTATGCCTTCCTCCTTCAGAATGAGAGACATGCTATGTTTAAAAAAATGATTCTTAATCAGTTTAAAACCAACCAGGGAGAGTCAAGCTCGTCTAATGACTCAACTGCCTTCTACTCAAACATCGGAATCACAACCAAAGCCTCACAAGTCATACCCTTGGGTAATGGTAATCACAAACTCATTCCTGATCCTATGTTCAAACAAGCTGATGCTGATGCACACGTGGGTAACTTCATTAATCAACTAGCTCTTCTGATTAGTCAAAACATGAATTCTCTCCCACAAACCAACAACAACCTCAGAACAGCATCTAACCCACAAAATCAAGCTACTGTTAAAGATGGAAGGATCGTGGTGCAACCAGTTCAGGAAAGACAGTATGATCAGGGAAGAGGTGGAGCTAGTAGAGGTTATGTTGGTAACCAGAATCGAGGAAGGAATGGTAACCAAGGTCAAGCTAAGCCGATCAAATGTTATAACTGTGGTGGTGAGGGACACATTGCAAGACACTGCACATCTCCAAACCGTCCACAGAATGCTGATTACTTCAGAGATAAGATGATGCTTGTACAAGCTCAGGACAATGGTGCTGCTTTGGATGAAGAGGAATTGCTGTTTCTAGCTGAGGGCAATGCCAAGACCTATGATGCAGATGTGGATGAGCTGCCTATTCAGGAGATAGGTCACAATCATCAGAATGCCTTTCAAGTCGCTGATTGTGATGCATACGACTCTGATGTGGATGATGGACCTACTGCACACACAATTTTTATGGCTAGCATTTCTCTAATGGTTTCTCCCAAGGTCTCTTCTTCACAACAAACTGGCTCATCCAAAGACAAACTCATCTCAGAGGTATTAAAACTATATGATGATGCTGATGTGCAACAGATGCATGACAAAGTACTATCAACTGAAACTATTGAATCAAATGTTGAAAATATGGGTAATATCGATATTGTCCCATATGATCAATATGTGAAACAAAGTGAAAGTGAAGTTGTACCAAGTGATGCATCTTCTGCAGTCAACAATGACTATGTTTTTTATGAATACACTACATGTGCCCCTGATGATTCTGTAATTTCTGAACTAAATGCCTATAAAGAACGTGTTGCTATTTATGAACAACGTGCAAAATTTGAGTTGACCACTCGTGAGCAGGAAATGGATGACCAAGTACGTACAGTCATTAGAAAAAGTAATTTTAGAGAAAAAGTATTGAAACAAGAGTTAAATTCCTTGCAAGAAAAGCTTTCTAAAACAGCTAAGCAAAAACAAGAACTTAAAGAAAATGTGAAAATGCTTAAGCAAGAATTTAATGCAAAGGAATCAAAACTCTTGAGAGACTTTTCTAATCTGAAAACTTTGAAAAACAAACTTGAAAACAAGTTGTACATACAAGGAAACACCATTCAGACTGCTCACATGATCACTAAGCATAGAGTTCTAAGCGATAAGCATAGTGTTCCCATTATAGATAAACCCAACCCTGAGTACGGAAAGATAGCAAAAACAACTCAAAGTGTGATCTATGATGGCAATGAGATTCTTAAACCTAGACAAAAACCTAGTTGCGTTGAGTGCACTGAGGATGATAAGAAACTAGATGAAATCACTAGGGAGAAGATGAATAAGAAACTAAATGATCCTAAATGCAAAGAAAAAAAATTATTATCACTCCTCATGACTACAAGAAGGAAAACTGGATTTCCTTGAACAAGTTTAAGCCTCAGACATTGCTGACTCCCGAACAAGTTTTCTGGAAAATGGATTTAGATAAGCAGAAAGCTGAAAATATTGTTGAAATAAACCCTCCCCTTTGTAAAATGCCTAGAGCGACTGTGTATCCTCCTAATACACCAATGCATCTCGTTCCGAGAACAATTGCCACTAAAAGCAAGACCTTAATTAGCCAATATGTTATATTTCAACTATTTGTTGATTTTGAGAAAACTTGCAAGAAAAGGATCACACCCACTGGTATAACTGAAGGAGAAAGGGGTTTTGAACAAATGAAAGAATGTTATTTAACTGAGGTCATGCCTTTCTTTAAACTTCTAAAGGATCACTTTGAGAGTCTTAAAAAGGGGATAGAAACTGATATTAAGGGAATGGAAAAGGAATTTGATGCAATGATTGTTGAAGTTAGTGACTATGAGCGTGCACTAAAATATAATGAGATTGAGAGGAAGAACTTGCATACATTAAATGAGACTCTTATTACTGAATGTGTTGCTCAAGATGTGTTTTTCACTGCGCCAAATTGCTCTATTAATGCTTCCCAATTTCATGAACTATCTGTTGCCCTGAAAGTCTCTCATGATCGTGTCATTGAGCTTGAAAAAACTAATTCTAAACTAAACGAGAAATTGAACTGGATGATCACGACAATTTGGTTAAACATTTTTCTAAACTAGAGGTTGAGCATTTTAATTTACAACTAAAATATCAACATCTTAAAGAAAATGTCAAAACTTCAAATATCAAGACATCCTCAGATGCTCCAGAGTTTGATGCAGTTTTTCAAATTAACAAACGTGATGAACAGATTCAAGCTCATTGCAACACGATCAGAAAGTTGAAAGCCCAAATCTCTCAATTAAAGGGTCAAACGAACAATATAACAGGCTCCCAAATGCCTCCTCCTTTAGACTCTCAGATTTCTCAAACGTTTCATCTTCAAAACCTAGTAAATGCATTACAAAAGGAAAATGAAAGTTTTCTAGAAGAAAATGAAAAAGTTAAACGTCATTTCAATGAGTTATTTGAATCAATAAAGGTCACTCGTAACAAAAATAACGAACAAATAGCTTCATTGCAAAAGGAAATTGAGAATATGAAGAGTCAGGTAAAAGGGAAAATGCCTATGACCAATGGGGAGAATGGTGTATCAAAGGTTCACTCTTGTAATAAATATGCTTTGTCTGTGAATTATGTCCCTCCTCATCTCAGGAACAACAAACTTGCTGTTCAAACATACTTCTCATCCCTTAAGGATTGCTTAGAATGTCTGCGTGAGATTGTTGAAGAGGATAAGTTAGAGAAACCTCGTGATAATGCAATTGGACATGCATGCTTATATGCCAAACGATCTCAAGAAATCTTAGAATGCTTGATCACAATATGCCCAAAGTCATTAGGTGAGAGAGTTAATCCTTTGATTCCATGCTCGATGCCTAATGCCAAGTATGATATTCATTCGATTCCTAGTGCTTTGAATATGAACCGTAGTGTGCCTTTAAGTAGTTCAGATTCCAGATCTGTCAATGCTAAGAAAGAGAACTCAAGTGTACCTTCTAGGAGGAATACAAATATCAGTACTTCTAGTTTCAAGAAAGTGAACCTTAGTGTGCCTGCATGTAGTTCAGATCCCAGCACATCTAAACAGGTGATGCAAAGAGTAGTAAAACCAACTAATGTTCCCATTCCCTCTACAGGAGTAATCAGTGACATTAAAGGGAGCAGGTCAAAGTCTCAAGACAATACAAGGAATGATAGGACCTCGCAAGCTAAGAATGTGCACTGGAAAAGAGTAGAAGAACAGTCTAGGAACTTTAAGTTTGAATCGAATAAAACGAATCGTGTTGATTCTAGTATTAGCCTTAGGCGTACTGTAATTAATTCGAATTCTGATACTATTTGCAAACCTTGTATTGATGTCTGCTTGAATTATGTCTCCAATCATGAATGTGGTGTTAATGCTCTGCCTAATGATGCTAATTGTCCAGTTAATATTGTTAATGCTAAAACTCATGCTAAGAAGGCTAAAAGGCAAAAATGAAAGAAAGTTAGAAAATAGTGGAAACCCACAGGAAGAACATTCAGTAAAATAGGCTATTATTGGATACCTGTTGGTCATAAGACTAATCAGATAATGCCCACTAGAAAATGGATGCCTACTGGTAGAACTATTCCCTTAAGAAGTGATCACACTGTGAACAGGGCTAATACAGACACTAGTACTGCATCTATTCACAATGATTCCATTGCCTCATTTTCTGATATGAATGCTTCTATTTCTGATGTGGGTGTTCCAACCATTGTTACTAACCAAATGGATCCCATTCTTGCATGGGGATCCCAATTATCCAGTTATCCATTCTTGTCTGTGTTCAACTGCAGATCGTTCAAATCGTTCTGTGGTACCTGGACTCAGGCTGTTCCAAGCATATGACTGGTGACCGGTCACGGCTCATGAACTTCGTGAGCAAATTCATCGGGACTGTTAGATTCGGGAATGATCATTTTGGTGCTATTATGGGTTATGGAGACTATGTTGTTGGAAAAAGTGTTATCTCCAGAGTTTACTATGTAGAAGGTCTTGGTCACAATTTGTTCTCTGTTGGTCAATTTTGCGATTCGGATCTAGAAGTAGCCTTCAGAAAACATACCTGCTTCGTTAGAGAACTTGATGGTAAGGAACTTTTAAGAGGCTCACGAGGTTCAAATCTACACACCATCTCCATCGAAGATATGATGAAGTCTTCTCCAATTTGCTTGCTGTCAAAGGCTTCTAAAACAAAGTCATGGTTATGGCATCGTCGTCTCAATCACCTGAACTTTGGCACCATCAATGATCTCACCAAAAAGGACTTAGTTGTAGGTTTACCTAGACTCAAGTACGAAAAGGATCATCTTTGTTCAGCATGTCAATTGGGAAAAAGCAAGAAGTATGCCCATAAACCCAAACCTATTAACTCTGTCACTGAAGTTCTTCATATGATTCATATGGATTTATGTGGACCAATGAGGGTGCAGAATATCTTTGGGAAGAAATATGTGTTAGTTGTGGTTGATGATTACTCTAGATTCACCTGGGTCAAGTTCTTAAGGACAAAGGATGAAACTCCTGATATCATCATCAAACTCATCAAACAGCTGCAGGTTCGACTTAACAAAACCGTCAGAATTATCAGAACAGATAATGGAACTGAGTTTGTCAACAAACAACTTAGTGAATTCTATGAAAGCATTGGAATCAGCCATCAAAGAAGTGTTCCACGAACTCCTCAACAGAACGGTGTAGTTGAAAGACGAAATCGAACTCTTGTTGAAGCCGCTAGAACAATGCTGATTTACTCAAAGGTTCCAATGTTTCTCTGGGCTGAAGCAATTGTCACTGCATGCTACACACAAAATCGTTCTCTGATTCACACTGTTCATGGAAAAACTCCATATGAACTTGTCCACAACAGAAAACCTAATCTCTCTTTCCTTCGTGTGTTTGGTGCATTGTGTTATCCAACTAATGAGGGTTAAGACTTAGGCAAACTTAGGGCTAAAGCTGACATTGGAGTATTTGTAGGATATGCACCAAACAAAAAGGGATACCAAATCTACAACAAAATAACCCGAAATATCATGGAAATAATTCACGTTATGTTTGATGAGCTGACCGGTCAAATGGCTCCTGGACACTCCAGCTCAGGACCCGCACTTCAAAACAGTCCCATTGGTTCATCCCTTGTTCCAAACTCCTCTCAAGAAACTCCATATGTACCTCCATCTGAAGATGATTTAAAGAAATTGTTTGATCCTATGTTTGATGAACTTTATGAGTCAAGTACTAATGAGGTGTTGATCCCTACAACATAGGATGCTCATATTCCTGTGAATGAAGTCAATCCCTCAGTCTCAATATCGTTAAGTCAAGAAACGCCTACTGCTGATCCTTCCGTCTCATCAACAAATCATCATTCTTCAAATGTACATCATGGAACTGTTTCTGGCATCAATGATGAAGTTAATCCCTTTGCTACTCCTGAAGATGTTCCATTTGAAAACATATTTGCTCCTGAATCATCATCAGAACCATCTTCTTCAGGAGACATCGACTCTGCTACCTCAGTCCCTCAACAACTGCCACATGAACACCTTAGAAAATGGACTCACGATCATCCACTAGACAACATCATTGGAAATCCCTCTCGTCCTGTATCAAAACGGAAACAACTTGCAACCGATGCCTTATGGTGCTTCTTCAACTCCGTACTATCTAAGATCGAACCAAAAGATGTTAAAACCGCCATGAATGAAGATAGTTGGTTCAATGCCATGCAAGATGAAATTCATGAGTTTGATCGACTTGATGTATGGGAGTTAGTACCTGCTCCAGACTGTGCTATGATTATTGCTCTTAAATGGAACTTCAAAGTGAAACTTGATGAGCATGGTGATGTGTTGAAGAACAAGGCTCGATTAGTTGCTAAAGGATACCGTCAAGAGGAGGGTATTGACTTTGAAGAATCTTTTGCTCCAGTTGCTCGAATCGAGGCAATCAGAATCTTTCTGGCTAATGCTGCTAGTAAGAACATGGTAGTCTATCAGATGGATGTAAAGACGGCATTTATGAACGGAGATCTTAAAGAAGTCGTCTACGTCAGCCAACCTGAAGGATTTGTGAATCAAGAGCATCCTACTC
The DNA here is from genome assembly GCA_019973895.1 of Chrysanthemum seticuspe. Lineage (NCBI taxonomy): Eukaryota > Viridiplantae > Streptophyta > Magnoliopsida > Asterales > Asteraceae > Chrysanthemum > Chrysanthemum seticuspe. Next base: position 222,102,327 of record BPTQ01000002.1, read on the forward strand.
ACGTTTATCGTTTGAAGAAGGCTCTTTACGGTTTAAAGCAAGCTCCAAGGGCATGGTATGATACACTGTCAAAGTTTCTTCTATCTACCGGATTTAGCAAAGGAGCAGTTGATCCTACACTGTTCACCAGGAAGTCAGGCAAACATTTAATTCATGTTCAAATTTATGTTGATGATATTATTTTTTCCTCGACAGACCCAATGGAATGTGATCGTTTTTCTAATGAAATGAGTTCAAAATTTCAAATGTCAATGATGGGACAAATGTCATTTTTCTTGGGATTACAAATTTCACAAAGTCCCGGAGGCATTTTCATAAATCAATCTAAATATGCAACAGAGATCTTAAAGAAATTTGGATTTGATTCAAGTGACCCTGTTGACACCCCCATGATTGATCGAACCAAACTAGATGATGACCACTCAGGGATCATGATTGACCAAACGAAATATCGTAGTATGATTGGATCCCTGATGTACCTCACTGCTAGTAGACCAGACATCTTGTTCGCTGTGTGCATGTGTGCTAGATACCAGGCTAAGCCTACTAAAAAGCACCTTGAAGAAGTTAAACGAGTCTTTCGCTATCTCCAAGGAACCATCAATATGGGTCTTTGGTACCCGAAGGACACCGGTATGTCACTAACGGCCTATGCAGATGCTGATCATGCAGGTTGTCAAGATACACGTCGAAGTACGTCTGGAGGTGCTCAGTTTTTGGGTGATAAGCTTGTGAGCTGGTCTTCAAAGAAGCAAATGAGTACTTCTATTTCCTCTACAGAGGCTGAATACATAGCTATGTCATCCTGTTGTGCTCAAATCTTATGGATGAGATCTCAATTATCTGACTATGGCTTTGAATTCAACAAAATCCCTTTGTACTGTGATAATAAAAGTGCTATTGCTCTCTCATGCAACAACGTTCAACACTCAAGAGCAAAGCATATCGACATTCGACATCATTTCATCAGGGAACAAGTGGAAAAAGGTGTGGTGGAACTCTATTTTGTGAGGTCTGAATATCAGTTAGCAGACATCTTCACCAAAGCTCTTCCAAGAGAACGTTTTGAGTTTATTCTTCCACGTCTTGGCTTAAAAAGCCTTCAACCAGAAACACTCAAACGTCTTCAGGAGGAAGACGAGGAGTAAAGGTCTATCTTCATCTGTCTCTTGTATATATCTATTCGAAAATCAAAATACAAAATTATAAAACCTTCAAAAATCAAATAGAAAAATATAAAACTTTCAAAATCCATAAAAATTTGAAAAATTCGAAAAATCTTCAAAAAATATTGTCATTTTGTCATGTTTCTCTCGATTCGATTATATCTACGGTCTTGTTGTTGTCATTCAAAGAATTACACGGGACTTTAGATATTGTTCGAATTTTTTATTATTTAAAAAAAAAAAATCAAAAAATCAAAAATATTTTTGGGAGAAAGAGAAACAATGGTTTATTGTCATTTTCAGGAAATAACCCGGTTTTAAAAGAAAGAACAGAGCCATGTTTTACCATGTTTTCAAATTCCATGCTCTGATTCTATAAACATTTATCTGCTGAAAACTAAATGCTTTAAAAAAAATAACTCGGTCTCTATTTTTTATAATCATCAGGACTTATTTGTCAAAATCTCTATCTCTCAATCAACAACCTATGTCATTGATTGAGGGGGAGAATGATTTTAATTAAATTAAAAAGTTATTTGGCATTCAATTGTTTTCAAAAGATATTCATGCATGTTTTATCAATGAAGTTTAAAGTCTTAAAATCCGATCCGTATCAGTTAAAACGCTTTCATAATCAAGTCACAATTCCCCTTAAAAGCTTTCTAAATCAATTTAAATCAATAAGAGATCACAAATCTCAAATGATTTGATAATTGTGATCGGGGGAGAATGTGTGATTTAAATTGGATTTAAACTGATAATTCGGTAGATGGTTTCATAAGGATGTACATGCTATCCTTCACACATGTGACAAATGATTTCAAATTTTCCATGCACATGTTGAGGGGGAGCATCTATCTTAAAACCTATGATTTGAAACGTGATCAACTTATCTCAATGTGCAGGTTCCCTCTAGTATGTGCAAAACTCTTTTCAAATCTCGAGGCACATATTGAGGGGGAGCAAACTTATGAAAACCTCATCCTTCCTGGAAATGCTTTATCTTCTTGATTTGATCAGGGAAGTGAAGTTGATATCTTTTAGAAAAAGGTAATCAAAGAAGTAAATTCTTCCTCTTGCCTCCGTGTGCAAAACGATTTCAAACATTTGATGCACATGTTGAGGGGGAGCACTTGTTCTAAAAATATCAAAAACAATTCAGGTGCAAAATGTTTTGATAATATATCACAAGTATCTGGATTGATTTTCAAATGGTTTTCAATTGGTTCCATATGGAAGATGAACAATACCTAATAGACCGACCAACTTTACTTTATGTACGGTGATATAAGGATGATAAGGTTAGGTATTGGTTCCCATGATCCGCCTGAACCGGAGGGATCTACCCAGGGACGATTCACTAGTTAGTGTAGAGTTCTTAGGTATGATGATAAAAGGAGAAAAATGAGATATGGGAAGAGTGCGGACTGAGTCTGAGCTAGTACTGAAATAAACCCAACAAGGTTCTAGCTATGAAGTCTCGGTAAGCACTGAAGGGGTTGAAGAATCAAAAAGAATTGAATGAGAAAATGGTGAAAACAAATAGCCCTCCATTTATTCAACCTTAGGGCAGAAACCGGGTTCAATTCATATGCTACTGATGGTAACATCGGTATTGAAGACAAGACGTCATGGACCCAGTGACGCACTACACTTCAACTTTCCAAACCACTCAAGTTCCTCTTAAAAGGACTTGTTTCATTCTCACGGGGAACCGACATTATCTATCGACTTTCTCTTAGAGATTGTTGATATTGGAGAAGGAGACCCTCTCCCTAGTCTCCGGCACAGGATCCAAATATGCACAAAATTGAGTCTAGAGCCTCGAGATCATCAATCAATCTCATTAGGACACTTTCAATGAAGACTCTCTGCTTCACACAATGTGGAAAGAGAGATTATATCTTGAGCCCTACGCATTATCCTTGTGGTATTGCCAGAACATCTGAGTGATATGCATACATATTCACAATGAAGATGGAAAACCTTCTGGAGCCAACATCAAACAAGCTCCTGGTAGGTGGCATGTGAGATCTATTCATTAGATCAACCATGTGACAACTGAACAGAAACAATGGGGCGATTCAAGTCTTGAATCAATCCTGGTTCAGGTTATGGATTGACGGATACCTTTGAAAAACCGGTCTTTGTGCTTAACAACTCTTTTCTTTAGCACATCGACCGTGTACTCATTTTTCAAACCAAAAGGTGTTTTTATGATTGATAATTGATTTTCAATAAAACCTTCGTTGTATTGCAAAAACAATTTCTATTGAGCAATACACGATTGTTTTTCAAATCTCTTTTCATCAATCAGTGGACTTAAAATTCGCTGGTTCACTCACTCCGTGTTGTCTTCTTTGAGATGTTCCGGTTTGAGAACAGCTAGAGCAGCTGCGAAACCCTGTCAAGGAAATTCTTCGGAATTATACCTGATCACAGGCAGTACATGTACTGATCAACGGGGAACCGTGGGTCGTGTACCTCAATTCAACGAAAGTGATCAAAGACACTTTCGTGCGATTTATTGCTAACTGTTGTATGCAGGTACGCCCGACGTTTGCAGCTGATCAGAATGAAGCGGTCAATCCATAGCCGCATGCTCACTTAACACATTCAACTCAAAAGGAATCATGATTAGTGCATCAATGACTCTGATATTTTCACTCCATGCTTCTGCTACGCTGCTGCCAATATCTTGAATCAACGAATGCTTCTGCTACGCTGCTGCCAATATCTTGAATCAACGAAAGCTTCCGCTACTCTGATGAGAAGATATCATGATCCAGAATGTGAGCATGTCGGTCCTAAAGTCACAACATCACATAATACTAACACCACAATGGATGTCTCAGAGATTTTTTTATAGCTGATGATCTCAAAAGCTGGCTCATAATTATTATCACGTGGATCAGTAAAAGACCTCCACTTGGAGTAACCAAACATGCAATATGAAGAATCAATGACTACGAGCTTAGGAGCAAAGTACTACATCAAGAATGCAAGAACAATTGTTAATGTAATATCTATTTGTATTCAATGTAATTTTGGTACATGATTGAGGTGACCTCCCTTAAGGGGAGATTGTTAGGAATTAGAAATTCCAGGTATTAAAGAGTCGGTCACCTCAAGCATATGTAATCGTTAGGAAGCTCGTAGTCGTAGTTCTTTTTAGTTAAGTAGTATTTAGTTAAGTAACACCGTGGAGGACGGACGGGTCTTTACCCACTGTATGCCTGATCCACAGCCCGAGGTGTGGCGATTTATGTAAGACTATAAATACTCTCTACCTTCCAAGGTAGAGAGTGGGAGCTCATAATAATATCTTTCACTTTCTCTCACTAAGTTCCCTAAACCTCTAACTTTCTCTCTCTAGAACTCCATTCATACGCCACTTTGTGTTATGGTTTGATGTGTATGTGAAAACTAATATCTTACACCTAATTTCCATATTGACTCAAAATATAAATGTGAAACTTGTGTTGAAGCCAAACTTACAAGAGCATCTTTCAAATCGGTTGAACGAAAAACCGAACCACTTGATATGATACACACTGACATATGTGATTTGAAATCACTACCCACAAAAGGTGGCAATAAGTACTTTATCACGTTTATTGATGATTGTACAAAGTATTGCTATGTTTACTTACTGAAAAGTAAAGATGAAGCTATAGACAAGTTTGTTCTATACAAAAACGAAGTTGAGAATCAACTTAGTAAGAAAATCAAGGTGGTCCGAAGTGATAGAGGAGGTGAATATGTGTCTCCATTCGCTGACCTATGTGCAAAACATGGAATTAGACACGAGTTCACTGCTCCCTATTCACCTCAGCAGAACGGTATTGCCGAAAGGAAGAACCGTACCTTGAAAGAAATGGTTAATGCCATGTTGATAAGTTCTGGTCTAAGCCAGGACATGTGGGGGGAAGCCATATTAACGGCTACTTATCTTTTAAATAAGATACCTCGTAAGGAAAAGGAAGAGACCCCTTATGAATTATGGATGGGAAGAAAGCCATCATATCAGTACTTACGAGTGTGGGGGTGTCTAGCAAAGGTAGCTATACCGACTCCCAAGGCCCAGAAGATTGGACCTAAATATGTGGATTGTATATTCATCGGATATGCTAAGAATAGCAGTGTTTATCATTTCATTGTACATGATTCAAAAAATCCAGATATACAAAAGGGTACATTAATGGAATAAAGGAATGCTTCATTCTTTGAAACTATATTTCCTTGTTTAACGAAGGAAACTGGAAATTCATCTAGAATAGATGACGAAGTTGTCCAAGATAAGAGACAACGAGATGATAATGATCTCCAGGATGAGAGACAAGATCAAACTGAGGAAGAAGAAGTTGAACCTAGAAGAAGCAAAAGGGCAAGAACCGAGAAATCGTTTGGACCCGATTTTGTTTCTTTTATGGTTGAAAACAAACCTACTTCATACCGAGAAGCGGTTACTTCCTCAGAAGGGCCTCAATGGAAAGAAGCCATTAAAAGTGAAATAGATTCTATTTTACAAAACCATACCTGGGAGCTCGTGGATTTACCTCCTGGTTGTAAACCACTAGGCTATAAATGGATCTTCAAGAAGAAGATGAAAGCCGATGGCACCATTGACAAGTACAAAGCAAGATTAGTAATCAAAGGATTTAGACAACGAGAAGGTCTTGATTACTTTGATACATATTCGCCTGTTACGCGAATAACATCGATTAGGATGATACTTGCTATTGCCGCTTTAAGAAATTTGGAAGTTCACCAAATGGATGTGAAAACGGCATTTCTAAACGGAGATTTAGAAGAAGAAATCTACATGAATCAACCTGAGGGTTTCATGGCTCCTGGACAAGAGAACAAAGTTTGTAGGCTTGTTAAGTCATTATATGGCTTAAAGCAAGCTCCCAAACAATGGCATCAAAAATTTGACCACGCCATGCTAGAGAGTGGTTTCAAAATTAATGAATGCGACAAATGTGTTTATGTCAAAGACACAAATAGTGGATATGTAATCTTGTGTTTATATGTTGATGATATGCTTATCGTTGGCAGTAACGACAAGATGATCAAATCTACTAAAGATATGTTGAAATCAAAGTTTGACATGAAGGATATGGGTTTGGCTGATGTGATCCTTGGAATAAAGATCATACGAACTCATAATGGACTTGTGTTAAGTCAAGCACATTATGTGGACAAAATTCTTAATACTCATAATGCGGGGGATTCCGGCCTAGCTAGAACTCCAATTGACACCAGTAAGCATCTATCTAAAAATAGAGGCTTAGGTGTTGCTCAATTAGAGTATTCAAGAATTATTGGCATGTTAATGTACTTAATGACAGGTACCCGACCTGACTTAGCATATGCTGTTAGCAGGCTAAGTAGGTATACTAGTAACCCAAGCTATGCACGTTGGGCAGCTATGACTCGGGTACTTCACTATTTGAGATACAGTCGCGATTATGGACTGCATTATGATCGATATACAGCTGTTATCGAAGGATACAGTGATGCAAATTGGATATCTGACATAAACGATTCTAGATCGACTAGTGGATATGTGTTTACACTAGGAGGGGCAGCTATATCTTGGAAGTCTTCCAAGCAAACGGTTATAGCTAAGTCCACGATGGAATCAGAATTTATCGCGTTAGATAAATGTGGACAAGAGGCGGAATGGCTACGTCAATTCGTAGAGGACATACCAAGGTGGCCTAAACCGGTAACGGCCATTAGTATACATTGTGATAGTCAATCGGCAATTGGCAGAGCTCATAGCATAATGTATAATGGAAAGTCCAGACATATCCGTCGTCGACATAATTCGATACGACAACTACTCTCAACAGGAGTTATCTCAATTGACTATGTGAAGTCAAAGGATAACATCGCGGATCCGCTTACGAAAGGCTTAAGCAGAGAGTTAGTAAGTAAGTCGTCTAGAGGAATGGGACTAAAGCCCTTGAAGGAATGAGTTTCTATGAAGGAAAACCTAACCCAGTTGACTGGAGATCCCAAGATCTGGGTTCAATAGGACAACCTAATCATAGAAATGTGGGGGAAGTCACGTCAATGTGGGGGAGTTACTAAATATTGTAACTTTCCTAGTCCATTCCTATAACAAATGTGACTTGTTGAGAGGTTAAACATATGGCTATAATGATTCAGGATGAAATCATAAAGCATAATGATTCAAGATGAAATCACAAAACATATGTTTTTAATGATTCAAGATGAAATCACCTATGTGAGAGAGAAGTGGGGTCGCTTCGAAGGGAAATGTGGGGGTGCAATTCCTAAGAGCTCTTGCAGAACCAGGCTAGTGTTCATGACCATAACGAACACGACTATGAGGACTTGACATTGTCAGGGAGAGTCTTGTGTAAAGTGTAATGTCGTCTACGTAAATGGATAATGAGTTCAAGGACATCGCGTCTACTCAGATCTAGGAGACTAAGTGCATCTCACAAGGGAAGGTTCAAAGGGTAACACCTACCTATCCTATGCAAGACTTAACCGCAGAAATTTCACCGAAACTTTCGTGTGTTTTCGACCGATTTCCATTCATGTGGGGGATTGTTGGAAAATGAGTTTTGCAAAATGAGTTTTTGCAAATTTTGGACACTATTTAATATATGTATATGTTATATATATTTATGTTTCTTAGTAGCTTTGCGTTCTCCTCGACGAGAGCTTCGCAACGTGCTAAAGTATGTCCAAAATGGAGTTGAAATGAATGAGATATCGTGTCTCAAAGTGAGGCACTTGAAACATAAAAACTTGGGAAAATGGGAGAATCCTACATCGCCCAAAACAAGAAGTGGATGCTTGTTTATAAGGAAATTGTAGTTTTGGCTATCAAATTCCTTTAGGTTGGTTATGCTCCCACTCCTACGTGCGCGCGCGCAGGGGGGTGCAGAAAATGGGATTTCCGGGTCAAAATGAGTTCGAAGCTTCTGAACTCATGCGAGCCCGCGCGACCTGCGGACACGAATGCAGCTCCGAAGCCTCGCATACGTGCGTATCTTTTTGCTGCAGTTTCGAGTTTCATTTTTTCCAGATTTTCTGTAAATCTATTTTAGGAATAGATTGAAACTTATCAAGTAAGTTTAACAGAAATCAGTTTATGTTTTTAAAAGATATGCAAATCTGTTTTATATATTAAAAGATTTGCGAATCTGTTTTAGAGATAACAGATTTTCGTTTATATGGCTGAAATATTTTCTTGGAGGACAAGTTGAGTCTTCAATATAAATACAGTCATATGTCTCATTCGTTCTGTGCATTCAGAAAACGCAGCTCCTTACCAGACGAGTTCCAGTAGCTTTTTGATCAGAAACACGCGAGTCTTTCAGCGATCTTTCAGGCAAGTTTGTCAGGTCCGGCTGTGCAACAGCTGCGTACGTTGTACCCTGGGAAACAGACGGCGAATCTGTTTTAAGGGAATCGTATTCAATACGAGCCTCGTACAAGAGTCTTTACTGCTTTCGTTTATTCAGTTCTATAGTGTCTGTCTTCTGCTTCTACCCCGTTATGTCTGTTTAATTTACTGTTTTGTTTCTGTTAATTTATATACTGTTATTCTAATCTGATTTTATTAATTAATAGTGTACACAGTTTCCCACAAGAACAAGTGCTACAACCATCCTTAAAACTACCTCGTGATTTCCTCAATAAAAACAAGAATTATGTTCATCATCATATCTACTAAAGTCCATAAATTAAAAGTTCACAACATGTACTGCTATAAAATTTCCAGTTAAATATTTGGATCCCTTGGATCATTGATCCATTAATTTGATCCAATGGGAGTTAAATTTGCTGTTCCTATTTGAAATTTCAGTATGGGTGAAAACTTTGACCTTCTCGACAAAAGTGTGTCTTTCCTTAGGCTTGAGACTAATCAAAAACGGTTTTGATATTTCCATGAAATCTACATTATATTGTTGTTTGTACTACGTACCGCATTAAAGGAAGCCTTTTTGCAAGCGACGGGGCAATGAAAAGGTGTTAAGAGTCTTCAAAGGATAGGTTACAAACCGGACGCTTAGTCTAATCAAGATCAATGCCCATGGCATCAAGATTACATCTAGTCGGTAAGCGATCATTACCCAACTGCCAAGGGATGCATGTTAATCTTAATGGGACATTAATGCAAAAAAGTGTACATTTTGCAAGAGTACGTATGGATGTACCTTGATTAGATAAAATTAAATTTGTGCTCAAGATGTGAAAGTTAAAGCTTGTGTATTATTTTATCAACTTCTTATTACAAGACTGTATACTGTTTACATTCATTTAACCAAACTCTTAATTAAAAAAATGATTAAAAAAAAAACCAGAGTTAGAGTTGAAACAACTCGAATAATAAACGATTATAGCATTATTGATTTGATAATGAAATTAAAAATAGAAAGGTATTTAGTATCGTCACGTCACGTGAAGTCGTGCATATGAATATTTAATTATGAGTAGACAACGAACGTGACAAAAAAAAGATACGAAAAAATGTAGCGTGCAGAAGGAACGACAAAAGCTTGTGGACCTTGTGGTAACACACGATAACGACGCTCGGCACACACGCCATCACACGCCCACACGAGTTAATTAAAAATTATGTCCGTCAAAACTAAAATAATAAAGAAAGAAGCCATTTATTCTTGTAGGTCTCTAAAAATTAAAATAAAAAAGTGTAATTTGGATCAGTTGTTTCATAAGCAAAATATTAAATGGTCGATCACTTTCTATACAAAAAGGACATTTAAGTGATTTTTGTGATCCCACCCTACAAAAACATGTGGTATCATAGAGTACAAGATATCGTGGATACCAATAACACATTATTGATATGTCACACCATCGTCACATCATACACCTCCCAATAATTCACCAATAACTCAAACACCCTCCCTCATAACACACCAATAACATATTATTAAGTCCACAAAATACCACACTAAAAATATCCTCACTCACAATCCACTAAAAAAAATAAAAAGAAATAGCAAAATTTTGTTCTCTTTCTCATTTGGCTTGAGCTACTCTACCAACTCAATTCCCTTTTGCTTTGTGGTTGGCTTGTTGCATGGTATGGTTTAACATGCCAACCATCCATATTTTTTACAATTGGCATGTTAATCATGTTCCATACCCACTACTCTTATAAATAACTAGCACTTTCCGGTTTTTCAAAAAAAAGCCAACGAAATTACAAGTTTCTCAAATTTGTATAAACGCGATAACCAAAATACATGCTAAATTATACTACCTCCGTCCCAAAATAAATATCCAGTTTGACTCTGAAAAGTCAAACTGGTTCAACTTTGACCTTATCTATTTTTGCGGGTGTTATATATACGGATGGCCAAAAAACCCGAACATGACGGGGAAACCCGAAACCCGAACTTTTTGGGGCGGGGCGAGGCGTGCTTATCGGGTTTTGGGGCAGGTTTTGGGGCCTTAACGGGGATTCTTATCGGGTTTGGGGCGGGGACGGGGAACATCATCTCCGCCCCGCCCCGAAATACATATATATACATATAAATATGTGTATACACATAAAATATTGTGTTAATATTTGCGTACTAAAAATGTAATTCTTTAATTTTTGTTAGTTTTTGTAATATTTCAAATTGTGATGATAGAAGCTTGTTTTGTGTCATAATATTCTAAAAAATTATCGAATTATTCCAATACTTAATTTATTATTAATAAGATCTCGCTTCAAGTTATTTCATAAAATTATAATGTTAATAGTGTAAAAATAAGAGTAAACGGGGAACAACACGAGTATAATGGAGCATCACGCTCAATAAAGACAACCCGATAAGACCCCAATGGGGAATGAGGCGGGTTTTGGGGAGCATCTCGCCCCAACGGAGCGCCCCGATAAGAACCCCAATAGGGATTGGGCGGGTTTGGGGATGACTTTTGTAATCGGGTTTGGGGATGTGGATAACTGCCTAGCCCAAAACCCTCCCATTGCCATTTCTAGTTATATAATACTTGATGCAAAATATATGAATGGATTGGGTTTTAAATATGTTTTTCATTATTATAATTTTTCATCAAGTATTATATAACACAAAAAAATATTTAAGTTCAAAGTTGAATAAGTTTGACTCTAAAAAGTCAAACTAAACACTTATTTTGGTACAGAATGAGTAAGTTAGTTAGATTTGAGTTGACCACTGTATGCATATAAAGTTGTTGCAACACAAAAATTGATTCTTTGAAAATAAGGGTATCATTACCTAATTTTCAATACCATAACTATTTTTTACAGTATTATAATTACAAAATATGTTATTTTTCTTTAGGAGAAAAAATTATATTAAATAAATGTAGAGAACATTCATAAATGTACACTTTTGGTACGGACATTTACATTGACAAGGTCATACCAAAGTTACACACAAAACGTCCTATCGAGGAAGAAAAGAAACAGCAACTCTCGTCAAGCAAATAAGATTCGCTGATAAAAATGACTCAAACTCACATAAATTTTATTAAACTGGAGCCCGTATCACAATAAACAACAATATGAGAGACCCTTTAGGCATCTGTACACATGCCAATAATCGCACTCGATATATCATTGATGTGTCAACGATTACTCCACACATCCTTGGATAAAAACCCATCATGTAATACATTTATTACTCATATTCTACCCCGATTACTTACTAAACATAATGCTTACGGTTTTGTGTTTAACCGTTTTGTTGGTTTAGGTGATCTATGGATGGCTCGGATAGTATTTAATTATTTATGGTGCTAATAAAGGGTGGAAGTGCTTGTCGATATTAGGCAAGTATATATGATGGATACCGAGCTCGAAGCAAGGTTGAACCCCAAATGTCGTAAAATGGTCTATAATGTTGTTTTGTAGTGTCAAAGTTCAAATTTTAAGTGTGTATATGAGCTATGATCAAGTTGTATTGAAAGTAGGTCAAAACGGGTGTTTGGCAAAACACCTCGCATGCTTGTATAATATATTTTCATGGGTCGTTTAGACCAAGTATCGTTATGAAATTGAACTATATGAGGTTTTAATGAATTCTGAAAGTTTTGATGTTATGTCGTGTTATAGAATTCGTTTTTCCCAAAAAATGGGTCAAAAGTGCACAAAAGGGGTATGCAGAAAAATGGGTGTTTGGGATAAGGTTCATTTTAACCCATTTTTGGTCAAATGGGTAAACGCACATCATATAGACATGTTTAACTTGGCACACAATATTGGACTATGGTCAGTAGTTTCAACCTCGTTATCACAAACTGGACATAGAATATAATGTAAATCAATATCACGCCTATCAAATTCGACACTAATCGGGAGTCTTCTTTTCAACGCACATCATATAGACACATTTACCTTTCATAGCACCACCTTATTGATCAACAAGGTTTCACTACTCGGTAGCTTAACTCATAAGCTTTCTTCGTCCACCATAGATGATAGAGCATTGACCGAAAAGTTTCCCTCCTCATCAAGTTCCCACTGTCCATGCAATTGTGATAAACACTGTTTATGAGTTTAATATAACGTTATAACGATTTATAAACCATGTAGTTTAAGATAAGATTGATGATTAGAAGTACAAGTTTTTATCTTTTGCGGGAAGAGTCCATCTTATATTGTCTGTGTTTATTGAGAGGTTTTTTGTGGTTCCAACGGGAGATGAAACGAGGGAAAACTAAAGTGAAATGGGACGATGTTTGTCTTCCAAAGTACGAGGGTGATTTCGGTATTCGAAGACTAAAGACGTGGAATATTGCTCTTATTACAAAGCATCTATGGAATATTGTAAACAATAAGCAGTCATTGTGGGCTAAATGGATTCACACCTACCGTTAACAAAGAAGAAATTTATGAGATACCCTTATAACGTGTGAAGCAAGTTATGGATGAAGAAATGTTTTGCAAATGCGAGAGGTAGTTAGAAGGTTATTTTTCATAAGGTGGGAAATGGTGAAGTTACAAATGCCTGGTTTGATAATTGGAATGATATAGGACTCTTTGCATCGGTCATCACGCGTCAGGATATCCATCGATCTGGCTTCAACATAAACAACAAGGTAAAGGATTTGGTTTATGATGATATGTGGAGAAGGTCGAATGACTGGTTTCAAAAGTATGATGTGTTAAATTCTATAATACATGTGCAACTTAATGATTATTATGATATATCATTATATTTGTTTGGAAGATGTTGAAGGGAACCGACATGAGTTCTCTATTCATATAGTTTGGCAATATATAAGATCAAGAAGTATTCATGTTGGTTGGCATAATATGGTTTGGTTCACACAATGTATTCCTCGACATGCCCTATTAGTATAACTTCTTATGGGTGAAAAAGTTAAAACGCAAGACAAAATAAAGACATGGGAGATCACGTCAAATGCATGAGTGGAATAAATTTTGTCCTTGATGTAAAAGTACTTAAGACTCTCACTTTCAATTATTTTTCGAATGTGCATTTTCTTCGCATGTATGGAAAAAGGTGTTTGATATTGTTCAATTTCCGGTTGGAGGTATGTCATGGAAATATATTATTGAAGTGGTGAACCCGTTGGCACATAAACATATATTAAGAATTGTGATTGCAAAACTCTTATTTGGTGGTGTATTACATATGGCAAGAAAGAAATAATCGTTTTTTCAAAAAGAAATTGAGAATGGTGAAGCAAGTTTATGACATAATTGTGTCAACTAAAAAGGCTAATGTTAACGACTATCAAGTTGAAGAATACGTCTAAGGAAGATTACTTGAAGACGGTTTGGAAGATTCATATGGCTTGTTGTAATGGTTTATGTGATGCTAGGTTTTTGGTTGTTTTGTTAGAGTTCACCTTTCAGATATGATCATAAGACTCTTTTATAACATTTGTTATGTAAACTACTTTAGTTGTGTTTTAAAGTTTTAATATATTTCACCGAGTAACATCATTTACCTAAAAAAATATCCGTATAGTTAGGTTTTGTAGCAGTGTTATTAACATTTATTCAAGATCATAAAAAATTTATACTATTTATCTTAACCAATGTACTAAAACAAATTCTAAACAAAACTCTTATACATGTACCTTTGGATACGCATCTACATGTACATGTGGGTCATGGGTATGATGTGGTTGCGAGATAGTTTTGATTGTCGCTGTTGTGAGGTCGCGAGATGGTTTTGGATCGTGGGTATGGTGAGGTCATGAGATGGTTTGGTTCATAGGTAATTGAGTATGGTGTGCCCGCGAGATGGTTTCGGGTCGTGGGTACGGTGTGTTTGCGAGATGGTTAAGGGTCGTGGGTATGTGAGGTCGCGAGATAGTTCCGAGTCTTGGGTATGGTGAGGTAATGATATAGTTTGGGTCGTGGGTATGGTGAGGTCGCAAGATGGTATGGGTCGTGGGTATGGTGAGGTTGCAGGATAGTTTTGATTGTCGGTTATGGTGAGGTCGCGAGATAGTGTTGGGTCGTGGATATTGGGAATTCATGAGATGGTTTTGGTCGCGGGTACGGTGAGGTCGTGAAAGGGTCGTTGATATAGTAAAGTCGTGAGAGGTCTACGTCGTGGGTACAATGAAGTAGCGAAAATGGTTCTATCATAGGAGATGGTGAGGTTGTGAGGTGAGGTGGTCAGGTCACTGCCTATTGTCCTGGAGATGGAGATGGAGATGGGCATGTCAACATTGTTATTCAGTGAGAGTCGGTTCGAGGAGTCGATTGTTCGTTTCAATATGAGGTTTCATTAGGGGGTATTTTTACATCATGGGGTGTTCTCTTCAATTTACCGTCCTTGCTATTCGTAGTGACACCATTTGGTCAGATTGTGTGTTGAACTGTTTGCTTTGAGGTTCTTACGGGTTATGTTTCATGTGTGAGGTCGTGAGTCGTGGTGCGTCGTGGTTGGTTTCAACTCGTGTCATACTTTCTACATGGTGTTTGCCCTTAGTGTCACTGTGTTTGGTAGGTTTGGTGTGTCAGAGTTGTATCTCGGTATGTCAGATATTCACTTTATGATATCCTTATTTGATCTGAGTGTAGGTGTTGGTAATCGAGTCGGTTGTGTTAATACAAATAAGCCGTAAAAATGTTTATTTATATTTTACGATCTTCTAATGTTTTGTCGATAACAAACATAAAATCATTTTAACGAAACAAATAAAATGCGTAATTGGTTTGAGCCAATAGTTTACTAACACACTTACGTTTTCACATAAAACACTAAACATGTAATAGTGCTTTCATGATTTAGTAATACATATGTACAACAACTAGTGGTTACATATTGGGTAGATATATACATATTTAGTATGTATTATAATGGTTAATATAATGGGTAGAAGTTTAAGTATTTGACACATTGATGAAGTTTAAGTATTTGACCCATTGACTAAATACATTAAATGTAGTTGGGTAAAACCCAAAGTCCATAACCCATACCCATGGAGCATAACCCATAACCCATTGCATGACATCATGCATAAGTCATAATGGGTATTACCAATGACCCATTGAGCTAACCCATAACCCATGGACTAGATGCATTGCATTTTCTAGATACATTGTATCTACTTGGATACCCATGGTCCAAAGTCTAGGACCCATGACCCATAACCCATGACCCAAAACCCATGGGCAAAGAGGAGCGTCCCACGGTTCTCCAAGTTTACACTGGACGGATCCCTCAAGTAAGGGATCCGTGGAACAGTAGCAATATTTCTTCTATAAATAGTGATCCATTTCTTCATTGTAGGTTGCCACTCCTACACATACTTTCTCCTAGTATTGTAAACTCTCTAACCTCAGATCCAAAGGATCTTTCTATGTAGTTTCTGTTTGTTTTTGTATGATTCTCTAGGTTCCTCTTAAAGGCGAGATCACCACCTCTTGAAGTCGAGCAAGCTCAAGGCCATGAGTTGCCATGCTTCATCATCATCAAGACTACTGAAGTTCTCTTGTTGATAGTTCTTTCTTCCTCTCTAGAAGTGTTGTGTCTAAGGCATTAGTGAAGGATGCCAAAAGGGTCAAGACGAAGGCATTAGTGAAAGGTGCCGAACGTCCGTGTCAAAGGCATTAGTGAAGAATGTCAAAAGGGTCAAGACGAAGGCATTAGTGAAGGGTGTCGAACGTCCGTGTCAAAGGCATTAGTGAAGGATGTCAAAAGGGTCAAGACGAAGGCATTAGTGAAAGGTGTCGAATGTTCGTGTCAAAGGCATTAGTGAAGGATGCCAAAAGGGTCAAGTCGAAGGCATTAGTGAAAGGTGCCAAAAGATTATGTCAAAGGCATTAGTGAAAGATGCCAAGGGTGTACAACCGATATGGTGCATCGATGTACAAATATAGATAGGTTGTGTCCAAGGATATTGATTTCCTTGATGATGTTGTAATAAGGAGTGGGTATCCTTTGGGATAGGTGTTGTTTAGTGTTGGGTAGTAGTTCCTCCTTTATAATGGAACTCGGTATCTAGCCTTGTACCGGATAAAGTGTAGGCGACGTTGTGATAGGTTTGGTTCTACCTCGTGGAAGAACCAGGTGTCTAGCCTTGTACCGGATAAAGAGTAGGCGACGTTGTGAAGGCTTCTCCGCCACAAGGAGCTTGTGTTGTGTAGTGATAACGAACTCTCGAGTAGGTGACTCGGGGAGTGGAGTAGGGCAAGGAGGTGTCCTTGTAGCCGAACCACTATAAATATTCGTGTTGTGGTTTTGTGTTTCTTACTCTTTATCTTTGCATTACTTGCTTACGTACTTATATATCAACATCCAACATACACATCAAATAGATTGACATAAGTCGATATAAATAGTTTAAAACAAAGTTTTAATCGGTAAAACTATTCAAGCCCCCTTCTAGTTTTTCACAATTGGTATCAGAGCTTCGTTACCAAGTCTTTTAAAGTATATTGTACTTTGAAAACTTGATACGATCTGTGTATGTTTGAAAACTACAAATAAGGGAATTTCTTAAAAACAAAAAGTCATGTTTTTAGAAATCATCATTTTTTAAATGTCGGATAGTGATAGATCATTCTAACATTTTCCTTTGAGAAATCTACATAGCAAATGATTTGGGCATCTTAGGAGATCATGAAGTATTTCGCGTCTATGGTTTCTAAAACCATAAAAAGGAATATAGCAAAGGTATGTTCTCTTAGTTACAATTATTGGTCAAAGACGTGCTAAATTGTTTGTGGATGAAATGGTGATATTTGCTTCTATAATAAGCATAATATGAAAAGTGTTTTAGTGATTTTTTTTTCTTTGAAGTTTTGTGTTTGATATATGTTCATTCAAGCTTAAATAAAGATAGGAATGGGTAATATAACCTCACTAAAAAGTCTACAAAAGTTAAACCTTTTCGTCGGGTCAAAATATGTATTTTTGTGAATCTGTGTCAGATCCACGGATCCCTTTTTGGAAGGGATCCGTCGGATCCGTGCAACAGTGGACAACTTTTGGTTAAATTTCAAAAATTCATAACTAATTAACCGTAAGTCTGTAGAAGTCGTGCCACCTATCGTTTTAAAGGTATTTGAGTCTACTTTCATATAAAAATGATTTTATAAACTGATTCAAAACAAAATTTTACATAATCATTGATTTATAATAGAAAGTCATTAATCGGTCATAACTTTTGCACAAACTTTTGATCTAATTGGAGACGGATGTTTTCGTCTTTGAATAACAGTGTGTCTTCTTTTGAAATTAAGGTTTTGATCATATTTATAAATATAAAAGAAACTAATCAAGCTTGGTATACATGTTTATATTTAACACAAAGCGATGAAAATAACTTTCGTATGCTATGCTAAATGATTAATTGTCTTGCCTTGCATTACTTGCTTATTTTCTTATCTCAAATAGTTTTTGTGCTTCTTTGTTTGAATAACATATGTGGTTTTCTCACCTTGCTATTCATTCTCTTGTTTGTCGACTTAGTAATATTTTACTAATCAAAGTGCTATTTGAAGGAGTGTTTGGGATAACATCTAGATGTGTCGAAAATGTTAGTTTAAATACTTAGATAAGTCATATAAGTTGAAAAATGTTTAAAACATGTAATATACTAAATGGCTTCTTGTTGAGTTTGTCATGTGTGCAACATAAATGTTTTATGTGCTTATATGATTTCTTGATTTTATATTTTCTTGTGTCGTTTTCTAAAAACAACAAGAATGTACGTCGGATCATAACCTACACTTGTGTTGATGATATACTCTACCGTTTTCCTTTTCATGATCGCTTTCCAAGCTTCATAATAGGATTGACAACTTGATTATTTCATCCGATATACTCAAGTAAATTATTTTGCAATGCAAATATAATTTATCATATCCGAAAATCCAAACTCGAGCTTTCCAACAACATATGTTAAACTAGCTCATCCAACCATTTTTGTTCACCATATGGACAACTTTAAATTTTTATATTTAAACATGACACCTTCGTCACCTTAGTTGTTTCAGGCATAATATTAATAAAAACGGAGCCAAGTATCATCATTGTTACTCTTCGATAGGCCATTGTAGGAATATAAATTTTCCTAACTTTAGAATGAATATTGGAGAACTTATTGCAATAGAAACTCAATTTGACCTAACGGTTGAATTGCTTCCTTGATAGAAGTTGGGTATGTGAAATCACCCGTAAAAATGGTCGTGTTTAGCCGTAATTGAGCACCGCTAGTAATAGTCTCATATTCATTCTCTCACATGAGAAATGTATACTCCTATGTTTTCCTAAAGTAAGTTTACAATGGAAATACTTTGCGTTGTCTTAGGATTACTAATCAAACAAGTTGTAAAATTGATTTTTCTTTTAGTTAGTCACAACCACTTTCCTCATCAAGCGATTATCTTGCTTTAATCGAGAAGAGCTACATGACTTCATGGACGAAGTTCATTGTATGCTAATCACCACCCGTAATGACTATACATAGTTCATTGCTTCCGTTTACCAAAACAACCTTGTAAACAATTCACTTTCTTAAGGACGCATATACATGTGATTCTTACTCTTCAAATACCAACACATAGGTAAACATCTCTTAGCTAAAACCATCTCACAAAACCGTACTTGCTTCAAGTTCTTCTATTTCCAATACTTACTCTTCTAAACACAACTCCTTCATCTCTATAAACAACAACTCCACCTTCCGGATGAAGTATAGGATTGTCTTGAACTAGCACCTCACAACTCTACTGTCTTGAACACTATCATGTATTTTTTTCTTTCTTGACACATACCTTGCACGCCATTGTTAATACAAACGATTTACTAATCTAGATCGTAAATATGTTTTGAGCTTCTTGAGTAGTGCTTGTTAATTTTGATAAACCTCTGTGTTATTTGTGAGCTCGATCTCATTTGATTGCTTATGTGTTATTCTTACATGCTCTCATTGCTATGCTAGACTTGTATACATATACGCTTGCTGTAGAGATCATTGGCTTTAATATACGATACTTTGTGCAAATTTTGCATACCTTCTGTGAAGGTACTGTTGTGAAGGAACCGGATCCCTCACTTTGTACTAGGCGGATCCCTCCATTTAAGGATCCGTGGGATCCGGGCAAACAGAAATGCAGTTGCAGACTTCCATACATCAAACCATTCCCCTATTCCACATCATACTAGCTAAACATGATTCTTTAGGATCACTTAATTCTTCCTTAACCTCAGTAGGTCTCACTCTCACTCGTAGCTAACTTAGGATCACACTCAAGGTGCTTTTTGATTTATCATTTCACCAAAACTCATCATCCTTCCGCTCCAATGCTTACACATCATTTCTCACATGTCAACACATCTATTTTTATAATTCTCTCAATTTTAGCAAATTGATTTTAGTCATCTTTACCTCAAAATGGGTCAAAAACTAGTTTTTCATTTCTTATAATTTTTAAGGATTTTTCCAAATTTATCCTAAGTTTCCATCTGATCTCTAGGATTATTTAACACCACTTGACACTCTCAAATCTCATAGTGTCATCTTTGATCACCCGTTGGTGCTCATAAAGTCCCATTTTCTTCCATAAAAGGCAATCATTAGCTACCATCACTTATTGCTCTTGATCATTTAAATCCCCTTTCATTTAAGAAACTTAAGAAGACTGGAAAACTCAAGATGTATAGGTACTAGACCTTACAAACATCATTTTCCTCTTTTCTTGGCTGCTAAGAGCCGGATCCCTAGGATTAGCCTAGACGGATCCCTCATTGGAGGGAACCGTGGGAACCGGCTGACAGATTCAGCTATTCCTAGCTAAAACAATCATTTCAAGCTCTCCTTTCTAACTTGAACACTCCATCTTGTATTAATTAACCTCCTTGATCAGTGCAACTCTGAAGTTGACTCTTGTGCATGCAAATCATTGCATTACAAAAGGATCTTGGTGGTTTAAGCCTTGAATGCTCTTGCCAAATCCTTCCTTTTATAAGCCACCTTGTTGGAACCTCCTAGTCACCATCCACAACTTAATTCTCAGCAACTAGAGAACACTATCTCACTAACCTTTTGTCATCTCATCATGAGGAAAGCTCCTAATGCTAACTCATCCACTAAAGGACCACCCAAGAAACTTGCTCGTGTTATTCACGAAATTTCTTCAACCGAATCATGTCCTATTATATCCACAAACGCTAAGATTTCCCCTCCACCAACTCAACCAATCAAACCAATCCCCAAAAGGATTGTTCCCACAAAACTACCAATGCCAAACACCACTATACCTCCTAAACCAAACACTCCTATTTCCACTAAACCATCACCATTAGTGCCTAGAGCCATTTCATTTACCACTCCACATCATCTCCACACTTTTACAACTTAGAGGAATTGCCGTCCAGGCCCTCTCATCCTCCACCATTGCCAACATTCTCCTCTATAGAGAGGATAGCACAACAAAATCAAGGTGTTGAATCGACACTAGCACCGGTATCCTTTTCTCCGTCACCCTCAAATAATCCCTTTTGGATTATGAGGAATCAACCACCCGATCACATGGAAGTAGATGCCTCTCTACCACCATCCTCGTCACATGTTCCACCACCACAACCTTTGGTTGAACCACCTCAACAAATCCCTCCTTCTTTTAAGAATATTCAACCGTCCTCACTTAACCTTCCTCCTTTTGTGGAACCTCAATGAAACCTTCCATCTCAAACCATTCCATTTCTACCACCACCATTTCCGAGCCATGACAAATATTGTTATCATTGTCAACATGTTGAAGGCTTGATACATGAACTACGTAAATAGCAACGTTTCATGTTTTATCACCTCCTCGAACGTTTCGACGAGGTTAACACACCTAAACAACCTTAAGCTTAAGGATTCAAGTGGTGTCCTAGTTTTAAGCTTAACTTAGATAGTTTAGGAATCCTAAGTCATGTATTATTCATTTTCTTAGTTTTTGGAGTTTTGTATATCATTTCTCTAGTTTTATTAAATGATATTACATGTTATATGCCATATTGTATTGAGAATATGTTTGATGCCGTAATACATATCTCATTTTGATGTTAACATCATTTGTTACATCACCATTGTTGTATTTTGTTTACAGTCAGACGGATCCCTCCGTTTTGCCTAGACGGATCCCTCCTGAGAGGGAACGTGGGATCCGTGCAACAGAAGACTTGTTTACTACTAACTTGAGTCTTATTTGCAGGAAATTATGTTCTATATACTTGTTTTCTAACATTTGTTTTGTAGATTTTCAATATACATATGAAGATTGTGACACCCTTAGCTAGGGGGAGTTTCTTGTCAAAGCGATACATTGCAAAATCATTTGCAATATAATTCACATTAGGATTACATTATATGACTTCCTCCTTGCAAAGTTGCAATCATCAAGAGGGAGCATATTCATCACAAAGACGAAACCATTTGTAAACTTAGTTGCAATGCACTAGTTTAGTACTTCTTCTTACTTGACGCCCTCACAAAGGGATGGACTCGTCAAGGGGGAGCTAAGTCGAGAATACTTCTCCTCACTTACTCTCTATTTTTCATATTTTTTTCTTTTCTTTTCACATGTTTTTCTTAAAACAAGATGTTAGTTTCTTTTCGACGCTTTTTTTATTTCGACAAAAAGGGGGAGAAGAGAGTAAAAAACTCAAATTCAAACTTTACCAATTTTAGTTTTTTCCTTAAAATAATCTTATGTTTTGTCATCAACAAAAAGGGGAGATTGTTATTACAAATAAACCGTAAAAACGTTTATTTATATTTTACGATCTTCTAATTTTTTGTCGATAACAAACGTAAAATCATTTTAACGAAACAAATAAAATACGTAATTGGTTTGAGCCAATAGTTTACTAACACGCTTACGTTTTCACATAAAACACTAAACATGTAATAGTGTTTTCATGATTTAGTAATACATATGTACAACAACTAGTGTTTACATATTGGGTAGATATATACATATTTAGTATGTATTATAATGGGTAATATAATGGGTAGAAGTTTAAGTATTTGACCCATTGACTAAATACATTAAATGTAGTTGGGAAAAACCCAAAGTCCATAACTCATACCCATGGAGCATAACCCATAACCTATTACATGACATCAGGCATAAGTCATAATGGGTATTACCCATGACCCATGGAGCTAACCCATAACCCATAGACTAGATGCATTGCATCTTCTAGATACATTGTATCTACTTGGATACCCATGGTTCAAAGTCTATGACCCCTGACCCATAACCCATGACCCAGGACTCAAAACCCATGGGCAAAGAGGAGCGTCCCACGGTTCCCCCAGTTTACACTGGACGGATCCCTCAAGTAAGGGATCTGTGGAACAG
Source organism: Chrysanthemum seticuspe (assembly GCA_019973895.1). NCBI lineage: Eukaryota > Viridiplantae > Streptophyta > Magnoliopsida > Asterales > Asteraceae > Chrysanthemum > Chrysanthemum seticuspe. The sequence continues at coordinate 222,125,331 of BPTQ01000002.1, forward strand.
TAGCAATATTTCTTCTATAAATAGTGAGCCATTTCTTCATTATAGGTTGCCATTCCTACACATACTTTCTCATAGTATTTTAAACTCTCTAACCTCAGATCCAAAGGATCTTTCTATGTAGTTTGTGTTTGTTTTTGTGTGATTCTCTAGGTTCCTCTTAAAGGCGAGATCACCACCTCTTGAAGTCGAGCAAGCTCAAGGCCATGAGTTGCCATGCTTCGTCATCATCAAGACTACTGAAGTTCTCTTGTTGATAGTTCTTTCTTCCTCTCTAGAAGTATTGTGTCTAAGGCATTAGTGAAGGATGCCAAAAGGGTCAAGACGAAGGCATTAGTTAAAGGTGTCGAACGTCCGTGTCAAAGGCATTAGTGAAGGATGTCAAAAGGGTCAAGACGAAGGCATTAGTGAAAGGTGTCGAATGTCCGTGTCAAAGGCATTAGTGAAGGATGTCAAAAGGGTCAAGACGAAGGCATTAGTGAAAGGTGCCAAACGTCCGTGTCAAAGGCATTAGTGAAGGATGCCAAAAGGGTCAAGTCGAAGGCATTAGTGAAAGGTGCCAAAATATTATGTCAAAGACATTAGTGAAAGATGCCAAGGGTGTACAATCGATATGGTGCATCGATGTACAAATATAGATAGGTTGTGTCCAAGGATATTGATATCCTTGATGATGTTGTAATAAGGAGTGGGTCTCCTTTGGGATAGGTGTTGTGTAGTGTTGGGTAGTAGTTCCTCCTTTGTAATGGAACTCGGTATCTAGCCTTGTACCGAATAAAGTGTAGGCAACATTGTGATAGGTTTGGTTCTACCTCGTGGAAGAACCCGGTGTCTAGCCTTGTACCGGATAAAGACTAGGCGACGTTGTGAAGGCTTCTCCGCCACAAGGAACTTGTGTTGTGTAGTGATAACGAACTCTCGAGTAGGTGACTCGGGGAGTAGAGTAGGGCAAGGAAGGTGTCCTTGTAGCCGAACCACTATAAATACTCGTGTCGTGGTTTTGTGTTTCTTACTCTTTATCTTTGCATTAGTTGCTTACGTACTTATCTATCAACATCCAACATACACATCAAATAGATTGACATAAGTCGATCTAAATAGTTCAAAACAAAGTTTTAATCGGTAAAACTATTCAACCTCCTTTTCTAGTTTTCCACAAGTTGATTACTGTAGCTTGTTGATTTGTTATGTGTTGTGTTATTGTAAAGCCTAACATCTTGCTAGTTTATCTATATAATACATATTGTCTTTAAAAAATATATATAAGCAGTTAAAAAAAATACAAAATGCTTTAAGTATTCTATATTTCTCGATTGAGCATTGATTTGCATATCCAATTTGTATGCTTAATTATATGTATAGACCTACACTAGTTATAATACTCGTGCACGCACGGGGTTTTGACAAAAAAAATTATTTTGTATTAATACTGAATATTTCGTGTTTAAAGGTAATTACATATAATTATATACTTATGCACGAGTTTTCCATTATATATTAATATCCATTAGAATTAGTTAAAATAAAATTTTGTAAAAGTTTCTCTTAGATAACTCAAGATTTAACTATATTTAGCAGACATATATGTTGATGTTGCTATTTAAATTTCACTATTGATATTATGTTGTACACAAGATGCGAGTTTAGTAACACATAATTAGCGTCAATGAAGTTAAAATATATTCCTTAAAGTTTTAAAAAAAATGTTTTTCTACATATCCTTATATAAATAAATAAGAATTACATGATTTGTTGTTATAAGTACAATCACGTATATTTTTTTTATATATTACAGTAACCCGTACTTAAAATTTGATAATTATATTTTCGTTTTCAAAAATTTAGCCGTATTTAATATTCAAATTCGTGTCCACATAATCATACTTTTAAAATAAAATAAATGAGTCCTTACTGAACTTATATAGTAAAAGAAATATTTTGATATTTATAATTCTATGCATATTTATATGTTGTAATTTTAAAACAACATATATATTGTATTTTTAATATATAAAGTATAGGGGTATAAAGTATAAAGGTGAATTTGTTTAATTTCTAAAGTTATTATAAAACATGAAAACTTATAATATTACACTTAACCTTATATAATTTTTAAATATTCAACCACTAAAGTTTTATTAATTACCTCATATTTTTTTAAGTTTTTGTTTTTACAAATATTGTTATAAGTATAATCGCGTATATTTTTTTTTATATTAAAGTAACTCGTGCTTACAGTTTGATAATTATATTCTCGTTTTCAGTAATTTAGCCGTATTTAAAATGTAAACTCGTGTCCACATAAGTTAAACTTTTAAAAATAAAATAAGTGGGTCCTTATTGAACGTAAAAAGTAAAAAAAATGATACTTATAATCTTATGTAAATTTATATAATTTTTAAAAATTCAATCACTAAAGTTTTATTAATTACCTCATCTTTTTTTGAGTTTTTGTTTTCTCAAATTTGACACCTATATTTTTATGTGTTTTTTCTATCAACCAAATTTTTTCACCAAATTTATTAAAGTTTGACCAAAATCAATTTAATTTTGACTTTTATTAACCAATCACATCACACGATTTTGCTTAGGTGGCGAAATAATGAATTCTCTCCGATGACCAGACACGACCAAGTTGCCACAGTCGATGACCAAATTAAAAAATAAAAAAATAAAAAATAAAAATAAAAAGATTGAAAGGAAAGTTTGTGTAAATATCGGTTAAAAAAACGACGGATTTTTGTTTTTGGGTTGCCTCGACCGATCCTCGACCTACACCCCACATTGGTCATTTCAAAGTTATTTTGTCGAGAAAGCTGATGTGGCACCCGGTGACCTGGGTCACGACTGTGTCCAGCTTTAAAGGTTGACCAAAATCAATTTAATTTTGACTTTTATTAACCAATCACATCTCACGATTTTGTGTACGTGTGTGCCCGAATAAGCTCATGTATTTCTAACCGTATAACATGCGTATCCGACTCACATATTCAAACATTCCTACCATAAAATTCCTGTATATACACTAAAACACATCTTTGGTACATTAAAATACATTCATATATTATCTAAATCAGCAACTCAACTTAATTATACATTCATACCTTGAGAAGGCGTAGAAAATCCTTCCACGACAATCATGTGTTGATACTTAATCCTCTTCTAAAAAACGTACAAAAAATTGCATTACACTTTAGTATGTGCGATAAGATCATAAAACTGCAAAAACCACTAACATGTTGCATTATAGTGAGGATAACAACAAAGTTAGTCATAACATCAAATAAGAAAACTTCATATTAGAACTAAAGGGGTGTTTGGTATGCTTATTAAATGTGCTTTATCGCTAGGGTTACTCAAAAGGTCAATATCCATATTCGCATTAAAAGTACATAGAGCATCATCAAAAGAGGAACCAGTAGTCACAATACCAGCACTATGGAGAAGCTTAGTCTGCAGACTAGCAGATTGAAGTCTCGAAGCAAGAAAGGCATAGTTCAAAACATCACCTGCAGAATATAAACCAAGCCCCCCAAAAGCAAAGGGTAAGGTGGCGAGTCTCCACTGCCAGTCACCAAAACCGGGCCCAGAAGCAGTGACAATGCGCTCCAAAGAAGAACGAAGTGCCGCATCAAAAGAAACCTGAGCACACTCAAAGACCTGAGGAGGACATGTGCGCATAGAAAAATATAGCTTAGAAATACCAGCACATGAACGGAGTAGCAACAACTCGCATTGAGGGTCATTAAGCTTGGCAACTGCCTCCATAAGTTCAATAGTTTTAGCAATAATAATAATAATAATAATTATTATTATTATTATTTATTCATTATTATTATTATTATTATTATTATTATTATTATTATTATTATTATTATTATTATTATTATTATTATAAATGATAATAATAATAATAATAATAATAATAATAATAATAATAATAATTATTATTATTATTATTATTATTATTATTATTATTATTATTATTATTATCACTATTATTATATAATAATTATTATTCTTTTTATTATTATTATTATTATTATTATTATTATTATTATTATTAATATTAATATTATTATTATTATATAATTATTATTATTCTTTTTATTATTATAATAATTATTATTATTATTATTATTATTATTATTATATTATATATTTTTTTTAAACATCACTTTATTATTATTATTATATTATAATATTATTTTTATTAAAATAATAATAATAATAATAATAATAAAACTTATTATTATTATTATTATTTATTGTTATTATTATTTTATATTATTATTATTATTATTATTATTATTATTATTAATATTTTAATTATTTGATTATTATTATTATTATTATTATTATTATTATTATTATTATTATTATTATTATTATTATTATTATTTTTATTACTTATTATTAATTATTATTCTTATTATTTATTATTCTTATTCTTATTATTATTATTATTAATTTATTATTTATTAATTTTCTTATTCTTATTATTATTTTTATTTATTATTATATTATTTGAATTATTATTATATTAATTTTTTAAGTTTTATAAAAAAAAATTGAATTACATTAAATTACGAGTCAACCAAACACATCAACAGATTTCATCAATTACAATTACAACACATTACAATTACAACACATTCCAATTCTTTGAATTACAATTACATCAAATTACAATTCCTTCCAAAGATTACAAATCCTTCAAAAACATTCTGTGAACCAAACGTCCCCTAAGTTTATGATAAAGCTATAAGCTTTTTTGAGAAGCTTAGTAAAAAAACCCTGGACTCACAACTAATTCTATCATAGCTTAGTGTGTTTATAGTAAAAACACAAATATTAAGCGTAGAACTTTTCAATTAAACATTAAAAAAAAAAAAAAAAAAAAATTACTAAAAGTTACTAAAAGTTGTTGTGTATAACAAAAAAGTTAAACCATAAAAAAAGTTACTAAAAACTATCAGCTAGATAAGGCATAAGCCAAAATTTTGTTGAAGTCTCTTTCGGATTCTATTCAGAAGCAAAAAGAGGTTAACACATAAATCATAAGTATAGAAGAATGGTTGTATCTCACATCCATGATTACAACAAACTCAATAACATTATCGCAGTAGTAACGTAATAACCTGATTAAAAACTATATATTCTTGCTTAATAATTCTCATGTACATACTTTTATTTCTTCACAACGACCGACTATTACGGTTTTTTTTTTTTTTTTTTTTTTTTTTTTTTTTATTATTATTATTTTTTGATGAAACATCACGTCAATGAATAAAGTTAGGTTATCACCTAAGTTGTTTTTTTTTTTTATGAGGTGATTGTTATGAAATAAGAATTGTGATGCGTGCATTTTTTTTATAATTTAAGGAAAACACCTTCTAAATTAACCAATGACTATCTAACCCATGCATTTTTTTTTTTTTTTTTTTTTTTTTTTTTTTGTTAATTAGCTTTGTAAAACGTTTTTAACTGACAGACATGTTGAGGTTGATGTTGTTGTTTAACTTTAACTATTGATATCATGTTGTACAAAATGTGCGAGTTTAGTAGCATATAATGAGCGTTGATGAAGTTAATATATGCTCCGTAAAGTTTTTAAAATGTTTTTATGGATATCCATATATAAATTTTAAATAATAATTCACGAGTCGTTGTTATAAGTAGAATCGCATATATTTATTTTCATATCACAGTAACTCGTGCTTACCATTTGATATTTATATTCCCGTTACTAATATTATAAAGTATAGGGGGTATAAAGTGTAAGTAGTTATTTGTTTTTTTTTTCTAAAGTTATTAAAAAACATTGAAACTTGTAATTTTACACTTAGCTCATAGCTCTATATAATTTATTTAAAATTCAACCACTAAAGTTTTATTAATTACTCCATCTTTTTTTAAGTTTATGTTTTCATAAATTTGACACCTATATTTTTATGCATTTTTTTTCTTAACCAAATTTCTCCACCAAAATTATTAAGTTTGACTAAAACCAATTTAATTTTGACTTTCTATTGACCAATCATATTGCTCGATTTTGCCTACGTGGCAAATTCGAGCTCTCCTATTGGTTTATTTTTTTTTTCAATAAGAAGGGTTTTGCAAAAACACTCCGAAATGATGTAATTCTTTTATTATATAAAAGATGTGATCGTTGTCTTGAAAACAGCATAGAATGATCACGTATTCAAGGCTTTGAATTATCTTCCTTCTCAATGTTTGTATTAGTTTTTCTTCATCTACACTCAACAAGTCAATGGACTATTTAATAAGATTTGTTGTACCAACAAGCTTGCACGTAATCTGATGACGTATAGTCTATATCCGGGTCACGGACCCGCCCAAAACCCAATACTGATAAGCCCAGCACGAGCTGGGCTACGCTGATAAGCGTTTAGGCCCACGAAGGCCCAAATATGAATCTATTTACGGAATAGATATCGGATATCTCTTAATCAAGGAGATAATCATTCCCCAACCGACTTAGGCGGGATATGCCGAAGGTTGAGGAACACGGAACCAACAAGGATTCCGTGCGTATATAAAGGGAATCACATCCCTCGTTAAAGGTACGATCTCAAAACCCTAACTCACCTTTAACCCTAAATCGATTACTTACTCTCACGCCGGAGGATAATCGTGGGAGACAATCCCACGGTAAGCCTAACGGTGTTTTCTGTCTCTTAGTGCGCAGGTCTCAAGCAACAATCATTAATTGGTACGAGAACCGGAGCCCCGAACAAGGAACGCCCAACTTTTGTATCAACAAGTGGCGCCATCCGTGGGACCATTCACTAAGAACTAAGACTAGAATGACGAAACATGGAAATCAGCGATCGCAAACGGATCTTACCGGAAAGAAGCCGCACATCAGTTCAGCTTCCAAGCAGACTCCTGAGACAACCAGTACTGCTAAAAACAAGGGATTAGGCCATGACTTGGTCTTCCCTCTGGTGGAACCGCGCTCGGGGACAACCCAGGCCACTACAACCACCACTAGCGCAGTGGATCCACTGCGCACTGTTCTTACCACTCCTCTCCAATCGGTGCTAGAGACTGACCCAACAAAAGCACCAGATGCACCGGATGGAAACAAAGACACAGCGGTAGAAGCAAATACCCTCGCTCTAAAAGGGGTCGCACAGGAATTAACATCAAAGGATTTCGTATCCCAAAATTACGAAACCTTGACCGCTCTTATGCAAGAGGAAGCTAGAAAGAGATCGAGTCGAAGCCTACAAACCCGACTCAGTTTTGACTCGGAATACGAAACCTCACCACCGCGCCGTCAGAAGGAGAAGCACGGTAGAGACAACCGCCGACCCCCTGTGTTGAACAGAATTGGGAAAAAGGTTGAGGATGATGAGACGTCCAACTCACAGCATCTAGAAGGAAGTGAGGAGGATGAACGGCGTACCAGTGTCCACACCAGACTTGGTAGCCGCAGAATACAGGACAGACTTGGGCGACGATATTCCCCAAGCGAAAGCCCTTCGAGTACAAACTCTGAGAATAGTCGGCGCAAGCGCCGAAGGAGGGAAAATTCGTTCTCTGGAAATTCCTCGGACAACGAGGATAGAGAAACTAGACACTGGAAGTCCATAAATAGATATAATGACCAGGAGGATGAAGATATATCTCTCCCGTGGCGCCGTCAAAAGGTAGATGCGTTCACTCGACGCATCAGTGACTTCTCAGAGAACAAAAGGAGGCGCATGCCTGCCAGCGTAAAAACCTATGACAGGACAGGTGATCCTGATGATCACCTCAAAATTTTTGAATCAGCCGCTACAATTGAAAACTGGCCACAGCCTGTATGGTGCCACATGTTCAACTCCACGCTGGTGGGAAACGCGCGAAACTGGTTCAGCAAGCTTCCACGAAGAAGCATCAATGGCTTTGAGGAATTAAGAAAGGCGTTTCGCCTAAACTTTACTCAGCGGAAGAAGTGCGCTAAAAATCCTGTTGAACTCGCCAGGGTAAAGCAGCGCCAGGGAGAATCTACAAGCGCATTCATGGAACGCTTTAAAGATGAATGCATGCAAGTTAAAGCATGCCCTGAAGTGCTAAAGATCTCTGGTTTCATGAACGGGGATAAATAACCCAGAACTCATCAAGAGGTTGAACGACAAGATTCCCGAAACCTTCGATGAACTCATGAAACGCTCTCGGTCCTTTGTCCAAGGAGAAGCCGCCACGGCGGATAGCAAAAGAAACTACTCGAACTACCGGTCACAGGAACAACCTGGGAGACAATCCACCAACCGGGGTAGCAATCGAAATAGGAGCTATCGCAGTCAGGGGAGCGGAAGAGATAATGACAGATACACCCCGCTGACCAAGACTCCTAAGGAAATACTCGCAACAGAAGGTGCGAATTTTCCAAGACCGCCGCAAATGCGCACTCCAGAGGATCGACGCACCGGAAATGGATACTGTGACTACCACGCACAGAAGGGCCACACTACTAATGAATGTGTCCAACTGCGCCAGCTCATTGACAAAATGGTTAAAGAGGGCAGATTGGACCATTTGGTCAAAAATATCAAGGAGGGAAAGGATAGACAGAAGAGTGGAAACAAGAAGGAGACACCCAAAGACAAGGATGACACCATCTACATGATACAATCATGGCAGCGGGTCACTAGACAGAAGGTCAGCCAGGAGTTTTCCCGAGGAAGTAAAATCTCCTTCCCCACCTTAACTGCGGACAACGCAGTGATAGAGCCACTCACCATTGAGATTAGTGCGGGGGGTCACGACATCCACCGCATGTACGTTGATGGTGGAGCATCGGCGGACATCATGTATGAGCACTACTTCAAGCGACTGCGGCCTGAAATACGCAGTCAGTTAACCCCGGTCAGAACGGCGCTGACTGGTTTTACAGGTGAAAAGATATGGCCTATGGGGCAAATACGATTACCAGTCAGCATTGGCAATGAAGAACACTCCGCGACGGCCTGGATGGAATTTATGGTGATCAAATCCCCTTCGCCATACAGTGGCATTATTGGAAGACCAGGGATATCGGCTATGCGCGCGGTGCCGTCTACAGCGCACGGGATGCTTAAATTCCCAGTGGAAGGTGGTATTGTTACCCTTTACAATGCCACTGTACCGCAAAGAGAATGTAACACGATTACATGCGATACGGCACCGATCCCAGAACAACGCGCAACAAAAGTTCCAAATCTGAAGGTGGCAATTCACCCTGAATACCCGGAACAGGAAATATCCATCGGAGGGTCACTGTCGGATAACGGCAAAGCAGCTATATGTACGCTCTTGCAAAAGAACTTGGACATTTTTGCATGGGAGCCAAAACACATGACTAGAGTACCACGTTCAATCACAGAACATAAACTGAGAATCCGACAAGGATACTCACCCATACGCCAGAAGAAGCGCGGCCAGGCTCCGGAGCGCGCGCAGGCAATCCTGGCAGAGGTACACAAGCTAGTAGAGCCATGAATCATGCGGGAAGTCTACTATCATGACTGGCTCTCCAACCCAGTCATGGTAAAGAAGAGCGATGGTAGCTGGCGGATGTGCGTAGACTTCACCGATCTTAACAAAGCATGTCCACAAGACTGCTACCCATTACCCGAGATAGACTGGAAAATAGAGTCTTTGTGCGGATATCCATTAAAGTGTTTTCTCGACGCATACAAAGGATACCATCAAATCCAGATGGCTAAGGAGGACGAGGAAAAAACGGCCTTTCACACAAGCCAAGGCGTCTACTGTTACACAAAAATGCCCTTTGGCTTGAAAAATGCAGGCGCCACCTATCAGCGGTTAGTAGATAATGCTTTCGAAAAGCAGGTGGGCCGCAACCTAGAGGTCTATGTTGATGACCTGGTCATAAAGAGCCATACTAAAGATGAGTTAGTACGCGATATTGAGGAAACGTTCAAAACTCTACGAGAGATCAACATGAAGTTGAATCCAAAAAAATGTACCTTCGGCGCGACTGAAGGCATGTTCCTTGGATACCTGATAGAAGCTGACGGTATAAAACCGTGTCCAGAAAAGACTAAGGCTGTCATTGAACTTCCTTCACCGCGCACATTGAAGGAAGTCCAATCTCTCAACGGAAAGCTGGCCGGTCTAAACAGATTCCTATCCAAGTCAGCAGACAAATCATTACCCCTTTTCAAAACACTCAAGAAGTGTATAAAAAAGGGAGACTTTCGGTGGACTACGGAGGCAGAAGAAGCCTTCACACAGCTTAAACAACACCTGGCAACGCTACCCACACTTGTTGCACCTAGACCTGGGGAAGAGCTGATTATGTATTTATCTGCAACTGAAGGAGCAGTTAGCGCAGTGTTACTAACAGATAGGGATTCAATACAAACCCCTGTCTATTTTGTAAGCAAGGCACTCAAGAAGACGAAGATGAACTATAGCGCCATGGAAAAATTAGTCCTGGCATTGGTGTTTGCTGCTAAACGGCTACGTAGGTACTTTCAAGCGCACCCAATAGCAGTAATCACAGACCAACCGATCAAGCAAATCATCTCCAAGCCTGATGCATCAGGACGACTGCAAACATGGAGTGTGTTGCTAGGTGAGCACAACATCACCTACAGACCACGTACTGCAATAAAAGGGCAGATACTGGCTGATTTCATCAGCGAAAAGCCAGACACTGATGATGCACCTGCACCACGCACGGAGGAACTACCAGATCCATGGATCTTGTTCACAGATGGATCCTCATGCGTGGATGGGTCAGGAGCAGGCCTCATCCTCACAAACCCAGAAGGAATGAAATTCACTTACGCACTGCGTTTCGAATTCACAGCGACAAATAATGAGGCAGAGTATGAAGCCCTACTAAAGGGACTACGCATCGCATCTCGAATGGGTGTACGCAACCTGGAAGCGAATGTAGACTCAATACTGGTAGCCAACCACGTGTTAGGCGAGTATGTAGCCAAGGAGGAAAACATGATTCAGTACCTTGAAAAAACCAAGGCAGTAATTCAAAGCTTTGACAGGTTTACCATCAAACAGGTTCCAAAAGGGGAAAACCGCAAGGCGGATGCACTAAGCAAAATCGCATCCACAAGCTTTGCGCACCTATCCAAACAGGTGTTGGTGGAAACATTGAAAAGCAAATCCATCTTAGAAATGGAAGTATCCACGGTAATAGAGGAAGACGGACCTACGTGGATGACACCAATAGTAGAATTCATAAGCAAGGGAGTATTACCCCAAGAGCAGAAAGAAGCCCGAAGGATACGGCGCACAGCGCAAAGGTTTGAACTTCGGGACAACATCCTATATCGACGCTCTTTCTTGCAACCATGGCTCCGCTGTGTTGGTCCCTTACAAGAAAACTATGTACTGCGAGAAATCCACGAAGGTTCATGCAGCATGCATTCAGGACCACGGTCAGTGGTGGTGCGCGCTTTACGGTCAGGCTATTATTGGCCCACCATGCACCGCGATGCGCGAGAATTGATAAGAAAGTGCAGCGACTGCCAAGTCCACAGACCCATTCCCCGCAAACCACAACAGGAGTTAACACCAATTACGGCGCCATAGCCATTCCACAAGTGGGGTATTGACATTGCAGGTCCTTTTCCTGTTTTAGCAGGAGGTTTAAAGTTCCTCATAGTCGCCATAGACTACTTCACCAAGTGGATCGAAGCAAAGGCAGTGGTAACAATCACTGGCAACCAGGTGAAGCGCTTCGTCTGGGAAAACATTGTATGCCGCTTTGGTCTACCTGGTGAGATCATCTCGGACAACGGGAAACAATTCTGCGACAACCCTTTCAAGGACTGGTGCAAGAAGCTAAACATCACACAACACTTTCCGTCAGTAAAACACCCACAAACCAATGGCTTAGTTGAACGTGCGAATCGAAGCCTAGGTGAAGGAATTAAGGCACGTTTGGACAAGCACAAAGGAAGATGGGTGGAAGAACTTTCGCATGTTTTGTGGGCGCACCACACCTCAATCAAAACCAGCACGGGAGACACTCCCTTCTCTCTAGTCTACGGGACAGAAGCTGTCATACCAGCCGAAATCGGAATGCCAACTATCCGCACTACGGAAATCAATGTGGCAACCAATGATGACGAGAGACGTATCGACTTAGACCTGCTCGAAGAACGGCGCGAACGCGCAGCCATCCGGGAGGAGAAATCAAAGTCAAGAATGAAAGGATACTATGACGCTAAAGTGCGTCGTGTTTCATTCAGACCAGGTGACTTCGTTTACCGCGCCAATGATGCGAGCCACGCAGAAGACACGGGTAAGCTTGGACCAAAGTGGGAAGGACCCTATGAGGTTACTGAAGCCTTGGGAACAGGCGCGTACAAGCTACGAGGCTTGGATGGTCGTGAACTGCCACGCACATGGAACATCTGCAACCTTAAGAGGTGCTACCTATAGGAATGGCTACGGCCCAGCGCATAAGCGCTCTGGCACTTTACTGAAGTGCCCAATAACTATCTATGTATTTACTTTTGTTTCCTTAGTATAATGTCTCATTTATTTCTCATAAAAACTTGCAAGTATCAATAAAATGTCGCGGTTTCTAGCTAACTCCGCGACCTATTTTCATTTGTTATTTTCATATACTGTATGTCTTAACAATTTTTTATTTCTGGCCTACATGGCGTGCATGCACTACATAAACCCACGATGGTAAAAGTATAAGTTAACATACTAAACAACTTGTTGAGTAAGAGGGTTGCAAACCCATCAACATTGAATCACGTATCCTTGTTAAACACCTTCTTCTCAAGACGTTGGAATAAGTTTGTGCGCCTCCCACGACGAATGCGCAACTATGCATATGGTGCGCGTTTAACAACATAAGGAATCAACACGCTTGGTTCTTTAAGATGATATTTACAGTACGCTGCATATCACATTATACACGATTATGACACTATTACTTAGAGACTATGTTTAAGTATACTATGATCTTCATACATGACTATGAATTTCTCACATTATTTGCGCTCGTGTACAACTTGGATACTCAGACAAATATATCGTTTACGAAAAGATAGACAGATAAGTACGCACGTCACAAGCTGCAATAAATATTAACACACATTTAGCAAAAGGAGATTTTTATTAAGGACTATGTTATTACAAAGGATGTTCATAAACATAAGATCCTATATACTATTAGATCGCTCCAGTGATGAAGTCCCTACGCGGCTTGTAGCATCTACAATCTCGCTAAGCCTCTTCAACAAGTCCGAGTCTTGGCGAGACACGGTGGCAACACTCACTGGCACGCCATCAGATCTTGGAAGATGAGCTGCACCAACCCCGCACAAAATTGCTTTACCCTTAATACCTTCCCTTTTAGCAAGTCTGGTAGCATGCGCTTCCAATACTTCCTTCAAGGACATTTCTTTCTCTAAAGCAAAGGGATTCAGAATGTCCCTAGGGTGAGCAAAAACAGGCACCTGCAGCTGAGAGACATCGGGCTTCAAAAAATAGTCCGGTTGTGCTTCTGCATCATCAGTACGATGGCGCGCTAAGGTCAATCCTTCCATAATAACGGTTATAGGATAATCCTGGTCGCGCTCCATTTCAGCAATCATGGGAAGCTCTAAAGTCTTCATCTTATTCATAGCAGCAACCAGGTTATCATAGGACTGCGCATCATACCCAGGAACTTTTTCAGCATGTACCTTCAGCAAGTTAGCCTCCTGCAGCGCCTCTATAGCCTCTATTTTCCTCTCGCCAAAGCACATTGGACTACCCCACCAAATTTGTCCACTACCTCTTTGGACTCAAGAGTACTCAGCGCAGCAAGACGCAGACCATGGCTGATAAGCCACCTGCGCTCAGAGATGGTAGACATTAGATGAGGATATAATTCCTCATCATACTCCAAAGTAAGCTTACGCAGCTTCATCTCTTGTGCCTCCAGAGCACTGCTCACAGTGGCACCAAAATCTTCCAACTACGAGGTCAATGTGTCCTTATTCTTCTCCAGATATTTTAGTGCCCAGAGGCACGAAGCCTTGTACCCTGACGACTTTGTGCGCTCTTGGCTTATTTGGCCCATCAGCGCCATTTTCTCCTCGGCCTGCTTCTGCACATACACGCTCAAACTCTCTACCTCAGCCCTGGCACTAGCCAACTGCGCCTCCAGCAAAGCAATTTTCTCATCTTTTTGAGCACCTTGGCTGCTTTCACCAGCAATACGTACCCTTAGCTTCTCAACTATTGCAGCTTGGTGCGCAGACACCTGTACCAACTCCTCAACCAATTGACCCACTGATGCAACCCCAGCAGGCAAGTCTTCATCTTTTTGGCTGAATGGCTTAGACTGCACAGGACTATCCTTGGGGGGAGACTCCGCAGCCTGCTCAAACCTGCATACACGGATAGAGCGTTATCAGTTTACCATATACAGTTGGTGCGCAAAAAAAAAAAAAAAAAAAAAAAAAAGCATTTACGATATTAGTTACTGTGGGCCAGCGACATCAGCAGACGGGTGAGATGACGCAACATCACTGGTGGATGATTCCACAGTGAGGATCACAGGGCGTTTTTTCCTCGAGGAGCTCGCGCCATCCTCTCCGCGGGATCTTTTGCGCTTTAACCCAGATTCTGTCTCTTCTTCTTCTTCTTCCATAGGCTGCACCACGGCTACAAGTGGTGGCTGCGCTACGGGAGAAGGCACCCTGGGGCTTGGCACGCTTTGCAGCGGTGTCGCTTCCACTGCGACAAAGGAGCTAGTACATGTTCCCCCTATGTTCATCTCCAGGGTATGACCTGCAGTGGCCGCTAGTATAGCTTCCTCTCCTTCTTTCAAGGGACGTGTCCCTACCTTCACCTCGACAGGCTTCGCTAAGTGCACAACGGTGAAAAGATCCATCTCTGCGCAATAGCAGACAACAAATAACACAGGTTATATAATGCGCGAAAAGGACATAAAGCTCTTACATTAGTTATAAAAGGGGGTGCGAGGAACGAGTACCCACCCTGGCCATTGGCGCCTAAGAAGATTGGCATCTCATCCGGCATACCAAAATAATTACGGCTGATGCCCATATGCACCAAAAATTCCTCAGGATAGGAACTAATGAGGATGCGGTTCGCGTTTATCAGTTTCGCATCCTCAGCAACATATGATCCAGGCACGGGGCACTTGTCCCTCGGCAACGTTCCCCGGGTATAAAAGTCATAGTGCCACGGGAAGCATGTGTCGTCTACCCAGAAAAATGACTCCCTCCAATTTCTAAGCGCATCTAGCTTCTCAGTATAACACTGAAATCTACCGGCGCGCTTAGCAAAGGATACCCACCCATGTGACCATGTCGTGTGATAAAAGGCACGAAATAGGTGGATGGTTGGGTTAACCGCCAGCAAACGGCAGTTCACCTCAAAATTGGTAATTTTAGCCGCACCGATGTAGTGCAGCTGGGATAGGTGTAGCTCGTAATAATTTAAAACATCGCACAAAAATAGGGATAGGGGCACACGTTGATTCGCGAATTCAAAAAACCGTGTGTATACCCCTATTTTCCCTTTGGGGAAATCCGCAATAGATGCCCGCGCACCCGGAACAACCGGATGCACGTCAAGAGGTATAAAGTAATCCGAAGTGAATTCTAGAAGATCGCTTTCGGTGAGGTCGGAGGTGAAATCAGACAACTGTTTGACCATGGTATTGTTTTTACAAAGCGCACGCGCGGTTACCTTTTGAATACAGTGTTTTCCTGGGTTGTAGTTTGAAGTTTTGTTAGCAATGGCGGATGAACGTTTTTACTATGAGAAACAAGGTGGAAATGAAGCGATGGGTTATATAATTTTTCTCATCCACACGATGAGTGACACGTGGACCCCACTAACACTAACTGTGTGGCTGAGATTGCTTGATGGGACGTTACTGCAGTTACTTTCCCCCGATTTACGAGGCACCAATTTTTTAATCCCATGTCTAGATACAATATACGGGAGGATATATTTTTATGGCTTCTTGGCTACGCTTCGATGTTGTTTCATTGACTGCGGTTATTAGTCTAGCATCCGTAGTTGTTCACTGCGCATACTAGACTGGGGGGACATGATGACGTATAGTCTATATCCGGGTCACGGACCCGCCCAAAACCCAATACTGATAAGCCCAGCACGAGCTGGGCTACGCTGATAAGCGTTTAGGCCCACGAAGGCCCAAATACGAATCTATTTACGGAATAGATATCGGATATCTCTTAATCAAGGAGATAATCATTCCCCAACCGACTTAGGCGGGATACGCCGAAGGTTGAGGAACACGGAACCAACAAGGATTCCGTGCGTATATAAAGGGAATCACATCCCTCGTTAAAGGTACGATCTCAAAACCCTAACTCACCTTTAACCCTAAATCGATTACTTACTCTCACGCCAGAGGATAATCGTGGGAGACAATCTCACGGTAAGCCTAACGGTGTTTTCTGTCTCTTAGTGCGCAGGTCTCAAGCAACAATCATTAATTGGTACGAGAACCGGAGCCCCGAACAAGGAACGCCCAACTTTTGTATCAACATAATCTCAAAGTTATATTTTAGTTTATGAAGTAGACTAATCTCAAAGTTATATATTTTTTATGAAGTAGACTGTGCATCGCTTAAGAGTTCAACATTTGAATTTTAATTTATCAAAGAGAATTGGGTGTCATAGCTTTAAGTAGAGAGTCATGACCATTTTTTGATGTCACGTCAGTTTTTTATACATTTATATTTTTTTTCACTAACATCGCCAAAATCACTCTCCCTCATAACTCAAAGCATAACACTTATTTTGAGACGCATTATTTTTTTTTAATTTCTCATTCTTTTAAACTAACTAATTTTTCATTAATTAAATATAAAAAATACAAAATACATTAAAAAACGCTTACAAAAAAAATTTACTAAAAAAATTAAAAAAGAATTATGAGAAAAACAAATACATAAGATTATTAATAAACTAATTTTGTTGTCGTTGCCAAAGATGATTCATAAGATCTCTCCTTAAAGAGTTTCATGTTTTTGTTTATCACGTAATTGTTTTGTTTTTCTTCGTTATACAGTGCATCTCGCGATACAAGTATGTTGTATATTTAGATAGGGACTAATATCAATTCGTTGAATTCATTTATCACGAACTTTTAATATTTGAAAATCATGTTATTCAATATGATGTAAGTGTACATGATTCTTCGTAGCTTGTTGATAGTGTAAATACACACCGATTGTTGTATAATTCCTGAACGTCCTTGGGGGACCTCAAAAGCTCGTTTAACATCCTTTCTTGTCGTCTCTTAAAGAATCCATATTCCTCGTCTTGGTCACCGTTAATGATTTGACAAAAGTTTCCCATGGCGGGTAAATCCTATCAGGTAATGCCTTTTTTCGTATATAACTCCATTTACTTCAAATGGGGCCACATAGGTGATGTCATCAATAAGGTCGTCGAATAACGGATAATAACTTAGAACGTTAAGATCGTTATTCGAACCCGCTGCAAAAAAAAATATGCGAAATCCACAAAGCGTATGACACAACAACTTCAACCATTATAATTGGGTATATTTTATCACCTATTGAAAATCACCCGTGCCATGACTTCGGACAATTTGTCGATTCTCAATGCATATAACCATGCTTCCAACATTCCCAGAAACCCATGAACCCTCTCACGGGTAGCATACAATTTTGATGTCATTAAAGTCTAGTTTCCTAAAATACTCATACATGTACAAATCAATAATGCACATAGTAAAAAAATGTAAACAATCACATGCACAATGTTCCCCATTTTGCATATATCTATCAAATGCATTAGGTGTTGTGCCATATGCCAACTGGTGTATGACAGAAGTGCATTTCATAATTGGACTATACTCGTTTGCATGTTGCATCGACAGAGAGACTAAAGAATTGAAAATTATCAAGAAGAGGATTAGAAGTATAAGTAGATATATCTTTGACTACTTCTAAAAATAGTTTATTGCTCATATGATATCGACGCCTAAAATAGTACTCCTAGTATTTTGGTTCATTGCCAAAATAGTCGTCCAACAAACATTCTTCTACGACATCACGTTTATGATTTATCTGTTCCGTAAGTATGGAGTTTGATCTTCTTGTTATTCCAACGATTGGTGATACTAATAAGCTTTCATCAAAAGCAAATAATCTCCTTCATCATCGAATTCGTGTACGCCGTCAATGTTCAAAGTTCACAACTGAAGTTTTTTTAATATTTAGTATAGAGGATAAAAGTTGTATGGATATTGTTGTAAATGGCGTATTATGATATATAAAGAAGAAATTAAAAAGAAAATTTTGTGGAAAGCTAACTGTTAAAACATAACCAACAATAAAAAAAGAAGAAAAATATGCTTTGAGTAGCCTTTGACGTACCGTCATAGGCCTGGCGTCGTGGATGGCACCATGCACCTCCGGTGTCATGGCGTCAGTGCGCCACCATGACGACAACCACATAAGTTTGGCGTGGCCAACAAGCCATGAAATCATCTAGGGACGAACCCATGATTTCTAAAAAGGTGTTGCGCAAAGAATTTCGTGAGTCTTGTACAATTATTCTTTCATTAGAGTACTAAAATTTGCACAATTAATTTTGTTTGGACTGCACTAAAGTCGTACCATAAAGAAAGTATGTAGCACAATTATATTATTAGGTTGCATATACCTAAAAATGCCACTTTCTAAAAAAGTTTACATTTTGTGACTCGAAATCGGATGTGGTCTATGCCACACTCAGCTCTCATGTAAGTCTGTCCTTGAAACGATCTACTCTAATTTCCACATAGAAGTTGTGAATTACTGATGAAAATCAGACCTCATAGTTATTGATGAACAAAACAAACGAAACTATGATAGCAGCACCGATTAGAGATAAGTTGCATTGAATATAATCTTATCCTTCAAAATAGAAGATGTTCAAAAATAAAATTAATTTGTGTGGAACTTACGTCTTCGTATTAAACTCCTATATCTTTAGTTAGTTATCCTTCATACATCTTTTAACATTATTGAGTGACGTTAAAAACGAAAGCAAAAAGTCCAAAATCGTACAAATGATTGTGAGTGGGCATTTAAATATTCACGGCCCGTTTGGTTTGTAGGTGGGTTTAGAATTTGGATTTGGATTTAGATTTAAATTTAAATTTGGATTTGAGATTTTGAATTAAATGAAGAGAGAAAAAATAAATGAGTGATAAGTTTATTTTATATATTTTTTTAAAGTTAAAAACTAAAAAATAAAAAAAAATTAAATAATTTGTGGCCTAAAAAGAACCATCAAATAATTTCTGTTTTATGATTGGTCCATTTTGTGAAAACCAAGCAAAAAGTCACCACAATAAGCTGGAATGAAGAATTGGAGTCAGGTGCCACTGTTAGGAGTGCGTCAGAGGCATGGATTTGTACCAAACAATTTTTTTTAAGAATCTATTAATCCAAACCGGTAAAAGTTATGTATCAAACGGGCCTTCAATGACATAAAGCTTCTATAACAGTAATCTTCAAAATCTTTCACTTTTAAATGCGATAGTTATTTTACATATTAAACTTTTCAAAATACTCATCCTCACCTTTCATTTAAAATAAAATCAATGGTTAAAATTAAAATCATTTTATTATTTCACATATTTTTTATAATTTAAATATATCTTAAACTGTTAATCGTTAAGCGAAAATAATTACACCATCGCGACGACCATTTAATTATCTTTCTATAGACGGACACTTTGATATGCTTTTGAAAAAAGAAAAAAATCGTTTTTTTCACGTTTTTCGTCTTTTTTTTTCCGTTTTTTTTCCGAATCTGAGATTTGCATGAAAAAATTACATGTGATTAAACACTAATTTTAATATTACATGTAATATTAGTGTTAAATCACATATGATATGTGATATTAATGTTAAATCACATATGATATTCACATGTAATATCACATTTGATATTCAAAATTAGTGTTTAATCACATGTGATTTTTTTCATGCAAATTTCAGTAATGAAAAAAACGAAAAAAACGTGAAAAACACGAAAAAAAATTGTCGAAAGTATATTAAAGTGCCTATCTATAGAAAGATAATTAAATCCTTGTCGTAATGGTATATCTTTCGCTTAATGATTAACGGTTTGAAAGATATTAACATTTGAAAAAAATAAAATAAAAGTGAGTTTTTTAAATTGTTAGAATTAATTTCATATATCAGATCAACTAAAAATGAAGAAAAGTTGGAGGATGAAGATTGATCTCTTAGTATGTAAAAAATATTTTTCTTAAACTAATGTTATATTCGTATTATTTTCGTAGTACAAACTTTTATAATGTAGGTGACGTCCTAAATGATACAGCATAATGGAGATGTGATCTTTTACAAAGTAAGAAAAATTAAAAAGGCTAGAAAGCCATTCACAATGTGACAAGTGTCCCCCATTCACTCTCTCTTTTTTTTCTTATTAAACTTGGTTAGAGGGTATTTTTGTCATTTTAACCCGTTTTTTATATTTCACCCCAAATTTCAAACGCAAATAACTTTCAAACGACAAACTTTTACTAAAAAACGATTTCACCAGAATTTTTAAAATTCGATTCTCTTTAACTTGGTATAAATCTTTATAAATATTTCAATTTTTTTTTTACATATCAAATAGTTCTTGATTTTTTTTTATTTTTTGGCATTTTCGGGCCTATGTTTTACCTTCATATATGTCGAATCGTGAAAAACTTAAAACATGAAAGTTATAGATTTTTGTTCACTCTTTACCCAGAAATTTAAATCACTCAAATTCGATGTCATATGATTAAGATATCACACGTTAAAGATGGTGTTTTACTCATATTTGTTGCATATAAGGTGTTTGATGAAATGTCTAGCTTATATTTTTAGTGTTAAAGTTAAGTTAAATGCGCTAATTTTTGTCCCACAACGCATCATTAATCATTTTATTAATGTAAGATTCAAAAAGTGATGTTTTTTAATAGTTAATGTTTTTAACTATTAAAACTGATGTACCAAACTGATGAACCAAACCAAAACTTATAAACCAAACCAAACTGTTTAAAAAAAAAGCATAAAACCAAAACTGATGAACCTAACCAAACTGATGAACCAAACCAAAACTGAAACTATGATTGATGAACTAAACCAAATTGATGAACCAAACCAAACTGATGAACCAAACCAAAAACTGATGAACCAAACCAAAACTGATGAACTAAACCAAAACTAAAACTATGATTGATGAGCCAAACCAAACTGATGAACTAAACCAAAAACTGATGAACCAAACCAAAACTGAAACTATAATTGATGAACCAAAATAAATTGATGAACAAAACAAAACAAACTCGAACATGTTAAGCTGAAACTATGATTGATGAACCAAAATGAACTGATGAACTATGTTTGATTTGGTTCATCAGTTTTGGTTTGGTTTATCAGTTCATCAGTTTGGTTTGGTACATCAGTTTTGATTTGGTTCATCAGTTCATCAGTTTGATTCATCAGTTTAATAGTTAAAAACTTTAACTATTAAAAAACATCAATTTGAGTTTTACATTAATAATATGATTAATAATGCGTTGTGGGACAAAAATTAGTTCATTTAGCTCAATTTTAACACTAAAAATCTAAGCTATACATTTCATCAAACACCTTGTGTGCAACAAATATGACTAAAACTTCATCTTTAACATGCGATATCTCACTCACGTAATATCGGATTTGAGTGATTCAAATTCCTGGGTAAAGAGTGAATCAAAATCTAAAACTTTTGTGCTTTAAGTATTTTATGATTCGGCAAATTTTAAGGTAAAAAATAAGATCGAAAATAGCAAAAATATCAAGAAAATCATGACCCAATGAATATGTCAAAAAAAAGTTTCGAAATAATTAAAAGAGTTAACTACATTTTTGGTCCTTGTGGTTGTACCTGGATTTCACTTTTGGTCCATTTGTTCAAAAAGTTGCGTATTTAGTCCAAAATGCATAGTTTGGTTCCACTTTTGGTCCATTTTTCTAACGAAGTTAGTTCAGTTAGTTAAGTCGAATTGTAAAGTGGCAACATTAGTCCTTTAAGCTAACGGTCGTTTGCAACGTTAGTCCTTTATACCAAAGATCTTTTGCAACATTTGCAACGTTAGTCCTTTCAGTTAGTTAGTCCTTTAAAAAAAATTCTAAAAAAAAATTCGAAAAAAATGTTTTTTTGTCGAAATTATTTTTTAAGATAAAAAATTTCAATTTTTTTTTAATTTTTTTTTCTAATAAAAATTTTCTTAAAAAATTCTAAAAAAATAATTCGGAAAAAAAAATTTAGAAAAAAAATTTCTAATTTTTTTTTTCTAAAATAAAATTCGAAAAAAAATTCGAAATATATTCTAAAAAAAACTTTTTTTTTTCCGAAAAAAATTCTAAAAAATTTTCTAAAAAAAATCTAAAATTTTTAAAAATGTATATACATTGAAAAAACGTATATACATTGCAAAAATGTGTGTAAAATGTATACACGTTTTAAAAAAAATATACCAAAGATCACACACACTTTTACACACGTTTTTTTTATTAGAATTTTTTTTTTAAAAAAAATTAGAAATTCTTTTAGCATTGCCATTTTTTAGAAATTTTTTTAGCATTGACATTTTGCGATTTTTTGATATGGACTAAAAAATTCTAAAAAAAATGTACTAAAACTATCATTTTGATATGGTTTTAGTCTATTTTTTAGAAACTTTTTAGAAAAGTGAAACTAGTACAAATTTTTTTAGAAAAGTAAAACCAAACTATTATTTTGATAAAAAAAAAAAAAATGATATGGTTTTAGTCCATTTTGATATGGGTTAGTACAAAATTTCTAAAAAACATGTCTAAATTTTTTTTTGATATAGTTTTAGTCCATTTCTAGGGAAAAAAAAATTAGATTTTTTTTTCTAAAAAAAAATATCAAATTATTTTTTTCGGAAAAAAAGTTTTTTTTAGAATATTTTTCGAAATTTTTTTGAGAATTTTATTTTAGAAAAAAAAATTTTAGAAAATTTTTTTCTAATTTTTTTTAGGAAAAAACTTTTTTTTTGTCAAAAAACTTTTTTTTAGAATTTTTTAAGAAATTTTTTTTTCTTAAAAAAAATTTCGAATTATTTTTTTTGAAAAAAAAAATCGACAAAAAAACATTTATTAGAATTTTTTTAGATTTTTTTTTAAAGGACTAACTAACAGAAAGGACTAACGTTGCAAACGATCTTTGGTATAAATGACTAACGTTGTTAACGACCATTAGGTTAAAGGACTAATGTTGCCACTTTACAATTCGACTTAACTAACTGAACTAACTTCGTTAAAAAAATGGACCGAAAGTGGAACCAAACTATGCATTTTGGACTAAAATCACAACTTTTTAAACAAATTGACCAAAAGTGAAATCCAGGTACAACCACAAGGACCAAAAATGTAGTTAACTCTAATTAGAAAGATTTATACCAAATTAAAGAGAATCGAATTTTAAAAATTATGGTGAAAACGGTTTTTTCTAAAAGTTTGTGGTTTAAGAGATATATGCGTTTGAAATTTGAGGTGGAAAAGAAAAAAATGAGTCAAAAGACCATATTACCCCTGAACGGATTTTATGTATAATTTAAAGTGGGGGACACGTGTCACACTATGAATGACTTTCTACAATTTTTAATTTTACCCACTTTGCAATAGATCGCCAACCTGGTATAGATATTTCATTTTCTTAGGCTAGTCCCAGTCGTGACCTGGGACAACCTTGGTCATCCAGCGCCACGTCAGCTTTCTCTCTCCAGCGACCTGAGACAACCCGGATTCCCCAGTCGACGACCCAAGAATTTATTTATTTATTATTTTTTATTTTTTTTAATTCAAACATTTTTAACATTAAATTTAAATTTCATTCAAATTAAAAAAACATTACATTACGAAATAAAATAAAAAAAAAATAAAAAAAAAAAAACATTACAATACGAAATTAAAATAAACACTACAATACTTAAACTAATAATCTAAATTGTAACGTGCTTTGATTGCTGCCTTAACTTTCTCCAATTCTTCTAGTTGGCGGCCGGTCAATTTTGGGTCGATTGGGGTGTTGTAGAAGATGATGTCGGACTCCTGTTTTGATACCCTCATGAGCTCCAGTTTTTCTTTTTTCATCTCGAGCTCTTTTTCCCTCAACCGTAACCAGGTATCTTCTAAACCCTCCTTATTCTTACCTTTATCCCCTTTTGACGGCTTCTTGGTGTTGAAGAAAGTTTTGGCCAAATATTTCATAAATGAGTCTGATGGAACATCATCATCACGAGAGGATGAGGATGCTTTCTTCCTTCCTTTGTCACGACCAGCCGGTCGTGATTCTCTAGTCGCTTCCTCAGCAGAATCATCAACGTCATAGACATCGAAAGGATCACGAGCTTGGGTTGAACCAGAGGTAGTGGTAGAACCCTTGGTTTTCTTCCGACTATTTGTTGATAAAGCCGGCAACTCAACGTCCTTCCAAGCAGCATGACCCTTTAAAACCTCGTAGCACTCCTCCAAAGTGAAATCATGACCGTACGTCATACGGTATTCTCTAAGAGCTTTTGAAGTGTCGTCGATATCATTCTCACCACTTCCATGGGTATTCTTGATATTCTCCATGATAGCACAATAATTTCCAACCCTATTACGAATCCTGCTCTTCCATTTGGTAGTGATGGAGTCATAGGTTCGGTCTTTGCCAGTTTCTTTCTTAAAGTAGACGATCACTAACTCCCAAAACTTGAAGCGGTTCTGGGCGTTTCCTCTCGCCGCGTTTTCCGACACATAAACCCAAGCTTTACAAAGCACCACCTCTTCCTCCTTTGTCCATGGCTCTGCAGGCTTCTTGTCTTTCCCCTTGCTTGTTTCCGGCTTCTTGCCTTTGTCCTTAGCCTTTGAAGCACGTCTAGATGGCTGCTTTGGTTTGATGGGGGACATCTCTTCAGCGGAAGCGGTTTTCTCATCATCAGAATCATCAACGGGAATGGAACCATGGAACGAACCGTGACCCGAACCTTGTCCCATCGAAGCATCTTGACTTAGGTAGTTTTGTGTCGGATACTCCGGCATCCAATCTTCCAAATTCATGTCTAGATTAGTGCTTCGAATCGGGGAATAAGGTTGATACGGTTGAGAAGGATAAATGAAGTCCATGTTTGGATGGTACGACGACCCACTAGGTTCTTGCCGGTAATCGTGGTAAGAACGTTGCGGTGGGACAAAAGGACGGTTAAGATAAAACGCGTTTTGGTTTTGATTTGGTTGGGGTAGTTGTGATTGATAATCAAAACTTTGTGGACGAAAGCGAATAGGCCGGTTTTGTTGTGGTGATATGCCGGTTAACTCGAAGTTGTTTTCCGGCGAGAAATTTAGATCCGGGGCATTTTGGGGTAGTCGTGATCGTCGGGTTTTTGATTGTGGGGTATTTTTCTTTGACATTTTGAAGTTGGATAAGAATTAGATTGAAATGAATGTAGATGAAAATTGTAAGTTGTGAATTGTGTTTGAGGTGAAGTGGGTATTTATAGAGTGGTAAAATGGGTTTGAATTTTTTTTTTAGTTGTATGACCAAACGGTCATTTTTTTAAAATTGTATTAAATGTACACGTTGGGATACGTTGGGAAGGAGAAAACATTGCGTGAACATCGAGTGGAAATCGAACCGATATTCCAAAAATTGGGACCACGACCGATGTGGCAACCGGCCACCACAACCGTCCCCAACCGATCTCAAATCGGTCGAGGGTAAAAAAAAACGCGTGCCCAACCGATTTTTATGGCTCGAATGCGACCAGCCTTATTATTCTCAAAGTAAATTAATTTGAATAAAAGTCAGTTGCTTGGGGTGGGGGTTTCTCGGCTAGAGGTGGAGAATGCTGCTACTTCGATCGGGTGTTCGATTATGAATAATAGCTTTCGGTATCTTGGGGTTATGGTGGGTCAAAATTCCCCCCGTTTATCCGCTTGGAACGATACCATTGATAATCTAAAATCACGGCTATCTAAATGGAAGATGAGGACTCTTTCGATTGGGGGCCGTTTTACTCTTTTAAAGTCGGTCATGGGCGCTACTCCAATTTATAACATGTCCATTTTTAAGGTTCCTAAGGGTATTCTTAAAGTAATGGAAAGCATTCGTCGGCGTTTTTTCTATGGCATTGAACCATCGGACAATAAAATTACGTGGGTGGCTTGGAATAAGGTCCTTGCTTCTAAAAAGCAAGGAGGTTTGGGGGTGTCAAGTTTCTATTCCCTTAATCGTGCGCTTTTGTTAAAGTGGATTTGGAGATTTGTCTCGAGTGACGGATCCCTTTGGAGCAAAGTTATTCAGGCCCTGTACGGTAAATATATTGACTCCCACTCGTCTAGTTTTTCTTCTATCTGGTGTTCTATAATTCGGGAGCTACATTGTCTTAAAGATAACGGGTTCGATTTCTGGGATCATTGTAAAAAACGCATAGGTAATGGTTTCTCTACTCGGTTCTGGTATGACATTTGGATTGGCGATAGTCCTCTTTATATCCAGTTTCCTAGGTTGTTCATCCTCGACTTGAATAAAGACGTCTCGGTGGGAAATAAATTGAAGGATCCTGTTGAGCTTTCTTTCCGTAGGCCTGTTAGGGGAGGCATCGAACAACATCAATTGTCTGGCCTTGTCTCTCTGTTGGAGTCGGTTGTTCTCTCTAGTTGTAACGATCGATGGGTTTGCGGTTTGTCTAATGATGGGGACTTCAAGGTTAAGGACTTTCGTACTTCTCTTGATGATCTTACGCTGCCTCATTGTGAGCCGACTAGATGGATCAAAGCTATGCCTATCAAGATTAATATTTTTGTTTGGCGAGCTCGCAAAGACTGTCTCCCGACTAGGAGGAATCTGATGCTTCGAGATATTAACATTGGATCCGTTTTATGTCCGGTTTGTGACGCTTATGACGAGGATGTTAACCATTTGTTCTTTCAATGCAATTTGGCGCAGGCGGTTCTTCGTAGAGTATGTCGTTGGTGGGAGATTGTCTTGGTTGGATGGTCTTCGTTTCATGATTGGTTAGCTTGGTTCTCTTCGTTTCGTCTCCCTCCCAAGACGAAAATCTTATTGGAAGGTGTTTTCTACGCTTCGTGGTGGCATATTTGGAGGTATAGGAATCGGTCCATTTTTGATGATAAACCCCCTAATCGTTCGGAGATTTTTGATGATATTGTCCTTAATTCCTTTAATTGGTGCAAATTTCGTTGTCGTTTTTCTTTTTCTTGGAACGATTGGTTGAAAAACCCACATGTCATCTCTTTGTAATTGGCTTCTAGCGCCTTGCTAGTTTTCTTTATAAATTTGCCGTTCAAAAAAAAAAAAAAACGTACAAAAGAAGAACGAAAGAAAAAAAGAAAACAATACTAACAACCACATGACAACTTTGTTATTGCTGACAATGATAGCAATTGACGTTTTATTTTCGCATCAATAATTTGTCTATTGCGTTTTCCAGTCTCGGCAAATTTTATTTCCTAGGCTTTGGCATAAAAACTACTATTATTTAACTACTACATAAAGACTAACAAGTCAATGATCAAATTAAGTACTTATTCAACTTAACAACTAATAAGAAGTAGAAACAAAACAAATTTTTATTAGAGAAAATTTTGAAAGGGGACTGATCGCCTCACTTGTTTATATTTTTTAGACTGGTAAAATATTTTTTTCTCTAAATAGACATGAGTGGCTTATTTAAAACACTAGGTATTCTCGTGTCGTCTCGTTGGTGCCGTGAGGAAAAGTGCTGCCATATCAACATCTTTTCTCATAACATCAGAATTCACCACAACACCAAAAACTCACTCCTTTCTGTAACACTATTTTCTGATGTCGTCATGCACCCTTTGACCTTATATTTCTTTTCATTTATTCAAACACATTTAAATAAATCAACACATTAAACGAATAAAACATTAAAAAAATACATTAAATAAAAACAAACACATAATATTTTATAGAGAAAGCATATAAACAATTTTAGCTACCATCAGAAAATACTATACAGCATAAATGTCTCGTAATGTATTTTACAAATAAATTATATAAACACATAATATTGCTTAATGGGCCTTTATAAAGATAAAAAAAAATTAAAAAGCTAGGAGGTTTTTTTTTATTGTTGAGCTTATATTTAGGTTTACACCTAAATATATCCCTCACCTCTATCATTTGCAGCCAACAACATATAGTACTTCATCTCCATTTTGCTACTATTTTGCTTCTTCTCCTTCCCTCACAGCCAACAACACATATATTTCATCTCCATTTTGCAGCCAAATCCTATCTTATTCATCCATAAAAGACAAAGATCCAACAACAAATAAAAAAAAGAAAACGCGAAAAAAATAAGGGATAACGCGAGCACAGGTACCTACTTCACGTCGTTGGGTCGCGTTTTCCGGGACCATTTGGGCCGGTCTTGACGGCTCATGACACAAAAATGCGAGGTCCGGTGTGATTCTGGCGCCATCGGGTGGCGTTTTTCGGGACCATTTGGCTAAAGGCGCAGGGTACCCAAGGCTCTTAAAACCATGTCACGTGTCCACTTTTGAAAGTACATAAAGTACAAGTGTGTAAGACTTGTCCCCTTAGGTGTTCTGTCGGGGCGGCTTGTACCTTGGGCGACCAAAATTTTGTCGTTTATTGAAAATGACAAAATTTTTTCACTAAACGACAAATTTCTGGTCGCTCAAGAGACATGTCGCCCCGACAGAACACATAGAGAGACAAGTTTTACACATAGCTTACACACTTGTACTTTATATACTTTCAAAAGTGAACATATGTCATGATTTTAACTAGGTAGCCCAATTCCAAAGTAGCCCATGTCTATTTGTAAGGAAAAAAAATATTGATCTAAAAAAGGTGATCACATAAGACAACCGTTCTTTTTTTTCTGAAATTTTCTCTTTTTATTTATGCTTCTTATAAACTACTGTATTTTATATTTAATTAATTTTATATGTAGATTCTGTTGGAATTTTATACACATAACAATTATACATAAAACAAATACATCATCAAAGCATGCAGCGGAAGACAATAGGAATAATATATGTAATTAATTAACCAAACAAGAAAGTGCGTACCTTTTAGCAATTCAAGTAAACAAACGATGATGTGATCAAGTAACAAAACCCAAAACCCTAACAAAGGGTTTCACAAAATCGTCCCACCCAAAAAATCGACCACCAAGGAATACAAGCTCAAGTGTGCTTGTTCTTCGTTCTTGTACACACGTATTGTAATCTAGATCAAGGTCTCACATAACTAAATTACAATTTCAAGTGTTTCATATTATTAGATGGCATAAACTTAAATTTAAAGGGTACAATTTTGATGTGTAATCAAACTTATGTATAAAGAAGCATGCATACAACTTTATAACATAAAATTTTCGAAAAACTTACATAAAGATTTTTAATTGCTAAGATTGAATTCTACAAAGTTTTAATCGATGCGTTGAGAAACTTACAACTTTGCACTAAGATGCTTCGTACATAGAATGGTTATACTAGGTAGCTCCAATCGAACGCACAGGGGGCAGAGGACCAGGTAAGCGCTGAAGCATAACCTTAGACATCCATTCAGTGAGACTATGCTCACTTCTTAAATACCCCTTTATAGTTTGTTCTAGTGGGTGAGCCGTTCTAACCATTTAGTACAGTCGCATCAGTCGATTAAAAGTTCAAGAATAATTCTTAGATAACAAATCAATTTCGCCATTATTTGGTCCATTTAATTTTCTATTCATAAAAAACCCTTTTTGCTTACTAACATGTCAAACAATATATAAACAAAAAAGCATTTTAATAAAAATTAAACACACTCAAATAATATAAACATATAACTAAACAATTTAACATATGTAAAAAAAAACAATTAGCCACATGCATAATTATTTCAATAAACTCTAATAACAATTCTAGGCGTAAATAAATGCATACATTAACTAGGACTTTCATCTCGCGAGAAGATGAGCCACATACATCGACAAGTCGATTGCGTAAGCCGAAGTTAATAGTATACCAATTAGCACATAACGAATTTTATTAGTTATATATGAGGTCTTCCCCAATTCAATAATTATTAAATAAATAAAACATGTGTGCATCACTTAACAATTAATCAATATACAATAAACAATACTCCATGGCAAAACATGCATGTTCCACCATGGATTCCGCATAACAATTATCACCCAAGATACGCATATTACATGGCACATAACAATTATTCATTAATTAACCACATAAAATAAGCATGCAATCCTAGGGTTTCTACAAGTTTTACAAAATTAAAACCTAATTAAATAAATATAAGGGTAATCGACCCATACATAAAAAAAATTAGGGTTTCGAATTTAAAACCCTAGAAACCATAAAAAAAAACATGCAAATAATCATAAAGATTCAATTTTTATGTGTTTCGGTAATTAATTACATCATATTAACGGCTCGTGATGCCACTGTTGGAATTTTATACACATAACAATTATACATAAAACAAATACATCATCAAAGCATGCAGCGGAAGACAATAGGAATAATATATGTAATTAATTAACCAAACAAGAAAGTGCGTACCTTTTAGCAATTCAAGTAAACAAACGATGATGTGATCAAGTAACAAAACCCAAAACCCTAACAAAGGGTTTCACAAAATCGTCCCACCCAAAAAATCGACCACCAAGGAATACAAGCTCAAGTGTGCTTGTTCTTCGTTCTTGTACACACGTACTAATAGCGATTTGATGTGGAAAAGCTAGTTCCTTGAATCACAAATAAACCAAATACTTTATCTTTGAGTTAGACAAAATCGAAAACCCTTGGGGTGAGGGTGTTTCGACCGGCCACACAAAGAGGAGAGGAGAAGGAGAAGAAATTAGGTTATTGGTGATCCAAGATTAGGTTATGAATGAATACAATGAATTGTATTTATAGGTAACTTAACTTGGTGACCAAGTTTGTGTGGGATTGGGTTTGGAAACCCTCCACCGATCGGCCAAAGTATCCCAAGGGGATTCTAGAACTTTCCCGACATCTAATTTCATTCTTAGTCCTTCTAGTTAATATTTAACGACCGTTAACCAAACCTCGTTAATTATTTAACTATCGTTATGTTTTATTTAGTGATTAATAATTAATAATAATAACGTTTTATTTATATTAATTATGTACATCAATTCTCATACGTAATGTGTGCAATCCCGAAGTCTCGAGTTCGAATCCGGACATACTATTATTTAAATATCCATTAAAACCTTTCAGATTCTTAGATACCGTGAGCGATACAATCATACAAGTATGTTGTTATACATACACCTCTAGTTTAGTCTACCTCCTTACGAAGTGACATTAATAATTTTTAATTTTATTTTTCGTATATTATTATAAATTTTATACATTAATTAAGTCAAATTACTATTACAACAGGTTATAGTTTGCAGGAAACAATTGAATATTGTTTGGGGCTGATCATTGGTGAATGATCTGTCGACATCTACAGGTACTAATTCATGTTATGATTTGATATGCCTCATGCTTATTGTTATTATGCTATCGTTTACTTACTAAGCGTTTGCTTACATTACTATATAACATGTTTTGTAGGTGAGCCAAGTGAGATACTTAAGGTCAATGGGAAAAGGAACTATTTAGCTAATGTGTAGCTTGTGGATGGTAAATGAGCTTCTTTCACCTTCCTTTGATTCAACTATTAGCCCCTCAAATGTATTTTGAATTCGTGTAAATGTTTCTTGAAAATGATCATGTAAGTTATAATGATTGTAAAAAGTCATGTAGTTAGTAGGGTGTTTAGAAGCTTCTTTTTTGAATTTTGCTCTTTTGTTTGGTTTAGTGATTGATATCTTAGAGAAGAGCTGACCGAGAATGAATACCACATAG
The DNA here is from genome assembly GCA_019973895.1 of Chrysanthemum seticuspe. Lineage (NCBI taxonomy): Eukaryota > Viridiplantae > Streptophyta > Magnoliopsida > Asterales > Asteraceae > Chrysanthemum > Chrysanthemum seticuspe. The sequence goes on from BPTQ01000002.1 coordinate 222,157,310, forward strand.
AAAAGTCAAGATCAGGCTCCCTAATGGAATGTTAAGTGTTACACACCCGCTTTTGGTTTAACGGGTCTAAAGAGTTTGTGAACATGATATGACACTTTATATGTGTTTTATATAAAAACGTGTTTAATTTGAAATATTTTGTTTAAGACACATTTTCGAAAAATACGAATGTGCAGATGAGGCTCCAGTTTTCGACGGAATGGGAATAAATCCGTCGAAATTGAATTAAAAAAAACTAAAAAAAAAAAAATTATTGGGTGTTTCCGCTAAACATTTGACCACTTTGGCTATGTTTGGTGAAGGCTTAAATGGGGCTTGGGCTTTTAAAATAAGTCGGCTAACAAAATAAGTCTCGTTTGTCATAGGGTTTATGAAATGATTTATAATAAGTCGGCTAAAAACTTTAGCCTCATAAAAGGGGCTAAAAACTTTAGACAGGAGCTTTTGAAGAATAAATTACTTATTTTACTCATAAAAATATCTAACATATAAAAAAATTTATTTAATTATATCATTTTTAGTAATTTTGTAATAATAGCCCCAACTCCAGCCCATTTGCCAAACAAGTTTATAAAATACAAATTTTAATTTCGGCTTATAATATAAGTTTCAGCCCCCGCTTCAGCTTCAGCCTCAACTTCAGCCCTAGCCTCAACCCATTTCGCTCAACATACCCCTGAAGATGATACTTGCCAATAATATATGCACGAGATGATTAGTGCCAAAACCCACAAACACAGGGATGACTTTGCACTTTACTTTAAAGACTAATCAGTTAGTCCCAATTAAGTATTCAACTTGACAAGTTATAGGAAGTAGAAACAAAACAAACTTATATTATATGCTCCTCATAAACTACTTTATACTTAATTAATTGTATATGCAGATTCTTAGATTTCGTGAACGATACTATCACTCTAAACAAATATGAACATATAAACATGGTTCGATGGCCCTAGAAAAATGATTAAAATAATTCATTGTCAAAACAGTCTCACACCAATATACTAAGAACATCCTAATAGGTTTGTGACTTACTCATGATCAACCTCGCTAATGGTCACCGTTGCGGTGATGTAGTGGTGGGCTTGTGGCCACTTTGATCAAATCATGACGCTGAGCAAATACAAAACAACAATCTTTTCATTTGTTATTCTTAAAATTGGTTCTTTGTTGGCAATGACTATTGTCGATTATAAATAATGCGAAATTGATGAAAGACTATAATGATAAAGGCTAACATATCACCAATGATGAACAGTCATTGAAGTAATCATGAATATATTGTTTGAGCAAGCTGTCTTATAATTTGTTAGGCTGTGCGCAGAAGGTCGGTCGGTTGCTTCGATTATGGTCGGTCGAGCCATTGTGGCTGTGAAAGTTGTGATCGGTTGGGGGAAGAAAAGGGAGGAAGAAGGTTGTGGTCTCAACCGAGTGTAAAGCCACATATATCCAAAAAAAAAAGCTAACGTTTCCTATTAAAAAAAAAATAAATAAATAAACTTTACCACTTTTACAACATTATAAATACCAAACTCAAACACATTTTTAAAAACACACAATTTCAAATAACTTCTCATAAACACTTTCAAACACATTTTGATAATTATGTCATACGAGTTATTTTTTAATTCTTCGTCTTCCGACGAGGAAGAAGTTATGAGCGAGTTTACGGAGTTCATGGAGTATACGCAACATGCTTGGGACACTTACCAAGCGTCACTGCCAAAGGCTCGACGAAACCACATGGCTAGGGATCATGTAGGTGCTCATAATCGTTTAGTTTCCGCTTACTTCTCCGAAGAACCGTTGTATAACGAAAAAACATTTCGTCAGCGGTTCCGGATGCCCCGAGACCTATTAACTCAAATTGTGCAAGAGGTAACCAATCATTCTCCTTATTTTCAACAAACTCCTGATTGTAGAGGTTTACTTGGTATTTCTCCATTGGTCAAGTGTACTGCGGCAATTCGTCAATTGGGATACGCGGCAGTTCCTGATTCTCTTGACGAGTATCTGCAAGTGGCTGCAACAACATCACGCGATTGTCTCCGTAACTTTTGCACGGTTATCATGGAGTTATATGGTGCTGAGTATTTGCGAAAGCCCACGTATTCGGACCTTGAAAGATTATATGCTCATCACGAGCATAAGCATGGGTTTCCTGGGATGATGGCAAGCATTGATTGTACAGGTTGGCCTTGGGAGAACTGCCCAAATAGTTTGAGAGGTCAACATGCTAGGGGTGATCACGGGCCACATCCATTCATTTTATTGGAAGCGGTCGCCTCCCAAGATTTATGGATTTGGCATGCGTTCTTTGGTGTCTCCGGGATGAATAACGATATAAACGTTTTATATCGTTCCCCTGTTTTCAATGATATCAAATCTGGGAGAGCAGCGGAACTTGAATTCGAGGCTAACGATGTTGCTTACAAAAGGGGATATTATCTTACTGACGGGATATATCCGGAATGGTCTGTTCTTATTAAGTCCATTTCAAATCCTCCTACTGGTGATGAAAAAAGAATGCTGTACAAGAGGAAGCACGAAGCATCAAGGAAAGATGTGGAACGAGCTTTCGGTGTGTTGAAGAAGAAGTGGAAAATGCTTAAAGTTCCGGCTCGAGGGCTGCGTAAACAGGATCTCGAAGATATTGTGTATACATGCATCATATTACATAATATGATCATCAAACACAAGCAGCAGGCGATTTGTCCTACATGGTTTCCACAAGAGGGCCACCGTGATCATGATCCGGTAAGATCCCATGCAGAATCTTTAGTAGTTACTCAGGAGTTAACGGATCGATCAACTCATCTAAACATAAAATCTGATTTGGTCGAACACAGTTGGAGAAACCGTGGAAATGCAGACAATCAAGAGATTAAAGCCGAAGACGAAAGTGACGAAGACCGAACTGACGATGAAGATTTTTTGTGATGTTTTCAGTTTTTAATAAGTATTGTAACGTCTACGTTTTATTACTTTAAGTTTTTAATTATTGTTGTAATGTTAAGTATTTTTATTAATGAATTTTAATTTTGTGTTTAAAAATATTTGAATTAAAAAAAAAAAAAAAAAAAAAAAAAAAAATCTCAGGTCACCACTGTGGCAACTAGGTCGTCGTCAGGTCGTCGGAGAGAGAAAGCTGATGTGGCGGCGACGAACTAGGTCGCCTCTGTGCATAGCCTTACGGTTGTTGTAAAACTTATGCTAAAAATGGTATATTTTACTACGAAGTGTATTTTTCTCATAAACATCCTTACTCGTACAACTATAAGATGTGTCAAAGCTACGGGATGAGTTGAGAATAGAAAATAAGTGAACTTTACATGTCGTCTGCTCAACTTACTAGAAAGTTAAGTGTGTTGTTAGAAACTACTAGTAGTTAGCAGTAGTAGTTTAATTTATAAAGTGTTTGGTAAAATAGCTGTAATTGTAATTTTAATTGTGTAAAATGACGTAATGCTAAATGTTTATTCAAAAAGCATAAAGAAACTGGTGTTTTTATAATCTTATATATACTATATGCTTACTTTCAAACGAGCTTTGTAATAATAATGCTAAATGTTAAATGCTAATTGGTTTAAAATGGTCTCAAAAACTGTCTGCCAAACACAAACACACCCTAAGTTGGAAAAAAAAAATGTAAGATGTTATATCCTACACCAACTTTTTTTTAGACAAAAATACACCGTTGGTTCCTAAACTTGTCCAAAAGCATCACAGAGGCCCCAAACTTGAGATTTTAGTCACCGTGAGTCCAAAGCTTGGGTTTTTTAGGCCGATTGAGTCTTTTTGGCTGTAATTCGTTGGTCAACACCGTTATTTGTTGTTTTGTTTTGTTTTTAGTTAAATGCATAATGGTCATTTCATATATTTGGATTATTATACTTTTCTTCACCATTTTAATACTTTGTTTTGTTTTTTGTTAAGGGCAAAATTGCAGTCCACAGAAGTTTCTGCTTTCTAGAGAAAGAAGCAGTACCTTTGTAGTAGAGAACATCCGAAACAAATGTTCCATCAAAACAATCTAAATCCCACCATTGAAACACACTTGACCAGACAGACGCATTATATGTACACTGAATGATACAATGATCGATAGTTTGAAGGGCGTCACCACAACAAGAACATAACTTTGCTGTTTACAAGAGAAACAAAATCACAAAGTAACAGAGTTGCAATAAAAATGAGGAAGACAAGTATAATAATCTAAATATATGAAATGACCGTTATGCCCTTAACTAAAAACAAAACAAAACAGCAAATAACGGTGTTGATCAACGGATTACGGTAAAAAAGACTCAATCGGCCTCAAAAACTTAAGTTTTTGACTCACGGGGACTAAAATTTCAGGTTTAGGGCCCTGCGATGTTTTTCAACAAGTTTATGAAAACGGTGTATTTTTGTCTATTTTTTTTTTTATTTTATTTTAAACAGATATCCTACACCTACTACCCGATTATACTCCCAAACAATTTTCCACATCTTGAATAAAAAAAAATGATTTAAAACGGTTTAAGAAATATAAAAAACTAACTCACCGGCGGCTAAGTTTATAGATTACGCAAGACGCATGTTATTATACCCACTAGCCACTACCATCCTTTTTGAACCAATAAAACCCTCACCCCTATAAAAAAAAAAGCATCAAAAAATTATTCCAAAACAAATATCACACACACCAACACTCCGATCATCACAACAACAACATTAACTAGTTAACCAACATGTCATCCGACCAAACACAACCTTTACTTTCCGAAACAGCGTACGACCCATCACAAAAAGTCCACGTCATCACCCTTCAAGAAGAAGAGTACGATGAATACAGCAACAAATCACCCCCTTTCTCATGGAAAAAACTATGGCTATTCACAGGGCCAGGTTTCTTAATGAGCATAGCTTTTTTAGATCCAGGTAACTTAGAAGGTGATTTACAAGCAGGTGCTATCGCTGGGTACTCATTACTGTGGTTGCTTTTATGGGCTACTTGTATTGGGCTGTTGGTTCAGTTGTTGAGTGCTAGGCTTGGTGTGGTTACTGGCAGACATTTGGCTGAGCTTTGTAGAGAGGAGTATCCTAATTGGGCTGGGAAGGTGCTGTGGATTATGACTGAAGTGGCTCTTATTGGTGCTGATATTCAGGAGGTTATTGGGAGTGCTATTGCGCTTAAGATTTTGACTCTTGGGTATTTGCCACTTTGGGCTGGTGTCTTGATTACTGCTTTTGATTGGTAATTTTTTTTTAACTGGTTGGTTTGATTTTGATTTATTTGTGTGATGATATTGAGGCCTAAAAGTCTAAGATTGGCTTTTTTGAGATTTCATTTTGGGCTGGTGTACTAATTACTGCTTTTGATTGGTAAATTTCTTAACCATTTTTTTTTGGTTGATTTATGTTTGGTATTGGTTGATTGGGGGTAAATTTATTGATGGGATTATATTGAGGATGATATTGATGTAAATTTTTTGGTGGTTGATTTATGTTTGGTACTATTACTTTGACTTTGGGGGTTTTGTTTTTTTGGATGTCACTGAAAATTGGAACTTTTATATGTATTCATTAGTGATTAAGGTTTCTGTGTCTATGTTTGGTTTTTGGTTTGGTGATTTGATATTGAAATTTTGTCTCTTTTCAGTTTGGATATAAAAAGTTGATTTTTTTTGGGGAAATTTTACTGTTTAATTGCTGCTTTTAATTTGTAAATTTTACTGTTACTTTTTTTGGGTGGTATTTAATTATTTATGTTTATTAGTGGTTGATTGCATTATGAGGGTACCGGATTGGGTAATTATTGAGGATATGATTTGAGCCGTAAAAGTCAAGGATTGACCTATTGAGATTTGACTAGAGGTGGCTAAATGTGCCCAAAAGCAAAATAAAAAAAGCTAAATGAGCAAATTTTTAAAAGATTTGGGCACATTTAGCCCCCTCTTTTTTTTGAAATGGGCACATATAGCCCATTGAAAACTTAAGTGATTTGTATAACATGTGCCAGTTTGGCCCGTGCCCGTTTAGCCCGTGCCCATTCTAGCCCGTGCCCGTTTTAGCACGTGCCCGTGCCCGCCCGGCCCACCCGTTTTGCCACCTCTAGATTTGACTTTGGGTTTTGCAAGGTGTTTTTGAGAATTGGAGCTAGTGGTGGCTATGGTGTTATCTTGTATGTTTAGTCTTTGGTTTGTGATTGGATGTATTGATATTTTGTTTGTTTTCTCATGAAAAAGTTGATTTTAAACAGTACGTGAATATGTGAATTTGGTATTGTGCTTCTTGGAATGGTTTGATTTGTTGTTACTATAATATACAAGCATATAAAAATATAAAGATTTTAAATTTGTAGTCTGTAATATTGGCGTTTTGATCAATTATTTCATCTAAAAAGATTTTAGTTGAGCTGAAAATTGGATATTTTAACATTATATTTCGTAAAGATGGTTTCTTTATCTAGACTTATTTTATGTTTTTCGTAGTTTGTTGAATGTATGTTTCCTTCTCTGCTTGCGTGGTTTCACTTGTAATATTCATTTATTGGCAATTTTACATTATTAGATTCTACTTAGGAAGGGGTTCATGACAGGGGCGGACCTAGGGGGTTCATGGGACCCGATGGATGTTTGTCGCCTAGTGTAAATTTTCGTTAAAAATCCCAAATTTTCAGAAATGAACCTGATCCCGAATTATGTGTCACATAAACACATGTCTTGTTTAGTTAGTCCACTAATATATCCAATGAAATACACGTCTTCTTAATTTGTTTACTAGAAATCTTAACACTTTTTTTTTTTTTTTTTTAATACTCGTAAAAAAAATTTGTGTACGTGGCGACTTATTGTCCTGGGTTGCCCCTGGTTCATGATGAAGTGCGTCACAATTTGGATCTGAAAAAGTAAAATGCGTTTTCATGATTTTACTATGGTTTTAGATATTCCTCAGAATTCAGTATTTTTACTTCCTTCTGAGCATATTTATAATTATTTATTCAAACCTTGTGAAAATTCAAAAAATGGGAAAAAAACTTTCCGTGATTTGATTTCAGGGTTATGGCCTTATGAGTATTTTGCAGCTTCATTTGTTAATTTATCAGTGTTATCTTTAATGCAGTTTCATCTTCTTATTTCTCGAAAACTATGGCGTGAGGAAGCTTGAAGCACTTTTTGCAGTGCTCATTGCAGTCATGGCAATCTCATTTGCATGGATGTTCGGTGAAACTAAACCCAATGCCAAAGAGCTTCTTGTTGGTAAGAAAAAACAATGTTCTTATTTCATTTACCTCCAATGTTATCATCTAAGAAGCAAACATTTTCTTTGTTGCTATAAGGTCTGGTGGTTCCAAAACTCAACTCTAAAACAATCCAGCAAGCAGTAGGAATTGTCGGCTGCATTATAATGCCACACAACGTCTTCCTACATTCCGCACTAGTTCAATCGAGAGAAATTGACCCACGAAAAACTGGTCGTGTTAGAGAAGCTATTAAGTACTACTCAATAGAGTCTGCAATAGCACTTGCGATTTCATTTATCATCAACCTTTTTGTAATAGCTGTATTTGCAAAGGCATTCTTTGGTACGGCAGTAGCTGACACCATTGGTCTTGGGAACGCGGGCCAGCTTCTTCAAGAAAAATTCGGTGGCGGGTTTTTCCCGATTCTTTATATTTGGGCTATTGGGTTGTTAGCAGCTGGACAAAGTAGTACTATTACGGGTACATATGCTGGACAGTTTATTATGGGTGGTTTTCTTGATTTGAGATTGAAGAAATGGGCACGGGCATTAATAACACGAAGTTGCGCTATAATTCCAACTTTGATAGTTGCTTTGATTTTTGATAGTTCTGAGGAGACTTTGGATGCTCTAAATGAGTGGTTGAACGTGCTTCAGTCTATTCAGATCCCATTTGCTCTTATTCCCCTTTTGTGTTTGGTTGCCAAAGATGATCTCATGGGTGTTTTCAAGATTGGTCCTGTTTTAAAGGTATAATCTTTTGCTCAAAGTTATATATACACGAAAATTATTTTAAATCCGTTGCACATAGATATGGTCATTTAGCGCTATTGTGTTGATGTGGTAAAATGGGTATACGGTGAGGTAACGGGTCAAAATGTGTATTTTTATCCATTTAAAATACACTTACGCTGCTTATGGTCCATTCCCATTTTTGTGTAAGAAATGTATTTTTTCCTTGTTTGACCCGTTCGAGATAAGGTATGACCCAAATCAACCAATATACGGTATTGTGCCTCATAAACAAAACATTGATATTACATTTTTGAGTTAATCCCCAAAAACACAGAAACAAAGGTAACACGATGTGTTTGGTGATGTTTACAGACAATTTCATGGCTCGTTGCTGCGCTAGTGATGGCGATAAACGCGTACTTAATGCAACAATTCTTTGCGGAAGAAGTAAGCGGGGTTGCATATACCTCTCTTGTCATCGTTTTCACTGTTGCATATGCTGCATTTGTGGTATACCTTATCTGGCGAAGCATTACAGTTTCCACATTTGGTTTCTTGAAGGCAAGGAACCAAGTAAGCTAGAGGTTTACACAAGTTTTAAGTATATATGTATTTTTTTTTTTCTGTGTACGAGGCTATTTTATTAACATATTTGTATCTCTAGCAACAAAAAATATGTCAGAAATGATGTATTATGCTGTAGCAACGTATCACATGACCTCTTTTTGAAGGCTGATTACGTTACACCACTGTATCAGTATGTAACCCAACATTAATTTTGAAAGATTCAGCAACCGAATTGTTCTGGGCTTTCTATTATCTAAAGCCGACTCTCTCTATATAGCCTTTCTTGTGCTTTTATGCTTTGTTCTACGCATTGGCCCCTTACTAAAAGGGACTTGGTGTACGCAAGATGATGAAAACTTTGGGGAATGATAACTGTTACCCTATTTTATACGACAATGCTGCCTACTGCATGCACATCTTAGTGACCTCGGTCAGAATGCCCCCAAAAGATCGCGGATGTTTGGACCTTCAACAAGAACATTGTCTGCTTTTGGTCTGTTTGGCTCTACTTGTGCAGTTAAGTAGTTTTGTCTGCTTTTGTACCCATTTGTCCTTGACCCGCACTTTAATGTCTACCCAGCCAGTCCGTACAACCCTGATCCATGCTTCTCTAACTTGGTCCTTTTCACGGCCACACCAATTTCATCCAGTCAAGGTGCGACTGGCGACACCGTTTAACTTGGATCAACTCTGGTAGTCTCGCACTCTCGCTTGAGCTAAAGATTTTTTGCTCATACTCAAAACCATGAAAAGCAACCGTTGTAGAAAGATATGCTGCTAAAAACAATTCAATTTCATTAACACTTAAGAGTAATTTATTTCGAGTAAATTTAGATCTTTGTTGTGCATTAAGACGCCAAGCAAGACACTGTGTTGAACTTATTAAGCTTTAAGACAAAAAAGAAAAATGTTTGTTTTCTGCCTTTAAATTTCATGTTTTGCTTACACGACTTTTACGTGCAAGCATAAAACACAACTGTCTAGATCTGAAATCAAAACCATCCTGGTCCGATTCGGTTCTTCTTAGTTCTGGTACTTGCTCAAATTTACTCGAAGAACCGAAACTGTAATTCTCTTACTTACTCAAATTTACTCGAAGAACCAAAACTGAACCGAAAGCTAAAATTCTTTTCGGTTTCTTATTCCAATTTTTTCGGAATTTCGGTTCTTGGAAATGTCGGTTCAGTTTTAAATAGTGTTGCAAAAAATGACTTACAAGGCCGATTAATCACCTCCTATGCACTAATCGGCCACCAACCATTTTGATTTGTGTAAATTGGTCAACCGCAATCAAACTTACCAGAAACCTGCATATTTTGCTGAAAATACCTAAAACTCGCCGTAAACTTGCTTTAAGAATTTAATCACTTATAGTCGTTATTTATATCCATTATAAGTTACTTTTAAAGGAAAATCTTGCTCGAAATACGCAAAACTCTTCAAAAATACTCAAAACTTGCAAGAATACGAATTCGATTAATTATCGATCAATTCTGTCTACATCGATTACAAGCTAAAAGAAAAATCAACTGACTAACTTTTTTGCATTATTTACCCGTGCATAAAGTTATGGTTAAAAATAAAATAACATAAAAAACGCTTGATAAGTAGACAATAAATAAAGTAGCAGTTAACAACTTACCATTGGGGAAACATAAACGACCTGACTATACGTTAAAAACTCTAGTAAATTTCACTTTCACCATCCAGATCCAGTTAAAAAAAATAACAACTTTCTTCTATGTGTAAAAAACTCACCTTCACCGTACCGGAAAACCAACACTCCGTCAGCTGTTAACGGTGATCGTCAATTATGTCACGATTCACCATCACCCTAACGATCTTTATATCATTTTTATTACTATTCACCTACGCGATCGTTGATGATCCAACGGCTATTATTCTCCGACGACCACCAACCAACCGCCACGTCATGTTCTTGCCTTTGTTTCCGACGGCACCTAACATCTCACGATTCTCCGGTGACGGAAAGCCTCGCCGGAGATTACAAAAGTCTGATGGTCATAATAACAGACCTAATGCTCGTATGGCTCTTCATGATGATCTTTTATTGAACGGGTATATATATATATATATAATTAGTTTTATTTATATTTATGATAGCGATAGCTGTTTGTTTTATAAAAGTGTTTTTTGGTATCTGTTACGTATTATAAAGTGTAAAATGACGCAAAAAGTTAAATGTTTATTTTATTACTAGTAGTTTTTAAAAAAAAAAAAAGCTAAACGCTCGTTACCAAACAAGCATTATACTTGAAAGGTGGTTAATTGAGCTGATTGTTAATATTAGGTATTATACGACGAGGCTGTGGATCGGGTCTCCGCCGCAGAAGTTTGCGCTTATTGTTGATACAGGGAGTACTGTTACTTATGTTCCGTGTTCTACTTGTGAACAATGTGGCAAACATCAGGTATGATTCATAATAGTTAAATACGGTACAGCATTTTGTTCTGTTTTCGTTAAGAGGTTATGTTAAGATATAGGATTATAGTACAAGTAAAATGTGTATTGTGGATTGATACGCCGTTGTGCTGCTTTTTGGAAAGATATCCGTCTTGAGTTTTCGTTTAGTGCAAAATTGCTGCAATCGCTACGACCTTTGTAGAGTCTAAAGTTTAGCCTTCTTCATTTGAAGATGGCATTTTTTAATAATCCCGGGCTTAAGATTAGATGCTTTCATGGTGCATCTAGCTATACTGTTCAGCTGCGTTCTTAAATTACACGCCCAAAATGTTAATGAAGTTGCACAATACTTTCCTTTACTCAATGTTTTGAATTTTTATTGTTAATCTTATCAGGACCCAAAGTTTGATCCAGAGTCATCCGACAGTTATGAACCTGTGAAATGCAATGTTGATTGTACATGTGACAGTAAAAAGAAACAATGTGTGTATGAAAGGCAATATGCTGAGATGAGTTCCAGCAGTGGTGTCCTTGGTGAAGATATCATATCATTTGGCAACCAAAGTGACCTTTCACCTCAACGTGCTACTTTTGGGTGTGAAAATGTGGAAACTGGTGATCTTTACAGTCAGCATGCTGATGGAATAATGGGTTTGGGCCGTGGTGATCTAAGTCTAGTTGATCAACTTGTCGATAAAGGTGTAATAAGCGATACATTTTCTTTATGTTATGGTGGAATGGATATCGGGGGTGGTGCAATGGTTCTTGGTGGTATATCTCCCCCTTCAGGGATGGTCTATGCCTATTCAGACCCTGTACGAAGGTATGTTTTGTATCTATCTTTATTATAGATACAAAACTTAAACGTCTTTTTATAACAAAATACGTTTAATACATCTCACACATTTACTCTAGTCTCGGGGTGGCAACAGCCCTTATTACAATATTGCGCTGAAGGAGTTGCATGTTGCTGGGAAGCGGTTGCCTTTAAAAGCGAGTGTTTTTGATGGAAAACATGGGACAGTTTTAGATAGTGGAACAACGTATGCGTATCTACCTGAAGCAGCTTTTCTTGCTTTTAAGGATGCTGTAAGATTTGCCTCTTTAAACCTTCGGATTTGTGTTTGCTTTAGTTTATTATTGTATTGGAGAAGAAACGGTTAGTATTACATGATCAAGTAATTGATTGTTATATGTTGATTGGGTAACAATATTTAAGTAATTTGATCTTCTTCAACATGGTAGTGTAGGTATCCTGATTGATGGACTTGCTCTTTAGGCCATTTTCATCTAGAAGCAGTTACCTTCTTAAACGCTAATCAAACTTAGGAGAGATGATGTGTGGCAATTCAATGAGGATTTAAGCTGTGGCCATATTTTTGCATTTTCTTTATGCTGGTAGAATTTCACATTTCTTAAAGTGAATAAGTTCCCTTAGAATTAATATTGCCATCTTTTCTCTGAGTAGTTAAATTGAACGCTTGTAAATTTTTAATTATTTTTTTCCAAACTTGAGTGCAACAGTTTTTTTGGTTTTCTTCCTTTTTTTATTTCCATTTTCTATACTTAATTCCAGCTGTATTATTTTTCCTTCTGCATGCAGATCATGAAAGAGCTCCGTTCTCTCAAACAAATCAGAGGTCCTGATCCAAGTTATAATGACGTTTGCTTCTCTGGTGCCGGAAGGTATCATTTGTTGATCACGAACTTGTATTAGTAATCACATAGATTGGTTATGGTATTCAAGTAGAAACTAATATCGAGTGTTTGTAACTTCAGTGATATTTCAAAACTCTCAGAAACCTTCCCACCAGTTGAAATGGTTTTCGGTAAAGGCCATAAGTTGAAATTATCCCCTGAAAACTACTTATTCAGAGTAAGCATTCTTTTCAGTTTATCCATTTCTTTTCAGATCATATTATATGCAATATCTCCAAACTTTGTTACTGTCTCATTCATATCTCATTTGTTTTATATACAAAGCACTCAAGGGTTCGTGGTGCCTATTGCCTGGGGATTTTTCAAAATGGAAAGGATCCAACAACTCTTTTAGGAGGTAGTTTAACTTCTCCAAAGAGCGATTCTCTTATCAGTTCTTATTAAATCAACAACAATATTTTCAGTGTAATTAAATGTATTCTACAGGCATCATTGCACGTAATACTTTTGTTATGTATGACCGTGAACATGACAAGATTGGATTTTGGAAAACTAATTGTTCTGATATATGGGCAAGACTTCATCCATCTGGTGGGCCCAGTCCGTCACCAGATGGATCAAATTCAAGTGCTGATACACCTTCTTCTTCGGCTCCACTGGGGCCGCCATATCATATATCTCCAGGTACAATTAAGCTGCTCATATTTAAGTGCCATGTTTATTTGTTAATGAATCTTTGTTCTTTGAAAGTAAATTTAGTGCAATATCCTAATTTTACTGTTATGCATTTATGCCTATAACATGTCTAGTTCTGAATTGTTCCGTGCTGTTTATATGATTGTCTAATGTTGCATACTATGCAGTTCATATCATCTTTCCTGTCTACACGGCAGTTTACGAGTTCAATTTATAACTGAATATCTACTGATCAATCTTTTCATTTAGATAACTTATGAATTGCATGTAAATACAATATTTTTTTTATCTTTTTGTTTGAGTAGATATTAAAAGCTAAAAAGATTAGTATATGCATGGATTCTCTCTATTTGGGCTTTTTTTTATTTTATTATTATTATTTTTTTTTTCCTTCTCAACCAATACAAACATAAAAATCCAAGCGAATTTACTTCTAGTATAGAGGTACAGTTGTCCACCCTGACTTAGGGGGTGTTGAGTGTCTCATATAAGCTTATGGGATTTTGACATGTAATCCACTGCTTATGTGCACAGAATTATGCCAGTTTTTAGACTTTAGGCAAATCTGACAGTAACTGGAAATGCCAAATTGAAGTTTGTCAGATGAGATGTTAATGAAGCTACCAAGAATGCTTAATTTTAACGTACTCTTATAAGGTAGAAAGTATTGGTGAAAGCATTAAAACAAGTTAAATATTACAAATTTATCAATCAAATATATTCAGTGACCATTATTGTATAATGTATTTGCATTGCAGGGTCGAAAGTTGGAAGCATAATATTTTATATGTCACTGAATATTAAATACTCTAAATTGGAACCCCAGATCGTGGAGCTTACTCAGTTTATAGCCATGGAGTTGGATGTTAACGTTTCACAGGTACTTAAAGTTACAATTTATGGTTTAAAATAAGAAAATCATACTACATTGTATGGCAGCTTGTGGTAGTCATGGTTAGGAGTTATATGGTTATGATTTGCTTTTTCATTATCATTATTCTCCTTAAAATTTCTCATTGCACAATTTTTTTTGGGTAAAGGGGTAAAGTGCCCCTGGTAAATTGTATTTCTCCAAAAAAAGGTTGAAGAACATAGGATGAGGGTGATTCTCATTGCACAATTAGCTCACATATCAAACATATTTATCTGTAAATAATGGATACAGGTTCACTTATTGGATTTCACATCCGAGGCAAATGGTTCCCTTACAATTTGGTCCATTACTCCACCAAAACCTGCTGAATATATGTCCAAAGCGACTGCATCTGTAAGTTATATATATTATACCGCCAACTTTTTTTATCTTATAGCTAAATCTTATTACTTGTTCTCTGTGGTGGCAGAATATTATTGCTCGCATAGCTGAAGATGAGATACACCTTCCTAAAAGCTTTGGAAAACATCGTATATCGAATTGGTATATTGAATCCGAACCAAATAGGTAATACTGATTATACTATTCAATTTAAGCTTAAGACGGGAACAAGAAACAGATCAGCAATAAGAAAATAAAGAATAGCGAAAATAAAGAACTATAAATTCCGAAAAGATAAAAGCTACACTAAAATACTTGTGAACATGATATGCAGAACATGGTGGCAGAACTACAAGGTTGTGGTGATGGTAATAATGCTTGGTTTAGTTTTTGGATCGTTGGGTTTTATTACATGGCGGTTTTGGAGACGTAGGCGACAACCTAGCATTCCATATAGACCGGTAGATTCAGCTGTGTCTGAACAAGAACTTCAGCCGCTGTGATTTCAAAGAAATCACATGCCAAAACCGTTATGAAATATCAACCTGTGGTGATGGATGGATCACTGGGATCATCAACCAACAAGGTGATTGAAGTTTTGCTTAGTAATACCATTTGCACATAATGAAAATTGATCATATGTTGACGAATGTTCTGAAAACTGGTTATAAGTTTGCGAAGGCAACTGTGGACATTTTATAGTAGTGGTATAAAACATGCTTGAATTGGCATGTGTATAACTTTATAGCTTACTAGATGTAGAAGAACATTGGCCCTGATTGCTAAATTCACAGGCTCTTTCACCCGGTTCTACCTATTTTTTGTTTATCTATAAGTATAACTTCGATTAGAATAGTTAGGTGGTCTTAAATTTTGAACATGGCAGTTTAACTACTGTTTTTAACTAAAAAAATATCGGAAAAACATATAATGGTTGGTAATAATCCAAAAGAAATTTATTACAACGAGCGTAGAACAAAATCTTACACAACTTTTGGCATTACACTGATGAAATGAACCTTAATTGAATCTGGAAAGCCATTGTTTCATGGATCTTCTTGGTATGGTTTGACATTTAAAAGTATGCACATTTGTAGAGTTGTAGACTATTATATGTAGATAGTCTTAATATCTTTTGATGTTTGACAATTCTAGAACGAGTAGTTATGGTCCATGTTCTATTTTGAGAATGGAAAATGATTGGGATGTTTTGTGCATACATATTTCAACGTTTCACAAGTGGATTACAATTTTCTCGCTTCTAACATTTTTCCTTATCTCGACATATGTCATCATCTCTATCTCAACATATGTCATCATCTCTTCTTTTAAACAATTAGTCGCATTGCAAATAACTGCTCTTTCGAGAAGTCTAATAAAACTATAGTAGAATATGAAATCTTGTTAGAAAAATGTCAAGGCCAATAGAATTGTCTTCGGAATAAAGAAAAAAATAAATTTTCAAGATATGATCAAGTTGTATTAGATATGTTCCGCTTTACAGCCCATTAACGATTTAAAAATCATCAATCATATATGGACGTAGATTCTTAAACTGCCCTTATCCGTTACACCAAAACACCCCGACTTACCTATCATTTCAACGTCACATCAGTTATATTTATTCATTTTTTCACCCCACACTCTCTTACCATTTACCCTTATCGGTCACACCATCATCACCTTTTAATTAAATACTCGCTTTATACAAATATACCCCATTAAAAAACTACACACTCTCTCAAACCAAATGAATAATATAAACATTTCACACAAATCGAAAAATGAACGGCTCACCATTGTGAGTGTTTTTTTGGCATGTTCGAGCGGGAATGAGTTCGGGTGTAAGGGGTTCACGCGTGAGGTTTGTTGCTCACCGAGTTCCTCATGACCTTGATACAGGTGGTCTTATACAAGAGAAAGATTAAATTTATGAGCAGACACTTATTAATGAAAGTATAAACAATTAATGCGTTTTGAATAATTTAAACATAACCCTTGTTACTACATTTGCAATTTTCATAAAACAATCTCATGTTAAAACTGGATGTAGTCTTTTAAACAAAACAAACTTTAGTAAATTTTGATTTTTTTTTTTATAGAAAGACAACATATATAAAAAGGATCAAACCCAAGAAACAAGATACAAAAGAAATGGTCGTCCACCTTCTTAACAAAACAATTAAAAAAGATGAACCCGAGACACAAAAACACATATTACACTTGCCACTAGACTTAAAAAAAAATTAAACTAACTTACAACAACTTGAAATACATAGACCAAGAAAAAACATAAGCACTGACGAAGTCATGCTGAAAGCCGACTGTAAAGCTTTATTTTGTACCTTTGTGTATGCTTCGAACTCATTTGTGGCACGAAGAGAGTTGTGGCAAAGTCTCGGGGGTTACATAAGCATTTTGTGGATTCTAGACTGTGGGTTATTATGGGGTTTGTATATTGAGGATACATATCATGGGTCTAAAGATATCAATATTGCTATGCGAGACTTTAATGAGTGTGTGTGTAATATTGAAGTTGAAGAGGTCAAGTGCACTGGATTGCACTACAAATGGAATCAAAAACCGAATGCGGACATCGGTATTTTGAAGAAAATAGATCGTGTTATGTGTAACCTCGAGTTTAACAATGAGTACCTGGGTTCGTATGTGATTTTCCAACCATATCGTATTTCTGATCATTCCCCGACTGTGTTAAAGATCAGGAAAATAACCAAGAATAAGCCTAAACCATTTAAGTTCTTTAATTTCCTTACTTACAAGGCTGATTTTGTCCATTTGGTTTCGGAGCAATGGGACGATGTGAATGGTTACAACATGTTTAAATTAGTAAAAAAGATGCGGGGTATGAAGAAACCTTTGAGAAAGTTGCTACACTCGCATGGTAACTTACATGATAGGGTTGCTAGTCTTCGACAAGAGCTCGACGAGGTTCAAAAGGCACTCGATAAAGACCCATCATCCGTTTGTCTTTGTGAAGAGGAAGCAACATACCTATCAGCGTTTACTCAAGCTACACTGGACCAGTAACGTTTCTTTAAATAAAAAGCAAAGATTGAATGACTTCGTGAAGGAGACTCAAATTCTTCTTATTTTCACCATTCTGTCAAGGCTCGAGTCAGTAGGAGTAGAATTCATTGCATAACTGCTAATGATAACAATTTATATGATGATAACCTTGTTCCTAATATATTTGTTCAACGTTACATGCACTTTATAGGTACTGAAAGTGGGGTACCTCCCCTAAACCAACATGGGTTGTTTAACAAGAAGCTTAGTCGTGTGAAAGCTAATCATATGGTCTGTCATGTCTCGGATGAGGAGATTCGAATTGCCATGGCTAAAAAGCATAACGTCAAGATCATTGTGGGTCGTCTAGTAATGGCATCATCTTCGTACTTCATATGATAGGAACGCAACAATAGAGTACATGGCAAAGGTTCGAGAAGATCAGAGGAATTGTCAAAGATTGTCGCTAATCATGTGAGGCTCAAACTAGCTTCCATAAAGTTTAAAAAGAACGTGAGAGTGGAGCAGATGAGAAGGACATGGAGATTACCAAGTCTATTATCGGGGGTAGGCTGATTTGTGAGTTAGCTAGAGGTTTTGTATTGATTGTTATTTTGGTTAGTCCTCTAGTTTTGTTAGGAATGTCTTGGTTATTATGCTTTGAGGCTGTTTAAAGTATATAGACTTTTTGTTAGGTATTTCAGGGTGGCTCATTACCTCCCTTCCCATGTACCTAATATTTTTTATTCATTTTAATGCTTTCACCCGGTATAAAACCTTTTACCCCAAAAAACAGAAGCCAAAGAATACAATCTTGGCCATCTCAATTTGACCAATAGTATAAGGAAACAACACAACCAAAAAAAACATAATACATTGGATAGTATACTAATGCATTTTCCAACCATACTGTACACCTTATAAATATCCAAATGCCGACCGAGCACAAAACCTCATACTGAAGTACTGAACTAATACCATATATGCTATTGTCAGATC
Organism: Chrysanthemum seticuspe; assembly: GCA_019973895.1. Taxonomy (NCBI): domain Eukaryota; kingdom Viridiplantae; phylum Streptophyta; class Magnoliopsida; order Asterales; family Asteraceae; genus Chrysanthemum; species Chrysanthemum seticuspe. The sequence continues at coordinate 222,175,903 of BPTQ01000002.1, forward strand.
AGATGCGCTAAATATATGACATTCCATCCACACTGACATCACACAAAACTTGCAGCAGCCACTTGTAGGACTTGACACAACAACACTGTAGCACAATTTTAGAATCAATCCCACTGTAGCATATTATTTCTCACAGACAGTACCAAACACTTATTTTAGCCGAATTTTTTGAAGATCCCATAACCATTGTTGCCAATCTATCACGTTATGTTTTTTTTTTTTTTTTTTTTTTATCTTCTTACAATCCACTCGAAGCTTTTGATTTGAATATCTTAAACAATCTTGTTAGTACTTGACACTTGTTTTACCGAATACATGAGCATTTTTTTCTTTCCAAATGTAATATCCGGAAGTCCAAATGACCGCTTGCCAAACACAAGATAACCAAATGGGAACATTAACACCTCCACTATGAGAAAATACTTCCTCAATAGTAAAAGCGTTAACACACCCCACCTTCCACCAATTAAATATTTTAAACCATACGCTCATCGCTAGATCACAAGTGACCAAAATATGAGTGCAAGTTTCCACGATATTACAACAAGTGACCATATTTTGATTACTCAACCTCGATTTAATATAACATTATATATATTATATAATGCTTATGCATAAAATATTTAATAACTTAAGAAAAATAAAGTAAGTTAGCAATTTGCTACTAAATTATAAATGGTAATATCATTCACCATTTAACTGATGATTTAGTTATTGTTTATCAAACTTATAACATTATGCCTAACATTATTTCAGTTCAACACACTAAAAAACTAGCAATGATATGTTTGAACTGATACAACATTTTCACGTGAAAAGAAAACATATGACTCAGTTAAAAGCACAGCCCCTAGCTCAACAATTTCTTCAAAAGAGATAGACACGTACAAAGCGGTTACCACATATAGGCTCACTCACCTTTTGTATTTTTTGTTGTTTTTTTTTTCTTCTTTTTTTTCCTTTATTAATGGCAAAAAAGAAAGTCTTTCTCTTTTAGACCCTTCCATCGGACTCTAAAAAATCGATGTAGAACATAAAATCATTGAGTCAACACTAGAAATAAAACAAAGACAGAAAAATTAAAATAAAAGATTATACCGCCACTTTGCATCCCATTGCTATACCAGCCATAAAAGGCACAATATAATAAAGAGTAAATTGTAAAAATCGTCTTTGTGGTTTGGTCAAATTGCATGTTTCGTCCTTGTAAATCAATAAGTGCAAATATCGTCCTTATTTTGCATTGTTACGTGCACTTTTTGTCCTTCAACAATGAAATTTGGCAAACCACAAGGACGGTTTTTGCAATGATGGAGGATCAAAAGTGAACATAACAGTGTCAAATCCGGACGATTTTTGCACTTAATGAACCACAAAGACGAAACGTGCAATTTGACCAAACCACAAGGACAATTTTTGCAATTTACTCTATAATAAACGTTAAACCGGATAAAACTGAATAAGGATATATTGGTTAAAAAAAACATTTTACTATCTAAAAAGGGATAATATAATAAGGTTATCAATATCTATACAATTTTATAAAAAAGTTTAAGATTTTCTAAAATAAGAAGTTTTAAATTTTTTAAAACAAAAAATACTTCTTTAATAAGAAATCTTTATTACATTATGAAAATTAAATGTTTTAAATTATAACAGCCAAAAATATTAATCCAACCTATTAGTTGTAACAATCTATAAGGTGGTGTTTGAATGCAACTTAATTGACTTAATATGAAAAAAATTAATTTATTAAGTCATGTTAAAAATTGATTGTTTTTCACTTAATCAAAATAAATGACTTAAAATAATAAGTGATAAAAGTGAGGGTCTCCACATTAAGTCGTGTGTTAATTAACATGACTTAATGAAAAAATTAAACAAACAAAGTGTCTTAAATTCATATACTTGTAACTTCTCACTAAAACCGAATTTTAACTTTTAAGCTATTTACTGCATATATACACAAATGACTAAACACATAAAAACATACGCAATATATTTGATATTTCACTTATATTTCTCTACCCTCAAAACACACCAATCTCCACCTTACTTCATCCACGCCGCCCTCTGCCGCCATCATCAACAGTATCGTTATCTACTCGCTGCCGCATTACGCGAGTACCATTCTAGTTATATTTATAGGTGCTTATGACCCCCTATAACATGTCACACGTACCATGCATTGTCTTATTAAATCCCTATCCATGGCTACCACATTGTTGGGTTTTTTTTTTTTTTTTTTTTTTTTTTTTTTTTTTTTTTTTTTCATTCATTCTTTACTTGTACTAGCGGTGTACTCGCGTGTTGTGACGACGAGTATCATGTGATTAAAGTTCATGCACCATCAAAATAACAATAAAAACTGATTAACCTAAGAAAAAAAAGAAGAAAATGATTCTGGTCCGACCCAATTCTCCCGTTTTTACCGGTTCCGACGGTCCTCTCAGTTCGTTTCGGACGGCTTTTATTGGCTAGCCAAACCGGTGGTGACTCCGGTTATCAGTTAAACCGGTTGAACCCGTTGGTCTGGTCCGGTTTGGTTTTTAAAACCATATTTATCATCAACTTGTTTTCATATAAATTGTATGAAGCTTTGTGTGTTTTATTGGTTTGTACAATATCTATACTACATATAATAGAAAAACAGTCAAAGGTGAATTGTTGAATTGTTGAAAAGTTGAAATTGGTCAATAGAGAGAGAAATGCATAATATAATTAATACTCTTATTAAAACACTCATTACTTAAAAGTACAATAATTTATTCACATTGTATAACCAATTAAAAGCATATCTACCAAATTAAAAACAACCAATTAAAACACCATTTACTAAAAAGTACAATAAAATTTTCATAACGTACAATTTATCTATATCTATACTACATATAGTAAAAAAAACAGTCAAAGGTGAATTGTTGAATTATTGAAAAGTTGAAATTGGTCAATTGAGAGAGAAAAGCATAATATAATTAATACTCTTATTAAAACACCTCATTATTTAAAAGTACACTAATTTATTCACATTGTACAACCAATTAAAATCACATATACCAAATTAAAACACCCATTACTAAAAAGTACAATAAAATTTTCGTAACGTACAATTTAAAGAAGTTATAACATAATCCAAAATATAAAATAATTAAACACACTAATTAATGTTATTTTTAAAACACCTTAAAATGAAAAATACATGTTATTATACACATTATACAAATTAATAAAACACATAAAACTTCATACAAGCTAACAAGTTGATGGCACATATAGTTTTAAAAACCGGACCGGACCGGACCAACGTGTTCAACCAGGAACCAGTGTCGCCACCGGTTAGGCTAACCAATTAAAGCCATCCGAAAACGAACCAGAGATGACCCGTTAAAACCGATACAAACTGGTGAATCAGATCTCATCGATATCTATTTCTCCGATTAATCGTCACAGGGTACCCGCCGCCGAAACGCGCGGGTACCTGATGAGTGCTTATTCACTTATCATTTTAGGTCAAATCTGAGCTGCAAAACATTTAAAAACACTCCGAAATGCATCAAAATACTGAAAATATCTCAAAATTGTGTTTTTTATGTTTCAGATGCAAAATTATTGAAAACAAATGAAAAACGAGCAAAGTTTGCATAATTGGCAGTTTCAGTCCCCCGACTTTCAAAAATTGACAGAAATAGTCCCTGAGCACGTATTTTAAAAAGAAAAGTCACCAAAGGTCCTTTTGACATCATAAGTTGTCATAATTAGTCCTTTGGTGAAAAATTTCAAAAGTTTGAGAAATTACAGTTTTGATCCCTGGATTTTTAAAATTGTCAAGTTTAGTCCTTGGAATTTCACAATTGGCAAAAATGGTCCTCAACTTATTTGAGATTCACAAGTTTGACCCTTGGATCACATTTCAGAAAGTTCGCGTTTGGTCCCTGGATTTTCAGTTTTGGCAACTATGGTCCTTAAATATTAAATGGATTCCATTTTTAAGTCTATACCATTAGTCCAAATCCACTAAACTGTTCCAGCCCAACACCCTTGGCCCTAATCCATACCCGGTCAAACCCAAATCCAGACCCGGTCAACCCAACCCAATACCCGGTCAAGTATTAACAAAAACCCAACCCTCACCCCTGTCTTCTCCACTTCCCGCCCAAACCAAAACCCAGAACCCTAGATACCCTAATCTCCTTTTCTCTGCTTCCCAAACACTCCACCTCCAAACTCTCTTTTACCCAGCTACATCAAAACCAAAACCCACCTTAACCTCCTTTACCCAGGTTTACCCAAATCCCAAACCCACTACCAATTTCCCCTTCTCCCAATGTCCAAGTCAGCAATCCAAGCTCAAAAAGACCCAAGGGATGGCTTGGATTCATTCTCACTGTACCTACTTATTGAATGGCTGGGATCAACTCATAGGAAGCACAAGATTGAAGTGAAGACCAAGATGTCTTAGTATAAATAGAACATGTAGCCATTGTATAAGGCACCTAGGATTTAGAGTAGTTTTAATGTTTAGTTTCTGTTTTTAAGTTGTAATTTATCTTTGAAATTAATGAAAAACTTTTTAGCTTATTTACTGTTCATCAGTGAATAAGCACTTGTGTGCTTATTTGCTTATTACCAGTTACCATTTGTTCTTAAGTCTTATTTTTAATTGCAAATCAGTTTTACAAAAGAAAAACCAAGTTTAGTTTTTTTTTTTAAATCAGTTTTAAGCTTTTCACCCCATTAAAGGGTGTTTGGCATCAGCTTATTTAAGACCCAAAACAGTTTTTTTTACCCATTTGACTTTTATAGTCAAAGTCTAATTAAGGTTCTCAAGATAGTTTTAAGCTCTTAATCTGTTTTATCAAGTTTGAACAAGTTTGGTTAACAAAATATTTTTTTTTCTCTGTCATTACTTGCACAGAACAGCAGCTACTGCTGCTGTTCCAAGGCCTTTTTCACGGCTTATTTTCCATCAAAATCTTTTTAAAACTGCTTTTCTTAAGGCCTCGCATACCACTCTCAACATAGCATTAGTTTATTTGTACTTAGAATCACTTTAGCTTAGCTTAATTTGCACTCAAAATCTGTCCCAAACCAATATCAGCACTGTTACAGCAGCCTTATTGCAGCCCCTTGTTTTGTGCTTATTAGTGCTCCCATCAGCTTATTTAGGTATCCTTAGTGCTTATTAGGTCCTATAGATTAGGTGAGTTAGTTTTTTAGCTTATCTCTTGCTTATTGTATGCTTATTTAGCCATTTAGATCAGCTAGTATCCATTTAATGCTTATTCCCTTTTAGCTTAGGATTTCCCTTTAACATCCCAACTGCTTATCTGTCCCCCCCCCCCCATACTTAGTTGCTTTTAATGTTCTTAGCTTATTTTAGTTTCATGTTATGCTTAATAGATTGTTTCTCCTTTTAAACTGCTTATTCAATTGCTTTTTGTGCCTTAAAAATCTGTCAACAGATGTGTTTGTTTTGCTTCTGTCACTAGCTGTTGGAGATAAGCAGTCATAACAGCTTTTTTTTTAGCTTGTTCAAAAGTTTAAGTTTTTGATAAAATTGCTTATTTAGTTCTATTATTAAGCTGCAAAAAGAAAAATTAAAAAAAAAAGTAAAAAAAAAATAGATTTTCAAAAAGTGAGGAGCCAGGATTCGAACCTTGGTCTCCCCACTCACAGCACACGACCACAACACAACACCACATAACCAACTGCCCTTGGGACTTGTCTCGTTAGAATTTACACAAACAAATCATTTAAGGCACCTTAGGCAGTTTGTGCTTTAAGCTCTTTTGAGCTTATTTCCAGCTTATTTCATAAAGCAACCCACTGTTTTCTGATTTTTATTAGAACTAGCATAACTTAAAGTAGTTTTTGTGATTTTTCCAGATTTTTATTATTTAGTTTAGTATTTTTAATCATTTAATTAGTGTTTAATGGTTTTTAATTCGTAGTAATTATTTTAAAAGTCGAAAAAATATTCCGCTTTTTCCTAAAATTATTTTTAGTCAAATAGAACGTAGGAAAATTAATTTCACACCCGTAGCCCTTAAATTGCAAAACTTTTACGTTTATGGCTCGGGTTGTTTCCCGGTTTTTACGTTTTTTAGTTTTTGCACCCTAGGACTTAGTGTAGCTTCGTTTTATCATACCTTAGGCTTAGTGATAGTTTATTTTTAGTTTGTTAGGGTTCTCTTGCCTTAATTGCCTTCCCGTTCATTAAATTGTAGAATACGTAATCAAATCCAAAATCATTAAAAAACCAATTCAAGTTCAAATCACGAAACTCAACGAATCCTTCCATTCACACCTCGTTGGGACACGACCCAGGAAATCACTTTTCCGGTATCACTTTTATCACACCCGTGAGGTTTGGCACGTTGACCTTTTTCCTAAAGGGTTAATTTTTCGAATTTTCCGGTTATTTTGATATACGTTGATATTGTGTTTGTTTTCACCACTCACTTTACCACGAATCAAATTTTGGCGCCGCTGCCGGGGAGGTGTGTTGCGACAATATCGTGATTTTTGCGATTAGTGACTTGAAGAACCTTCCTCGTGAAGTTATTGTTTTTTATAAAAATACAAAATACAAAAATATTTTTCTTTTCTTTGTATATATATGTAAAAGATTAAAAATACAAAAAGATTTTCCTTGTTGTTTTAAATAAATAGAAGACACAATCAAAATAACATTCTTAACTGAGGTGTTATCATTATAAGTTCCCGAACTAAAGATTTAAAACTTGCCTTTGTGTCGCTCGTGTTTTGGTTTACTTTTATCGGTTTAACAAACTGTGTGAGGGGTATAAGGACGGCCTGACATTAAATTGCGGCTGAAAAGAGACGGGTTTTTAATAAGCTTCGCGCTGACCTACAAAGTCTCTCCGCTCCTTTGTGCGTTTTACTTATAGAAGTGATCATTTCACGTGGGATTATTGGTTTAAGTTCACTGTGTTTTGCCTCGGTCTTGTTTTAATTGAAAGTGTTGTTTTTGGAAGTGCATGCGCACTCGCTCGCAAGCTCGTAGACGTAACCGTAACCAAGCAAACGTACCCGAGATGCGTACTGTCGAACAAATCACAATGACACATAACCTAGGGAACGAACCTCAAGTCCAACAACCTGGTCCACAAAATCAAGCTCCTGATCTCCGAACGATGGAGGAGCTTTGCCAACCCACGATGGATGGACGGGGCGGTCCAATTGCCCCGGTCAACATCGAGGCCACGGATTTTGGACTTAAGCATCACATGATTCAACAAGTCCAAAGTTTTTGCCAATTTCACGGATCACCGGGTGACGATGCCAACAAGCATCTTGACAAATTTCTCACCGTCACCCAAAGTATGAAGCAAAATGGGGTCACCGATGACGCCCTTTGCTTATAACTCTTTCCATATTCTTTGACGCTTCATGCCACCGCATGGTTTGATCGTCTTCCCAAGAACTCAATCCATAGTTTCGACGAAATGATCTCCAAATTCTTGGCGAAATACTTTCCACCGTCGATGGTGACGAAACTACGGAATGAAATCAGTAATTTTCGGCAGCATCCCGATGAGTCCTTATTTGAGGCATGGGAACGCTATAAGCTTTCAATTGATCGATGTCCGAACCACAACATGTTGCTTGTCACCCAAATAGATACGTTCTATAACGGGTTAACATTGAGACATCGTGACACGATCAATGCTGCTGCCGGTGGTACCTTTATGAAAAGGCGACCCGAAGAGTGCTACGATCTCATTGAAAACATGACTGCCCACCACAACTATTGGGATTCCTCAGCCGAGAGGAGTGAGTCAAGGAGATCTACCACCCTTCCATCTTCGGAATACACGACTCTAACCAAAAAGATTGAAGAAATATCCACTGCCGTACTTAAAATGAGTCAAAATAACAACAATCAACAAGTGAATGTCGTAAACAAGAGTTGTGAAACTTGTGGTGGTCCACACCCTTATTTTGAGTGTCCAGCCTCCGGTGGCTTCACTCAAGAGAGCGTATATGCCGCTTCTGGTTCCTACAATACGGGAGGTAATTCCTACCAACCGCAAGGGGACCGAAACCTTCTCAGCTATCGTTCTAACAATTTCCTTGGACCACCCGAGTTTAATCAAAATCAGAACAATCAGAACGTGCAAAATAGAAATAATCAGTTCAATCAAAATCAGAGTCAGAATCGGAATTTTCAAAATCAAAATCAAGGTTTTCAAAATCAAGGAAATTTCAATCAAAACCGATTCCAAGCTCCTCAGCAAAATATGCATGCCCAGCCTCCTCAAGCTTCCATTAACATTGCTAATTACATCAAAAGCAATGAAGCTAAGATGGTGTCCATGCAAAATCAAATTACCACTTTGAAGAATGATTTCACTTCCGAGCTTAGAGCCACTAGCAACAAGATTGATCAATCTCATAGCAAGATTGAAAGCATGATTGCTAGTCTCATGAGTCAAAAGAATCAAGCTTCAACTTCGGGTGCTCTTCCGAGTAATACCATTCCCAACCCAAAAGGTGAATTGAATGCTATTGCCACCCGAAGTGGTAAATCTTATGAGGGACCCTCGATGCCTAATCCTTCTCCGGTGAGGGATGTGGAACGAGAAACCGAGGTATCAAAGGACAAGGTGCATAACTCAAGCCCACGAAGTACCGCACAAGTCCAATCTCCGGTGGCCTTACCTCCAATTCCGGAACCCGTTGTTCCGATGACCATTCCTAAGTCTTCACTTCCTTATCCTTCAAGGCTTAATGACCAAAAGCTCCGTGATAAAACTAGTCAACAAATGGAGAAGCTTGTCCAAATCTTTCAAGATTTGCACTTCGAGATTAGTTTCGCGGACGCTCTTCTTCTAATGCCAAAGTTCGGTCCAACAATCAAAAATTTGTTGAATAACAAAGAAAAGATTTCCGAAATGGCTAAAACTTCTTTGAACGAAAATTGTTCGGCGGTTATCCTTAAAAAGCTTCCCGAAAAGTTAGGAGACCCCGGAAAATTTCTCATCCCATGTGATTTTCAAGGCATAGTTCAATGCTCCGCCTTGGCCGATCTTGGTGCTAGCATTAACTTAATGCCACACTCCATGTGGAAGAAGCTTTCATTACCTCCGCTTACACCTACATGTATGATCCTCGAGCTTGCGGACCGTACAAGCTCTCGTCCGCTAGGTATAGCCGAGGATGTATTTGTGAAAGTAGGCAAGTTTCATTTCCCCGCCGACTTTGTTGTTGTCGAATTTGATGCCGATCCCCGAGTACCCCTCACCCTTGGGAGGTGCTTCTTGAAAACGGGTCGAGCATTGATAGACGTTGATGAAGGGGAAATTACTTTGAGGGTAAACAAGGAAGCCGTTACTTTCAATTTAAATCAAGTTACGAAATACTCCCCCAATTATGGAGACAATTCCGTCAACAAAATTGATGTCCTTGACATTGTGTCGGAGGAGTATTCTCAAGAAATTCTTGGATTCTCGAGTGGAAATCCCACTTCGGTTAATCCCATCGTTGCTCGCTCTTCCCCTCCCCTCACTCCATTTGAGGGAAGTGACTTTATTTTGGAAGAGATTGAAGCATACTTGGCTAGTGATTCTGTTCCATGGGAAATTGATCACGCTCCCATCGACATTGAGGGAGATATACTTCTCATCGAGAAGATGCTCAATGAAGATCCTTCATCACTCCCTCCTCAAGAACTTCATAAGGAGGAAATCAAAACGATTGAAAAATCTAATGATCCTCCCGAGGTCGAACTTAAGGACTTACCACCTCATCTCGAGTATGCATTTTTGGAGGGTGACAATAAATCACCCGTCATCATTGCTAAAGACTTGAGTGAGGATGAAAAAGCCGCTCTCATAAAGGTTTTGAAGTCACACAAGCGAGCCATCGCTTGGAACCTTTCCGACATCAAGGGTATTGACCCGAGGTTTTGTACGCACAAGATTCTCATGGAAGATGACTTCAAACCGGCGGTTCAACACCAAAGAAGGGTGAATCCTAAAATTCATGAGGTTATCAAAGCGGAAGTCATAAAACTTCTCGATGCCGGATTGATTTACCCTATCTCGGATAGTCCTTGGGTGAGCCCCGTTCATTGTGTGCCCAAAAAAGGTGGCATTACCGTTGTTGAAAATGATGAAAACGAGTTGATTCCTACTCGATTGGTTACGGGATGACGTGTTTGCATTGACTATCGAAAGTTAAATGAAGCCACCTTTAAAGACCATTTTCCATTACCCTTCATGGACCAAATGCTTGAGAGATTAGCGGGAAACGAATACTATTGTTTTCTCGATGGTTTCTCGGGTTACTTCCAAATACCCATTGACCCACAAGATCAAGAAAAGACCACATTCACATGTCCTTATGGAACTTTTGCTTACCGACGCATGCCTTTTGGCTTGTGTAATGCTCCCGGTACGTTTCAAAGGTGTATGATGGCCATTTTCCATGACATGATCGAAAAGACTATGGAAGTCTTTATGGATGATTTTTCGGTCTTTGGGGATTCTTTTCAAACATGTCTCTCCCATTTGGACAAGATGCTTGAACGTTGTGAAAACACGAATCTTAGTCTAAATTGGGAGAAATGTCACTTTATGGTTAAGGAAGGAATTGTCCTTGGCCATAAGATTTCTAAGAGCGGGATTGAGGTTGACAAAGCTAAAGTCGATGTCATTTCAAAATTACCTCCTCCCACAACCGTCAAAGGAGTTAGAAGTTTCCTTGGTCATGCCGGATTTTATCGTCGTTTCATTCAAGACTTTTCAAAAATATCCCGGCCTATGACCCGACTTCTTGAAAAGGATACTCCTTTCATCTTCTCTAGTGAGTGCGTCGAAGCTTTTCAAACTCTTAAGAAGAAGCTCACGGAAGCACCAATTCTAGTTGCCCCCGATTGGGAATTACCATTTGAGCTTATGTGCGATGCAAGTGATTTCGCCATAGGTGCCGTTTTGGGGCAACGAAAATCAAAACATTTCCAGCCTATACATTATGCTAGCAAAACTTTGACCGAAGCTCAAACACATTACACTACGACTGAGAAAGAATTACTAGCCGTGGTGTATGCTTTCGAGAAGTTTCGGCCATACTTGATCTTGTCCAAAAGCATAGTGTATACGGATCACTCGGCCCTCAAATATCTTTTTGCTAAGCAAGTTGCAAAGCCGAGATTGCTCCGATGGGTTCTCCTCCTACAAGAATTTGATATCATCATCCGTGATAAAAAAGGAGCCGAGAACCTAGCGGCTGATCATCTCTCTCGTCTTGAAAATCCACATCAAGGTGTGCTCGAGAAAAAGGAAATAGATGAAACGTTTCCTCTCGAGACTCTTAATGTGGTATCTCATCATGAAAATTCGAGTACCCCATGGTTTGCCGACTTTGCAAACTATCATGCGGGTAACTTTGTTGTGAAAGGGATGTCGTCCCAACAAAAGAACAAATTTTTCAAAGATGTTAAGCATTATTTCTGGGACGACCCCTACTTGTTTAAGGTTTGTGCGGATCAAGTCATCCGACGGTGTGTTCACGGCCAAGAAGCCGATGAAATTCTCAAGGCTTGTCATCATGGACTCACGGGGGGAAATCATGGCCCGAACTACACCGCCAAAAAGGTGTTTGACTCCGGTTTCTATTGGCCCACAATTTACAAAGATGCCCATGACCTCGTCAAATCTTGCGACTCTTGCCAACGTCATAGCAACATCTCTAAAAGAGATGAAATGCCTCAAAATGCCATTCAAGTGTGCGAGATCTTTGACGTATGGGGCATTGACTTTATGGGTCCGTTCCCGTCTTCTCGAGGGAACAAGTATATACTCGTGGCGGTCGATTACTTGTCCAAATGGGTGGAAGCAAAAGCGCTCCCTACCAACGACGCCCGAGTAGTTGTGAAGTTTCTAAAGTCTCTCTTTACCCGTTTCAGAACTCCCCGTGCCATCATTAGTGATCGCGGTACGCACTTTTGCAATGACCAATTCGCAAAAGTCATGCAAAAGTACGGTGTCACTCACCGTCTTTCTACCGCGTATCACCCCCAAACTAGTGGGCAAGTGGAAGTTTCGAATCGGGGTTTGAAAAGAATTTTGGAGAGGACCGTAGGTGAAAATCATGCCTCTTGGTCGGACAAACTTGAAGATGCACTTTGGGCCTTCCGTACCGCTTACAAAACACCCATCGGGTGTACTCCTTACAAGCTTGTGTATGGAAAGGCGTGTCATCTCCCGATCGAGCTCGAGCACAAAGCCTATTGGGCCTTAAAGCATGCCAATTTTGACCTTAAGTCCGCGGGTGATCACCGGAAAGTTCAACTCAATGAATTAAATGAACTCCGTGATCAAGCCTACGAGAACTCGTTGATTTATGATCCGCGCAGAACCGTCAAGTTTTATCACGCGAGTCTGTCACTTGTGAATGGCGGACCGTAACAAACTTAAAACAGCTCAAGCGCGAATGCAATGAAGATCAGGAGAGTATAGTGTTTCCCCAGGTCGTTAAGTCCCAACGAGCTGTGCGAGAATAGTCAGACGTGTAGTGATCGAGAGATTTGAACGGAAAAGGAGATTTGGAAGGATATTATAACTACAGAAAAGCCAACAGATAAAAATGGCTTAAATGCAAATTAAAGAAAGTTAAAAAGATAAAATCTATTAAATAAACGCTATCACTATATTTAAAATGATGAACGTTTAAAACCTAAAACTAAAAAACTTACGTTTAAAATAAAAATACGTAAACGCACAAAATAAAAAGTGAAACTTACACAATATTAAGCCTAAAAATATGAAAAATACATTTTTACAATCCTAATGATAAAAGAAAATATTTGGAAAAAGAAAATTATTTTTATAACTAATTATCTAATTATTATTAATTAAAAACTATTTTTAACTATTTAATAATTACCTAAAATGCAAGAAATTAGGAAATAAAGCTAGAAAAATAAAATTAACACTTAGAAAAGTCTAAAATATCAAACTATAATTTTCAAAACTATTTTTGTATTTTTCTGGTTATTTTTCTATTTTTTATGAATTTTAAACTATTAAAAACTAATTAAATTATTTAAAAATACAAATTTAACTAAGAAAAATATGGAAAAATACTTTTTTGGTTTTTTATATTTATCTTAACTTAATAAAAATGAAAACTTATTTTTTAGAATCTTTTTCTAATTTTTTATATTAAATACTAATTAAAAATGCTTAAAAACTCATTTAAAATAGGAAAAATAGCAAATTAACTTAGAAAAATCTGAAAATTTCAGGAAAAGTCTAAAACATTATTAGGAAGCTAGGAAAATTGGAAAAACAAGAGCTTATTAGGAGGAATATGAAACTGATGACTAAGTGCTTATTGAAATAAGCACTTAGATAAGCAAATGGAATCCAAAAGGCACCAAACCAAAACAGAAGCTAGGATAAGCTAAAGGAACTCAAATTCAACAAGAATCAACAAGCTGCAACCTCTGATAAGCTGGATTACACTGATTTGGAGATTTGAGATCATAAGCTAGAACAGATTTAGGGGGTCTACTTGCAGCTGAAATATAAGCCAACCAATAAGCTAAAAAGGAAATCTACAAATTGGAACCTCTAAAGGACCTGGGTAAGATCATGCAAACCAAAGCTCAGACTTTGCCAAGCTCAAATGAGCTTGTGGCAAGGTCTGCAAGTTCTGCAAAAGCCCTGTGCAGGATTAGTGCTTGTGCACAGGGCATTTTTGCCAATTTTAACAAGCTTATTTGGAGCTTTTGAAAAAATTCTAAAAATCAAAAAAAATAGTAAAAAGAAACTAGACCTACTGAACTTATAGAACCCAAAGTTTCATTTGATTTGGTTCAGAATTGAGCCCAAGAAAAATCACTCCAGTTGAGCCAAAACTGGAATTTATGCCATTTGACTTTTTTGAGCAAACATGAAAGTTGACTATATTGGATTTTGATCTGGATTTAAGGGACTTAGATTGATGTAAATACATGAAACAAAGTTACTACAAGTTATAGCTAAGCATTTTGAACACAAAATGAGATTTGGATTTGGTAAAATCACAACAGTGAACAGATTTAAGACATATTAATGGATTTTTGACTATGGATGTTAGCAAGCACAATTGAAAGACTCAAATGAGTTTGAAATGGCTATACAACCATGAACCAACAGGTACTAGACACTGAGCTATCCTCTAGTGCAGTTTAATGGCTAAATCCAAACACCACTAATTACAACTGTTAAGCAATATAAATGAAACAAACTACTGATCTAGCTAATCTAAATGATTGAACTGAGTTTAATTATGTTTAATACAACTAATCAAACACATTTAAACTAATTAAGACCACAGAAACAGATACAAGCTAAAATTGCAAATAGACTTGAAAAGTTGAAAGATGAAACAGGTACTAACCACTGTATCCAGCTATTGTAGGCCAAAACCAGAATTAATACCATGCTAAACTATTCTAAACCAACCCAAAATCCAAGCTGCATCAATCAAAAACATCACCATTCCCAGTTTGAACAATTTTCTCTATATTGTTGACTTTCATTGACCATGTAACAAAATGACTTAAATCTTGAATGCAAGCTTGTACAAAGCTATCATAAGCTTATACAAGATTGTTTGAGGTGAAATACAAGCTATTGAAAGCTTAAATGTAAGGATTTGAGACTGAGATTTGCAACAGTGAACCTTAAAACATGAACTTATTCAAAACCTTGATATTGATGCTCAGAAGTGATTACAATGATAAAGTGACTAGAATTAAACACATTTAAAGCTTAAGATTACATTCTAGATTACTAATTAAGTTAACTAAAAAAAACGACATACATGAAAAAAATAAAAACTAACTACCCTCGTTTTCTTCTTCTCTCTTCCTTTTTATAGTTCCAAAATCCTTGCCACGTGTTTCTGAGAGGATCCCACTTGATTCCAGATCATTTGGATAACTTTTGGTGTAGTTTAGCCATTGGATGGTTTTGGCGGGAAATGGTGTCATTTGACTTCTGGGGCTTCTGACTGCAGCTAGGGGGGGTTAAGAGGTGTAATGATGAGGTGGGTTGAGTGTGGAAGAGATAAGGGGAAAAGGTGTTGGGATAAGGAGTTGCAGAAGCTTAGCAGAGCAAGTGGTGGTGGTAAGCAGGAGGTGGGAGGGAAGGAGCAGTTTGACTGCTTTTGTTGACCAGGGGTCCAAAAGTGAGAAAGGGTCAAATGGTAAGGTTGGCAGGGGTCCAAAATCATTTTGACAAGTCTTTAGGTAATAATAAGACAAGGACTTGTCTTGTAAATCTGAAATCTCCAAGGACCAAACCTATAATTTTCCAAACTTGCTTCAAGGGACCCTTATTGACAAGCTTTGAAAGTTTAGGGACCTAACTTGTCATTCTTGAAAGTTAAGGGACCTAAGTTGTCATTTTTGAAAGTTAAAGGACCAAAGTTGTAAATTTGTAAATTTAATTCTCAAGGACCAGTTTTGACAACTTAAGAATCCCTAGGGACTTTAAAATGATATTTCTCTTTGTTTGGTTTTTACCAGGGACTGTTTTTGACAACTTTTGAAACTTGGGGGACTAAAACTGCCAATTATGCAAACTTTATACGTTTTTCACCAGATTTTGATGTTTTTGCATTTAAAACACATAAAACACTTATTTGTGATATTTTTATCATTTTGATACATTTCTGAGTGTTTTCAGATGTTTTTGCAGTTTAAATGGTACAAAAATGATGAGTATTTAGACACTCATCAATCCCCCACACTAAGATATTGCTAGTCCCTAGCAATGTTTTGAGAAAAATTAATGGATTTTATCTCTTTACCAAAAGCCATTACTTCTGGAGTAGCCAAATGTTTCAGTTCAAGTAAGAACTTTGGTACAATGATAACCAAATGATTTTGAGCAAATCATAAGCTGTAAACGGATTTGATTTGTCTTTACCAGAAGCCGTTTGCTTCTGGACTAGCCAACTCTTAGATAAATTATCAATATTATCTTTGGTGAGTCGATTACCAATTATGGTTTTTCCACTGCCTTTACCACAAGCCATAAACTTGCGGGCTAGCCAACTCTTCACTTTTAAGGATATGGTGAGCTGAATACCATACAATTTTGGGCAAATTGTAAGCCGTCAACGGATTTGAGATATCTTTACCAAGAGCCGTTTGCTCCTGGATTAGCCAATCCTTATGTGGGTTAGACATGGTGGACTGATTACCATTTGTTGTGTTTAGTACATAGTACTTCCACTAAAAAAAAATTTTTAAATTTGGCCATTTTAGGGGAAAAAGGGACTAAAAGGGTACATTTACGATCAAAATTCGCCAGAATTTCCCCCCCACACTTAGAAATGAATATTGTCCTCAATATTCAAAGTACCGGCTGTAATGCCGAAACTTAGAACGTAAAAAGATAACATTACTAGCTAAGTGTAGAAACACAACATTTATTCTCTTTTTTAATATTTACGATTTTCATTTTTTAGATCTATATACAACATGTGGGGCATCTCCCCCACACTAGGGTGGTACACACGGGTGAAAACCCATGTAGCATGCTACTGATTTTGATTACCGAGTCGCTAGCTTGACTCGACCCCGAATTAATTGGTTCATGGGGAAGTAAGTGGAAGAGATAATCTCCATCGGACTTTCATTCAAGATGTTTGGATAAAACATTTGAAGTACGTGAAAGTTCCACACCGATGAGATACAGACAGACAGACCCGGCTCACAAATGGTACATGAAAATGCCGGGATAAAAAATAGTGTCCTCATTCCTGAAGGAGAAAAGGGAACGAGAAACCACACCATTTGTGAAAAATGGAATAAAGATGTGCATCACAATGCAATCCCATTCTTCATTAGTGAGGAGCAAATCACCATTTGTTATATTTTTAAGCTTAGACTTGAAGCTTGTATGGTGATTGGCAATAAAATTTCCGGGAGGGAGAGCTGGAAACGGTTCTTCAATCAACAGATTTTCAAGAAAGAGGATGTCTCCCTCTGAATCATAGTAAGTATTGTCAATCCCTGTTGGAATTGACTCATCACTAAGAAAATCATCGACCTCATTCCAAAAGTTATCATCTTCCTCATCCGGAGTGAGAGAAGGAATGGAAGAGTCGGAAATGGGACAAGAAATGAGTGGATGATCATTATATAGGAGATTTTCAGTTTCTCCAAGATCGGCTTCGAAATCAAAGAGATCATCGTCACTTTCTGATGAAAGTGGACTGATGTGAGTAAGTTCATCGGTGAACTCCTCAAGAAGATGATCAGCATCAGACTGTGGGAGTGATCCCTCAACATACTCGATGTTTCCATAAGAAGTACAATCGTCGCTAACATCGGAGAAAGTTTCAAAATGATCTTTTGAACACTCAAGAGGGGAAATAGGATCACACACATGATCAGAAGTTCCCTGTGACTCTCTCGGGATTGGGACAAGGTTCTCAACACTAGACTTTATGAATTTGTCCGATTCCTTTTCAGGAACAGTGTCAAGATGCTCGTCCCCCATGTTCAGAGAGTGAGTGGGAGCTTCGGGTGTGATAGCAGTTGTTTGAGAAAGAATCTCAACTGCTGGGATATCATCTGATGAACTTGATGAATCAAGTGTATCTTCATCATCACTGTCATCAGGAATGAAACGAAACTGCGAGCTAGATCTGGCTGCTTTTTCTTTTGCAATTGATTCCCTAACAGATTTTTCAAAGGCAATTTGGGAATTTATTTTAGCAGCCTGCTCTTCAGCTAGCAATTCTTCCATGGATTTCTCATGTGAATTTGGAATGACGGGACATTGTGGGAGTGAAGATCTGTCAAAACCGGAAGGTTGACATTGATAATCATCATGAGGACCCCCACAATATACACAAGAAATACTGGGAACATTATGAAGTGCAGTTTTATTGAACTCCTCAGCTCTTTTCACTAACTCCAGAAGCTCTAGATAAGTGTCTTGTTGGGTTTGCTGAGGAGTTTGAGTCATTTGGCACTGTGGAGGTTGGTCGTGATATGGATAGTCGTAATTGTTACAAGGAAATGGATTCCTTGTTTGACAATCAGAGCTGAAATGGGGACCTCCACAGTTCTCACAACAAAATGATTGTTGTGGGTGGTTTGGTGAATCATATGGATATTGGTCATAACCAAAGTTCTGAGTATCACCAGAAAACTGTTCATAGACAAACGCGTTTCCGGATTGACACTCAAATCCTTGGTGAGGACCTCCACAAAATTCACAGCAGTAATGTTGGTTATATGAAGATAAGTCGGGCTGTGGTGGGTAATTGGAAAAGTTTGAGGGGTCGTTAAATGAGTTCTGATGAGGATCATAATCAAATGAATTCCTCGAACCACAAAACAAACAACTCCCGTTACGGATATCATTACCACATTGTACACACGTACACCAACGACAGGGTGAACTATAAAGAGGCTCACTACAACCGACACAAGGAATAAACGATTCTATTTGAGAATTATGAGAAAGAATCTGATTATTCAAAGAATCAACAAAACCAACATGGTGATCTGAATGACTATTAAGTCCCGAAGAACATTTTGAAAAATCCGGAGGTGGGACAAGTGGTGTGCTCTGAGAGCTAGCAATTTCCACCACTTCCGTTATGGTCTCCGGTTCTGGTTCTTGAGAAACGTAAAGATTAGGCAAGTCATTCTTGCGAGTCACCTGTCTGAATTCTGCATGTTTGCTTTTAACCGTAAATCGTGAAAGTTTAGAATCAATTCTAGACGGTTTAGGAGCAATTGAGGGATTAGATCTTTGGATAACCGTAGGTTGGACGTATTTAGCACTCCCTTTATCAGAGGGAAGTACCTGGTCCTTTGTCACCCCGGTTTCTCGTTCTATTTCCCTACGCAGAATGAATGGATCTTCACGAACAACGCGAATTCTAGACATTTGTGATAAAGTCTGAAGCTTTCCAGCTTCGTCCCAGAATTCGTCTTCGAGAGATTCCATGAGAAGAAGAATCAAATGGATAGAGGGTAAAGGAGTGAAGAATTAAAGAGGGTAGGAGGGTTAAGATGAATATTTTTGGTATTTTTGAAAAACATTATGTAAAAACAAAGACTGAAAATCTTTTTGGGTTTTTGATTTTTAAAAGATGGTATGAACAAGGAGTGATTATTCAAATCACTAATCTGCTAAACGTAATACTATTAGCACTGCTCCCCGGCAGCGGCGCCAAAATTTGATCCGCGCAGAACCGTCAAGTTTTATCACGCGAGTCTGTCACTTGTGAATGGCGGACCGTAACAAACTTAAAACAGCTCAAGCGCGAATGCAATGAAGATCAGGAGAGTATAGTGTTTCCCCAGGTCGTTAAGTCCCAACGAGCTGTGCGAGAATAGTCAGACGTGTAGTGATCGAGAGATTTGAACGGAAAAGGAGATTTGGAAGGATATTATAACTACAGAAAAGCCAACAGATAAAAATGGCTTAAATGCAAATTAAAGAAAGTTAAAAAGATAAAATCTATTAAATAAACGCTATCACTATATTTAAAATGATGAACGTTTAAAACCTAAAACTAAAAAACTTACGTTTAAAATAAAAATACGTAAACGCACAAAATAAAAAGTGAAACTTACACAATATTAAGCCTAAAAATATGAAAAATACATTTTTACAATCCTAATGATAAAAGAAAATATTTGTAAAAAGAAAATTATTTTTATAACTAATTATCTAATTATTATTAATTAAAAACTATTTTTAACTATTTAATAATTACCTAAAATGCAAGAAATTAGGAAATAAAGCTAGAAAAATAAAATTAACACTTAGAAAAGTCTAAAATATCAAACTAGAATTTTCAAAACTATTTTTGTATTTTTCTGGTTATTTTTCTATTTTTTATGAATTTTAAACTATTAAAAACTAATTAAATTATTTAAAAATACAAATTTAACTAAGAAAAATATGGAAAAATACTTTTTTGGTTTTTTATATTTATCTTAACTTAATAAAAATGAAAACTTATTTTTTAGAATCTTTTTCTAATTTTTTATATTAAATACTAATTAAAAATGCTTAAAAACTCATTTAAAATAGGAAAAATAGCAAATTAACTTAGAAAAATCTGAAAATTTCAGGAAAAGTCTAAAACATTATTAGGAAGCTAGGAAAATTGGAAAAACAAGAGCTTATTAGGAGGAATATGAAACTGATGACTAAGTGCTTATTGAAATAAGCACTTAGATAAGCAAATGGAATCCAAAAGGCACCAAACCAAAACAGAAGCTAGGATAAGCTAAAGGAACTCAAATTCAACAAGAATCAACAAGCTGCAACCTCTGATAAGCTGGATTACACTGATTTGGAGATTTGAGATCATAAGCTAGAACAGATTTAGGGGGTCTACTTGCAGCTGAAATATAAGCCAACCAATAAGCTAAAAAGGAAATCTACAAATTGGAACCTCTAAAGGACCTGGGTAAGATCATGCAAACCAAAGCTCAGACTTTGCCAAGCTCAAATGAGCTTGTGGCAAGGTCTGCAAGTTCTGCAAAAGCCCTGTGCAGGATTAGTGCTTGTGCACAGGGCATTTTTGCCAATTTTAACAAGCTTATTTGGAGCTTTTGAAAAAATTCTAAAAATCAAAAAAAAATAGTAAAAAGAAACTAGACCTACTGAACTTATAGAACCCAAAGTTTCATTTGATTTGGTTCAGAATTGAGCCCAAGAAAAATCACTCCAGTTGAGCCAAAACTGGAATTTATGCCATTTGACTTTTTTGAGCAAACATGAAAGTTGACTATATTGGATTTTGATCTGGATTTAAGGGACTTAGATTGATGTAAATACATGAAACAAAGTTACTACAAGTTATAGCTAAGCATTTTGAACACAAAATAAGATTTGGATTTGGTAAAATCACAACAGTGAACAGATTTAAGACATATTAATGGATTTTTGACTATGGATGTTAGCAAGCACAATTGAAAGACTCAAATGAGTTTGAAATGGCTATACAACCATGAACCAACAGGTACTAGACACTGAGCTATCCTCTAGTGCAGTTTAATGGCTAAATCCAAACACCACTAATTACAACTGTTAAGCAATATAAATGAAACAAACTACTGATCTAGCTAATCTAAATGATTGAACTGAGTTTAATTATGTTTAATACAACTAATCAAACACATTTAAACTAATTAAGACCACAGAAACAGATACAAGCTAAAATTGCAAATAGACTTGAAAAGTTGAAAGATGAAACAGGTACTAACCACTGTATCCAGCTATTGTAGGCCAAAACCAGAATTAATACCATGCTAAACTATTCTAAACCAACCCAAAATCCAAGCTGCATCAATCAAAAACATCACCATTCCCAGTTTGAACAATTTTCTCTATATTGTTGACTTTCATTGACCATGTAACAAAATGACTTAAATCTTGAATGCAAGCTTGTACAAAGCTATCATAAGCTTATACAAGATTGTTTGAGGTGAAATACAAGCTATTGAAAGCTTAAATGTAAGGATTTGAGACTAAGATTTGCAACAGTGAACCTTAAAACATGAACTTATTCAAAACCTTGATATTGATGCTCAGAAGTGATTACAATGATAAAGTGACTAGAATTAAACACATTTAAAGCTTAAGATTACATTCTAGATTACTAATTAAGTTAACTAAAAAAAAACGACATACATGAAAAAAATAAAAACTAACTACCCTCGTTTTCTTCTTCTCTCTTCCTTTTTATAGTTCCAAAATCCTTGCCACGTGTTTCTGAGAGGATCCCACTTGATTCCAGATCATTTGGATAACTTTTGGTGCAGTTTAGCCATTGGATGGTTTTGGCGGGAAATGGTGTCATTTGACTTCTGGGGCTTCTGACTGCAGCTAGGGGGGGGGGGGTTAAGAGGTGTAATGATGAGGTGGGTTGAGTGTGGAAGAGATAAGGGGAAAAGGTGTTGGGATAAGGAGTTGCAGAAGCTTAGCAGAGCAAGTGGTGGTGGTAAGCAGGAGGTGGGAGGGAAGGAGCAGTTTGACTGCTTTTGTTGACCAGGGGTCCAAAAGTGAGAAAGGGTCAAATGGTAAGGTTGGCAGGGGTCCAAAATCATTTTGACAAGTCTTTAGGTAATAATAAGACAAGGACTTGTCTTGTAAATCTGAAATCTCCAAGGACCAAACCTGTAATTTTCCAAACTTGCTTCAAGGGACCCTTATTGACAAGCTTTGAAAGTTTAGGGACCTAACTTGTCATTCTTGAAAGTTAAGGGACCTAAGTTGTCATTTTTGAAAGTTAAAGGACCAAAGTTGTAAATTTGTAAATTTAATTCTCAAGGACCAGTTTTGACAACTTAAGAATCCCTAGGGACTTTAAAATGATATTTCTCTTTGTTTGGTTTTTACCAGGGACTGTTTTTGACAACTTTTGAAACTTGGGGGACTAAAACTGCCAATTATGCAAACTTTATACGTTTTTCACCAGATTTTGATGTTTTTGCATTTAAAACACATAAAACACTTATTTGTGATATTTTTTTATCATTTTGATACATTTCTGAGTGTTTTCAGATGTTTTTGCAGTTTAAATGGTACAAAAATGATGAGTATTTAGACACTCATCAATTTACAAGGAAAAGACAAAGAAGATCCATGACTCAAAGATTAAGAACCGCGTTTTCAACGTTGGTGACCGAGTCCTTCTTTTCAATTCTAGATTGAAAATCTTCTCGGGGAAACTTAAGACCCGTTGGACCGGTCCATTCACCATTGCCAAAGTTTTTCCATATGGCACAGTCGAGTTATCTCAAACTGACGGACCAAACTTCAAGGTGAATGGACATAGATTGAAACATTATTTTGGAGGGGACATACCATCCATGGTTGTCCCGGATCTACAAACTTTCCCCATGAACAAATGAATGCGGGGATCGAGTCAAGCTAGCGACTCGGTTAACAAAAACAGTAGCACGCTATATGGGTTTTCACCCGTATTTCTGACTTCTTTCTACTTTCTACCACCCTAATGTAGTAATGTGGGGGAGTTGCTCCCCACTGTTGTATAAAGGTTTTCTGAAAAAAAAAAAAAAAAAAAAAAAAAAAAAAAAAAAAAATCAAATAATGGCCGTAGTATTTCCCTTTACGTTCTTAGTTTCGGCATAACCGCCGGTACTTTGAATATTGAGGGCAATATTCATTTCTAGTGTGGGGGGGAATTCTCACGAATTTTATCATATGTTTTACCATCCTATTCCCCCATTTTTGGCCAAAATTTTTTTTGAGTAAGTGTTTTGCACTTACTCAGATTACGGTTATCAGTCCGCCATGTCTAATAAACAAAAGGATTGGCTAATCCAGGAGCAAACGGCTCTTGGTAAAGATTTATCAAATCCGTTGACGGCTTGCAATTTGCCCAAAATTGTATGGTGTTCAGCTCACCATATCTTTAATTAGTGAAGAGTTGGCTAGCCCGCAAGTTTATGGCTTGTGGTAAAGGCAGTTGGAAATCCATAATTGGTAATCGACTCACCAAAGATAATATTGATAATTTATCTAAGAGTTGGCTAGTCCAGAAGCAAACGGATTCTGGTAAAGACAAATCAAAACCGTTGAAAGCTGATGATTTGCTCAAAATCATATGGTTATCAGTGTACCATAGTTCTTACTTGAACTAAAACATTTGGCTACTCCAGAAGTAATGGATTTTGGTAAAGAGATTCAAATCCATTAAGTTTTCTCAAAAGATTGCTAGGGACTAGCAATGTTTTAGTGTGGGAGATTTGATGAGTGCTTATTCACTCATCATTTTAGGTCAAATCTGAGCTGCAAAACATTTAAAAACACTCCGAATTGCATCAAAATACTGAAAATATCTCAAAATTGTGTTTTTTATGTTTCAGATGCAAAATTATTGAAAACAAATGAAAAACGAGCAAAGTTTGCATAATTGGCAGTTTCAGTCCCCCGACTTTCAAAAATTGACAGAAATAGTCCCTGAGCACGTATTTTAAAAAGAAAAGTCACCAAAGGTCCTTTTGAAATCATAAGTTGTCATAATTAGTCCTTTGGTGAAAAATTTCAAAAGTTTGAGAAATTACAGTTTTGATCCCTGGATTTTTAAAATTGTCAAGTTTAGTCCTTGGAATTTCACAATTGGCAAAAATGGTCCTCAACTTATTTGAGATTCACAAGTTTGACCCTTGGATCACATTTCAGAAAGTTCGCGTTTGGTCCCTGGATTTTCAGTTTTGGCAACTATGGTCCTTAAATATTAAATGGATTCCATTTTTAAGTCTATACCATTAGTCCAAATCCACTAAACTGTTCCAGCCCAACACCCTTGGCCCTAATCCATACCCGGTCAAACCCAAATCCAGACCCGGTCAACCCAACCCAATACCCGGTCAAGTATTAACAAAAACCCAACCCTCACCCCTGTCTTCTCCACTTCCCGCCCAAACCAAAACCCAGAACCCTAGATACCCTAATCTCCTTTTCTCTGCTTCCCAAACACTCCACCTCCAAACTCTCTTTTACCCAGCTACATCAAAACCAAAACCCACCTTAACCTCCTTTACCCAGGTTTACCCAAATCCCAAACCCACTACCAATTTCCCCCCTCCTCCCAATGTCCAAGTCAGCAATCCAAGCTCAAAAAGACCCAAGGGATGGCTTGGATTCATTCTCACTGTACCTACTTATTGAATGGCTGGGATCAACTCACAGGAAGCACAAGATTGAAGTGAAGACCAAGATGTCTTAGTATAAATAGAACATGTAGCCATTGTATAAGGCACCTAGGATTTAGAGTAGTTTTAATGTTTAGTTTCTGTTTTTAAGTTGTAATTTATCTTTGAAATTAATGAAAAACTTTTTAGCTTATTTACTGTTCATCAGTGAATAAGCACTTGTGTGCTTATTTGCTTATTACCAGTTACCATTTGTTCTTAAGTCTTATTTTTAATTGCAAATCAGTTTTACAAAAGAAAAACCAAGTTTAGTTTTTTTTTTTTTTTTTTTTTTTTAAATCAGTTTTAAGCTTTTCACCCCATTAAAGGGTGTTTGGCACCAGCTTATTTAAGACCCAAAACAGTTTTTTTTACCCATTTGACTTTTATAGTCAAAGTCTAATTAAGGTTCTCAAGATAGTTTTAAGCTCTTAATCTGTTTTATCAAGTTTGAACAAGTTTGGTTAACAAAATATTTTTTTTTTCTCTGTCATTACTTGCACAGAACAGCAGCTACTGCTGCTGTTCCAAGGCCTTTTTCACGGCTTATTTTCCATCAAAATCTTTTTAAAACTGCTTTTCTTAAGGCCTCGCATACCACTCTCAACATAGCATTAGTTTATTTGTACTTAGAATCACTTTAGCATAGCTTAATTTGCACTCAAAATCTGTCCCAAACCAATATCAGCACTGTTACAGCAGCCTTATTGCAGCCCCTTTTTTTGTGCTTATTAGTGCTCCCATCAGCTTATTTAGGTATCCTTAGTGCTTATTAGGTCCTATAGATTAGGTGAGTTAGTTTTTTAGCTTATCTCTTGCTTATTGTATGCTTATTTAGCCATTTAGATCAGCTAGTATCCATTTAATGCTTATTCCCTTTTAGCTTAGGATTTCCCTTTAACATCCCAACTGCTTATCTGTCCCCCCCCCCATACTTAGTTGCTTTTAATGTTCTTAGCTTATTTTAGTTTCATGTTATGCTTAATAGATTGTTTCTCCTTTTAAACTGCTTATTCAATTGCTTTTTGTGCCTTAAAAATCTGTCAACAGATGTGTTTGTTTTGCTTCTGTCACTAGATGTTGGAGATAAGCAGTCATAACAGCTTTTTTTTAGCTTGTTCAAAAGTTTAAGTTTTTGATAAAATTGCTTATTTAGTTCTATTATTAAGCTGCAAAAAGAAAAATTAAAAAAAAAAAGTAAAAAAAAAATAGATTTTCAAAAAGTGAGGAGCCAGGATTCGAACCTTGGTCTCCCCACTCACAGCACACGACCACAACACAACACCACATAACCAACTGCCCTTGGGACTTGTCTCGTTAGAATTTACACAAACAAATCATTTAAGGCACCTTAGGCAGTTTGTGCTTTAAGCTCTTTTGAGCTTATTTCCAGCTTATTTCATAAAGCAACCCACTGTTTTCTGATTTTTATTAGAACTAGCATAACTTAAAGTAGTTTTTGTGATTTTTCCAGATTTTTATTATTTAGTTTAGTATTTTTAATCATTTAATTAGTGTTTAATGGTTTTTAATTCGTAGTAATTATTTTAAAAGTCGAAAAAATATTCCGCTTTTTCCTAAAATTATTTTTAGTCAAATAGAACGTAGGAAAATTAATTTCACACCCGTAGCCCTTAAATTGCAAAACTTTTACGTTTATGGCTCGGGTTGTTTCCCGGTTTTTACGTTTTTTAGTTTTTGCACCCTAGGACTTAGTGTAGCTTCGTTTTATCATACCTTAGGCTTAGTGATAGTTTATTTTTAGTTTGTTAGGGTTCCCTTGCCTTAATTACCTTCCCGTTCATTAAATTGTAGAATACGTAATCAAATCCAAAATCATTAAAAAACCAATTCAAGTTCAAATCACGAAACTCGACGAATCCTTCCATTCACACCTCGTTGGGACACGACCCGGGAAATCACTTTTCCGGTATCACTTTTATCACACCCGTGAGGTTTGGCACGTTGACCTTTTTCCTAAAGGGTTAATTTGTCGAATTTTACGGTTATTTTGATATACGTTGATATTGTGTTTGTTTTCACCACTCACTTTACCACGAATCAGTACCCTGCTATTACTATATATAAAGGAAAAAGTGAAAAGTTGAAACTAACAGAGGAAATGTTGAAGACATATATTTCAAAAGGAAACTATTAATACACATCGAAGACCGAGTTGACCCAGGACGCTTCAAACCCGGCGGGTTGACCCGGTTTAATTTGACATGTTTTCGACCCAACCTGTTGGGTTGACTCGGTTTAAATCAACCTGTTTTTTGACCAGAAAGGTTCAACCGGTAGAACCACTCGGGTCGAACTAGGTTTCATATTTGACAAAATTATTTGAGAAATGATAAAGTAGTTTTGGAACCCGTGAAAATTTTGAAAAAATGAGAGACAAAGTACTTGTAGTTTTTTGTTGTTTATTTTGCTTTGACACATGTACTTTATCATTTGTATAATGTTATTTTAAAAAATGTTGGTCTTGCACTATTTAAGGAACTAGCAATAATCGTCTTTTAAAAGTTAATATATATTGTATAGCCCTTTGTCCAGTCTATAAATAATGTTATGTAAGTTTATTGGAATCACAAAAATTAAATAGTATTGTTATATTTAGCGATAATTATTTATACCCTAAACAAATAGCTTTGAACAATGCTTAAATATTTATGCAAATTGATAGTACAAGATAATCTTATTATGATGATATCAAATTTGTAAGGTTACAAGTTTAAAAGCCACACAATAAATGATAAACGCTACACATTTAAAAAAAAAGAAAAAAAAATTATCACTGCCTAAATTACCGACAAAATAAGGTCACACACGTTGGCTATACATCTAAACTACAATACTTCGTATAATATTGCCAACTACATAATACTATTGCTTTTTGTAATGCTTGAATATATTATTACTAAAATCTTAATAACTTAAAACAATCCTTTTAGAAAATACTCCCACAATTAGATCAACTCCATATAATTTTTTTGAAAACTGTATATTTATGTTGTTATGCAACAATGCATCTAGATTATAGTTATTCGAAAATGATTCTCTAACGCTACAAACACAATTTGTTGAAAGAAACTTATGAGTCATCGGAATTTTGCAGAAAACTAGACACCGCTGCCGCAAGGCACGGGTACTCGTCTATGTATAATAACATGTATTTTTTTTATTGTATGAGTGTTTTAAAAATAACATTTGTTAAGTATTTATTAAAGGATTGTTACAAGTCTACACATTTAAGACACTTAATTTTTTAGATGTAACTTCATTTTCTATTATTCGTAAGTGTATCACTTAATATTTTAAGCCTTCTATTTTGAAAAAGGTCCTAAACACATTATAAAGTAATATACTTATAGATTGAATGTAAAATAAACAAAAATCGTGGATCCCCAAAATATATTGAATAAGAGCCAATTTCAAAATGATACATTTTTTCTTTAGTGGTCCTAGAAAAAAGGTGTTTACAATTTTAGCCTTGTGCGATCGCTAGATTAGGGCTGAGCATCAAAGGTCCAAAACTGAACCGGACCGACAAAACCGACAAAAACCGAGCCGAACCGACAGCCCGTCGGTTCGGTTTCGGTTTCATGTTTTATGTGTTTTCGGTTTCGGTTATGTTCGGTTCGGTTCAGCCCAAAACCGACAAAAACACACCTAATACACCTAAACCGAACCGAACAGACGACCCGACACAAAACCTAACCGACCCGACGGCCCGTCGGTTCGGTTTCGGTTTAGGTTTTTATGGATTTCGGTTTTCGGTTTTGTCGGTTCGGGTCGGTTTTGGACCGACGCTCAGCCCTACGCTAGACTCTGCGACTTCACTCATTTTTGACAAGTGTCTTGAGGATAAGTGGATTTTTTTGTTCGACTGAAGTGACATTTAGTGCCACCACGGTGTTTTTTGCTCGACTAATGTGATGTTGATTAATCAATTTTGTTTTATATGAAAAAGTGAGGCCCATGGTTGACATTTTATTTTTGCTAGACCGACGGTTGTAATTTTGCTTGACTGACGGCTGAACAAATTTTTTGTGCGATCATTTTTTCTTTTTCGTAAAAGAAAAAAAAAAGAATATTTAGAGAATTTTAAATAATTTTGCTCGACTGACAGCTTAAAAAAGTGTGACTTACGACCGATTTCAGGTGTTTTGCTCGACCTTTACTTGTTTTCTAGGTTTTCGTGTAATTAGTTTGATAAAACGTGTATAATTACACAATGTTCTATGAAAGCTTAACCTAACCACAGATAAACCAAATTACATACACATTATACAAACACGCATTACTCAAATACATAATTCAAAACACATTCCAAAATCTATATCTTTTCGTTTTTATGGAGCTGTTGTAATCGGATGGTCAAAAAAATTTGTTATATGCTATGTTATATGCTTTTAAGTTTAACCGGTGTTGTTGATTTGTTATTCTTTAAAATCCATAATATTCAACTAGCCTATATGCTTTTTGGTTTTATTATTTTACAGATTTTTTTAGGGTTTTTGGGTTTAAAACACATTCTTATATATGACGATTTGTATTTATATTTTCAGAATATTTATCTATATTTGTTGCATAATCTTGTATGTTTCTGCATAATTTTTTTTAGGGTTTTGTGTTTAAATACTCACATTCTTGTATGTTATATGCTTTTAGGTTTAACCGGGTTTAATGTTTTGTTATTCTTTAAGATTGATAATTTTCACCAGTTTATATGCTTTTCGGTTTTATTATTTTTACATATTTTTTAAGGTTTTTGGTTTAAATAGTCACATTCTTGAATGTGACGATTTGTATTCATGTTTCCAGAATACTTATGTGTATTTGTTACTTATTGTATGATTTTGTAGATTTTTTAAGGTTTTGGGTTTAAATAGTAAAATTCTTGTGTATTTTTGCAATTTTTTTTTAGTATTTATGATGATTTGTAATCATGTTTTCAGAATATTTATGTGTATATGTTGCTTATTATATAATTATGATACAAAGTTTAATTGTTAGAAGTAAACTGGATTACTTTTACTAAATACAAAAAGGTTATTTTTTTATTTTATTTTTATTTTTTTAAGGTTTTCGACTTGACATTGCAAGCCGAGTACAATCAAAGAACGTTGTTCAAGAGCACTTGTTTTGGACAATTGTTGGATATCTCATTTGTTGACCATGAGGAACATATGATTGCTCCAAAAGCAAGGTTATGTGAATGACTCTAATTTTGAAATGCCTATGATATATTATCTCCATGGCCATAGTATTCATTTCAGGCATCTAAAATTTTGCCTTAACATAATTTTCTTTTTGTATTTTTCGGAAAAGACAAAACGATCGCAAAAAAAATATCGTCAGCCACTGGTCGAGCAAAGTACAACCATCGGTCTAGCAGAAATAAAATGTCAACCATGAGCTCCACTTTTCATATAAATCAAAAATAATTAATTAAAAATCTTATAAATCGAACAAAAAACATCATGATCGCACAAAATATCACTTCAGTCAAACAAAAAACATCCACCTACCCAAACACAATTGTCCAAAAAGGGTTATTATACAAAAAAGTCACTAAAGTTTGCGGAAAGTTTGTCCTAAGTCACTAAAGTTTAAAAGTTGTCATTCAGGTTACTCAACGTTAAAAAGCAAACATGTCTATAATTTCAGCGATTTTTAAGTTTATTTTTTTTATATGTTAAGTAACAAAAATGTCATGTCTTTACAAGTTCAGTAACATGGATGACAACTTTCATAAGTTCAGTAACGTGGTTGACAACTTTTATAAGTTTAGTAACCTGAATGACAACTTTTAAACTTTATTGACTTAGGACAAATTTTCCGCAAACTTTAGTGATTTTTTTGTATAATAACCCGTCCAAAAATGAGTTAAGTGGACTAAAAAAAATGAACCATTTTTGGAATTGGCTATTTGAATAATACAAATTAAGAAGTGTTTGGCAAAACTCTAATGTGACGATTGTTATATTCCAAGATAGCCAAACACCCCTTTAAGAGATTGACTTGGACTAGAATATTGGGTCAGGTGTGAACTGAAGCAACCATCTGCTTGAAAAAAAAAAAACAAATCAAAATTGGTTGAAAAAACACCCGGTCGAATAATGACCAACTGTAAAACAATGTGAATACAAAACCAACAGATCATAAACCTAAAACCAAACCCAACCCAAAACAAAAACATCTTAGGTTCTTCTTCAGGTACGTTATTATTCATCTCCCTTTGACTGGGTAATTAACGCGTTTATTTATTTTTTATATAAATTTATGTTTTAGTCAATTTAAGACCTTGTTGAATATTTCATTATTATTACCGTGTTTACATAGTCAGATTCACTCATTAATTAATACCTTTAGTCTTGTTTATATATAATCATTTCATTTAAATTTAGTGATTACTTATTTCAGTTATTTGTTTATGGCAGATGCAATGGAGATATCACTTTTGAAAATGCTTATAAATAATATTACTAGATTTGTTAGTTTTTCGGCCCGAGGTGATAAATGTAGCGAAATTGTGGAGAATTGTTGTCGTAAGATTGAGGAGGTGGTGAAGTTGGTTAAACCCGTGTTGGAGTATGTTGTCGATGATGAGGTGGCTTCGGATGAGGTGTTGCAGAAGGAGTTTGAAGGGATGAGTCGGTGTGTTGATGAGGTTTTGGCGGTTTTTGAAGAGTGTCATCCGTTGATGAGTAAAGTTTACTTTGTAAGTTTGTTGGCTATAATGGTTGTTTTTGTTTGTGTTGAGGTTATTGGTTGTTTGGTTTAATTAGGTTGTGTTTTGCGTTTTTGTAGGTTTTGAAAGTTGAGTCGTTGTTTGCGAAAGTTCAGACACATGGACTGGAGATATTTGACCGGTTGCAGTTGTGTGAAGGGCTTCCTGTTGAACTTAGTTCAGCTTCCCTCGAGGTACCTATATAGGTTATATTGAAAAATTATTATATGTTTGATCTCATTGTATCAGTTTTCTTATGTATAGTGTTTTTGATTGCAGCATTGCGTTCAAAAGATTAAGCATATGGGATTTGAAAAGCTATCAGCTAATGTTTCAAAAGCTATAAGGGTTCAAGTAGACGGGTCTAATCCGAGCTCGGATCTAACGTCAAAAATTGCTGATTTGCTCAGCTTAAAGTCAAATAAAGAACTTTTAATCGAGTTGGTTGCTCTTGAAAACTTGAAAGAGAGTGCGGAACAAGCTGAGAAGAATGGGGAAGTAGAGTATATCGAGGAAATGATTGCACTTGTTACTCACATGCATGATTGCTTTGTTGAAATGAAACAATCACAGAGCAGCAACCCTGTACCGATTCCTTCTGATTTTTGTTGCCCGTTATCGCTTGAGTTAATGACAGACCCAGTAATTGTAGCTTCTGGACAAACATATGAGCGGAGGTATATCCGTGATTGGATTGATCTCGGGCTTACTGTTTGTCCTAAGACAATGCAGTCTCTTGTCCACACTAATCTTATTCCTAATTACACAGTTAAGGCGCTTATTGCAAATTGGTGCGAATCCAACCATATTAAGCTGCCAGACCCTGTGAAGTCGGTGATCCATCACGAGGAAGCTTCTTTGGTGCATCATGTCCAGTCTTCTTCAGAAGATTCCATGCCTGAGTTGGAAAATGAAGATGACGATTTAGCCGAATCTGTGGAGAGAAGGATGGATTTAGGGGGACCTTCAACTGTATCACCGCCACAAGTAGAATCTTCAGGTAGCGGTGTAGTGGATAATGGGTCACAGGAGGTCACTCGTGAAGAGTCTTTACCACAGGTGACAGTTGAGCCTCAGCCGACCATCGCTGCTCCGAGTGCCTCCCCACAAAGGGAGCAGCATGCATATTCACCTAGGTTCGGAAAGCTATCACGAAAGCAAATGTGGCGCAGACCATCTGAAAAATTTGTTACTGAAACCCGACCCGATCTCACAGGAGTTGAAACTCAAGTAAAAAAGTTAGCTGAGGACTTAAGTAGCAGTTCAGTTGATGTTGTAAAGAATGCTACTAGTGAACTCAGGTTACTAGCTAGACATGATAAGGATATTAGAAATGTCATAGCCAGTTGTGGCGCAATCCCCTTATTAATCAGTCTGCTTCATTCACCCGACCAAAGTATTCAAGAAAATTCCGTTACTGCCCTTCTGAACTTATCGATAAACGATATCAACAAAGCCGCCATTGGTAATGCCAATGCAATTGATCCACTAATTCACGTGCTTAAGACCGGAAGCTCAGAGGCTAAAGAGAATTCCGCTGCAACACTTTTTAGTCTCTCGGTTATTGAAGATAATAAGGTGAAAATCGGGAGGTCTGGAGCGATCGAGCCACTGGTTGATTTATTAGGAAATGGTACCCCACGCGGGAAAAAGGATGCAGCCACAGCTTTATTTAATCTATCAACACATCATGAAAACAAGGCCCGTATAGTGCAGGTGGAGGGTGCGATTAGGTACCTTATTGAGTTAATGGATCCTGCAACCGGGATGGTGGATAAGGCGGTTGCGGTTCTATCAAATCTTGCTACACTTCCTGAAGGGAGGGCAGGAATCGGCCAGGAGGGTGGTATACCATTGCTTGTTGAAGTTGTTGAATTGGGTTCGGCTCGAGCAAAGGAGAACGCTGCTGCAGCTCTTTTACAGCTGTGTACTAATAGCAATAGATTCTGCAATGTAGTCCTTCAGGAAGGAGCTATTCCGCCGTTGGCCGCGTTGGCACAGTCAGGTACCCCAAGAGCCAAGGAAAAGGTGACCTTCTATTCCTTTTTTGTACCACCTTCGCGGTTTATATTAGCGGTTTTTTTTCTTTTCTTTCTTTTGCATAAACTTAGGCTGATTTTGTTATGTGCAGGCTCAATCGCTGCTTAGCTTCTTTAGAAACCAGCGGCACGGCAATGGTGGGAGGAGATAAAAGTTAGTTGTTATTGAGAGTTGAGGCATCATTGGCCATTTTCTGGTAAGGTTTTGTGTACAAGCGTAAATTTAGTGTTGCAAATATTGCTTTATAAGAATAGAGAAAAGTGGATACATGATTTTTGGAGGGGTTTGATTGAATAACTTTTTTACTTGTGAATTTCTAGAGTTAATACCTCACATCTTTGTTGTAGTTTTGAGAATAGTTCTGTTTATTTTTTGATATCTTGTTAATGTCATCATGGTGTTGTTTTCTTTCACAAATTTTTTTGTTCTCTCATTTCATCATCTGGATATTGTTGGTTTGCCGTCCTTTTCTTGTCTTTGAACACATGTAAAAGAAATAGAATTGCCCTTGTACGCTTAAACAACCTAAGTTTATGACTGAAGAGTTTTGTGTTTACTCTGAAGGTTTATTATAAGTATATGATGGTTTTATTCAAGTCTGAACCATTGTCTCGGATAGCCTTCGTCACTGGTCAACTTGCTCCGCCTCATAGAATTTTGATCTTCAACCATCTGCCATTTTCCTCCCATGTACCCCGTACAAGGCTTCAACAATTGTCCTTAGGTTGATTACAGGGTTTTCTATGGGGTTTATAAGCTTGTAACACCGGTTTGAGACCTTGGGGGTTTCCGACAGGTATACAACAATCTGCGTTTTTTGCTCCATTACCTTTCCTTGGATTTTGCCGGAGATATGGGAATATAGCGTATGTTAAGTAGAGCAATTATGAAAATGCTTCGAGTAGTCTTTTGGGGTGCAACGATTCAGGGTCTATAAAAGGCATCCTTTTTCTAGGCTTAGAGCAAGATTGGAGTTGTCACAGTTTCTATTATATAACATAAAATGTTAGGGTTTCGTGGCAATTTCGCTATCATATACTGTAGTAACATAAATGGCATCAGTGTTTGTAGGCCTTTTTCATCAGTTTGTATGTTTCATCGCCGATGTTTTGTCATCTTCATGATGAATTTTTCTGTACTTCGTTGATAAACTTCTTATGAACTGCTTTAAATTTCATCAAATTATCTAACGTAGTAGATGATCTAAATCTCAGTTAAATTGTAGCACCTGTTTTAGCCACCAATACTTGTTTTACTTTGTTTAATACAATCTCTGATAACACGAGAATGCAAATTTGTTTGGTGGCTATAACATAAAAATAAAAACTCTGGTGGTTCAAAAAGAAATCTTTAGATGTTCAAAGAGAAAAAGAAATCTAACGTAGTAGATGATCTAAATCTCAGTTAAATTGTAGCACCTGTTTTAGCCACCAATACTTGTTTTACTTTGTTTAATACAATCTCTGATAACACGAGAATGCAAATTTGTTTGGTGGCTATAACATAAAAATAAAAACTCTGGTGGTTCAAAAAGAAATCTTTAGATGTTCAAAGAGAAAAAGAAATATTTAAAAAAACTTTAGAAGAACCAGGAGAGGAGGCTTTTTGTTGACTTATGATTGCAAAAGTACAATTCTTTGTTAAATAAATGAAATGAAAGATAAATTAATATAAACTTTTTTTCTTTTTGAAAAAGCAAAGCTTTAAAGTTGAATTGCTTATCATTGAAATATTTAAATGACTAAGAATTAAAATGAGGGGTGTAATAGTCATTGTGTTCTGAATTTGTGTATAAAGAATGTCAATGTAAAACTCGTGTAGACTTCTTTATCTTTTATATAGTTTTCATTAATAATATAAAGAAATTAGAAACTTCAAATATGACACAAATCATGATAATCTATAAGTCTATAACAACCCATGTTAATGTATTAATTAAGTTTGAATATGAAGTCCATTCCTAATCATTATATCAGGATGGTGTGAACTTAAGCAATGTTAAACAAATATTTAAATTTGACAAAGTGGTTGATAAAAACACTAGATACAACAAAATCACAAGGGAATTAAATAAAGAACCAATAAACAGGGAAAATTGGCCTGCTGAGAAAAGAAGTTTAAAAATTTTGAGATGTCGACTCGATATCAACCAAAAGTCTGCTCATCGTCATAGTTCTTCAGGTATACTCTTATTCTCATATTTTTCAGTTCATCTGTTGCAAGCTTCATTTTTGTCCTGTTCTATGTCGTTTTGGATCAATTTAGTTGTTTGACGCACTATGAATTGATGTTTCAGTTAGTTAAAAACAGGTTATTGTAAGTTTTGTTACTCTTAACATGCTTTCATACTTAATTCCTCAAAAAAATAAAATTAGACTTGATTGTTGTTTGCAAATGTATTAATATATTTGCTGAAAATTTTGTTGGTGAATTGTAGTAGTTATGTGTAAATAATTATCAAAAAGTTACTTGTCTACACAGGTGCAATGGATATACCATTATTAGAGTTGTTTCTCAAAAACATTTCTAGTTTTCTTCGTCTGTCATGCAAAGATAACACATCTTTTGATATTGTTGAAAAATACTACATCGAGATTGAAGAACTTCTAAAGTTAATTAAGCCAGTACTTGAGTCTGTTATGGATGTTGAGGTGGCTTCACATGAATCACTACAGAAGGGATTGGCAGACATGAGTCAGTCTGTCGATAACCTCAGGAAGGTTCTTGAAGAGTGTCATCCATTGATGAGTAAAGTTTACTTTGTATGTTTTAACTTCTAAGGACCCTAGCTTCCATTGTTTTCCAAAATGATGATTTTGGTGCCGAATTTTATTGACTTAGCTCTTTCTTGTACTGTAAGGTTTTGAAGGTTGAATCGTTGTTTGCAAAAATTCATACACATGGCCTAAACATTCTTGATCTGCTAGAATCATGTGAAGGACTTCCGGTTGAACCAAGTTCTCCATCACTCAAGGTACCTACATAATTTCTAATACATATTCTGCTTGTTGCGTTTTAAAACAGCAGATAAGCAGTTTAAGGGTGTTTGGGATTACTTATCCAAACTGCTTATCTGATCATTTGTGATTGAGAATTTGAGATACGATGTTTTGAATAAGCACTTTATAGTTTCTTTTTCCAGACCGCTTATTTTGAACTAGAACACTCCTTTTTCTTACATGTAACAAAACTGACAACATTGTATGCAGAAAATAAAACATATAACACATGAAAAGCCATTAGATATTGTCTCAAGAGCTATAATTGATGAAGACCGTAGCTCAGATATCACGTCGCAAATTGCTGATTTGATGAGCTTAAGTTCAAATCAAGAATTTCTAATCGAGTTGGTTGCCCTCGAAACCATAAAAGAAAGTGCTGAACAAGCAGAGTATATTGAGGAAATGATTTCACTTGTTACCCACATGCACGACCGCTTTATTGAAATGAAACACTCACAGAATAACAACAGTATACCAATACCTCCTGACTTATGTTGCCCGCTATCCCTTAAACTCATGACGGATCCTGTAATCGTATCTAGTGGGCAAACATATGAACGTGAGTATATCACTAACTGGATTAATCTTGGCCTTACTATATGCCCTAAAACAATGCGAATCTTTGTTCACACTAATCTTACTCCTAATTACGCCGTTAGAGCACTTATTGCAAATTGGTGTGAATCCAATAATGTTAAGCTCCCAGACCCTGTAAAAGCTTCTTTGGTTCATCGAGTCGTCGACGAGTCTTTACCACAGGCGCTAACCACAACAACTACTGATGCTTCAGAAGAGGTGTCAACACAGCCTCAACCAACTATTAGAAATGTAAGTATGTCTAGATCTCAAACATTTAGATCAACCAGAGTTTGTTCTGATATTGAAACTAGAGTCAAAAAGCTAGTTGAAGACTTAAATAGCACTTCACTAGAAGTAGTAAAGAATGCTACTAGTGAACTTAGGTTACTTGCTCGAGACAAAGAGGATATTAGAAATGTCATAGCAGATTGTGGGGCGATCCCTTTATTAACCACCCTACTTTATTCACCCAACCAATATATCCAAGAAAATTCTGTTACAGCCCTTCTCAACTTATCAATAAACGATATCAACAAAATCAGTATAGGTAATGCTAATTCAATAGAACCTCTTATTCATGTCCTCAAAACCGGAAGCCCAGAGGCTAAAGAAAATTCAGCAGCAACACTTTCTAGTCTTGCGTTTACCGAGAACAAGATAAAAATTGGAAGGTCTGGAGCTATTGAGCCTTTAGTTGATTTATTAAGAAATGGGACTCCACGTGGGAAAAAAGATGCAGCAACAGCTTTATATAATCTGTCAACATTTAAAGAAAATCAGGCACGTATAGTGGAGGCTGGTGCTGTTAGGTTATTAGTAGAGCTAATGGATCCTGCAGTTGGGATGATTGATAAGGCGGTTTCGATTTTATCAATTCTTGCTACAATTCCTGAGGGGAGAGCAGAAATTGGTCAGGAGGGATGCGTACCGATGCTTGTTGAAGTTGTTGAATTGGGTTCTGCTCGTGAAAAGGAGAATGCTGCTGCAGGTCTTTTGCAATTGTGTACTAATAGTATTAGATTTTGCAATATGGTGTTACGTGAAGGGGCTGTTCCGCCATTGGTGATTTTAGCACAGTCCGGTACTCCACGAGCTAAGGAAAAGGTGTGTCTCTTAGTTAATTTGTATGCAACAAAAATATTAATGTGTTGAAAGTATTGTACAAATCAACCTGCTTTCTTCTACCATTTTGTGTTTTAAGTTTGATAGATAAAGTTTTGAGTGTTTTTTTTTTCTTTAATATCTTTCAGGCTCAATCACTGCTTAGGTACTTCAAAGAACATCGGCAAGGCAATGTACTGCACAAATAAAGATGTATCACTAATATTGAATCTCCCAACGTTGTATCTATGAGTTATGGCTTAACAAATAACACGAAACGCTTCACCACTAGAATAAAACTTAGTAATG
The DNA here is from genome assembly GCA_019973895.1 of Chrysanthemum seticuspe. Taxonomy (NCBI): domain Eukaryota; kingdom Viridiplantae; phylum Streptophyta; class Magnoliopsida; order Asterales; family Asteraceae; genus Chrysanthemum; species Chrysanthemum seticuspe. The sequence goes on from BPTQ01000002.1 coordinate 222,214,394, forward strand.
AGGGAATTGTGTTGGTATTGAGGCGATACATGCCCATTTTCGTGTAAGTTTTGTATACAAGATTATAATCAAACTCGTAAAAATGTTGGTTTTGCAAAGTTTATACTCACTTCCCAAGTTCTGCATATGATTATTAGTTTCTAAGTGTTTTTCTTTTGATTGTAAAGTTGCTCAAGAAAATAAACCGTACTTCCCATTTTGTACCTTAATAATTACTGTACCTACAATTAGTTTTTCTCGATAACTATTGTTTCTAACCTTTTGACCGATTAATTTAGACTAATTTACGGGGTTTGCACCTGCAATTAGTTAAACAAATTATCCACGGGTTTTCCTTGCTTTGTTATTATATTAAGGTGCATTATAGATTTTCAATCAGTAACTATGAATTATGTTAAATCATTTACCAACTACATATATTATAGTTTTTCAAAGCGTGTGTGATAATTGATATACTAGAACACAATTATTTATCCCACATGGAGAACATATATAATCGAATGTGAGGCAGCCATATAATTATTATTCTACATGTTTCAACTTAAAGTTAAGAAAAATAATTAAAATTTGACTAAAAATCCATTTTTCGGTAATTCGAGGATTTCCCATTTCCATCCATGGTCAACTTTGGGATTCACTAGTTAAATCGGGTTTAGGGATTGGGTCTTCGTTAGTACAAATTTTTCGTCATCCCTAATTATCACCCCTATAAACAGCTGTAAAACATCGGTTTATAATCCAAAAAGGGTATGCGGGACAAGTGATATGGTGGAGTTGCTTTTACGCTTTTGGTTCCATCCATGCATGTGATGGGCAAATTGAAGTTGGTTAGAAGATATAGATGGCATATCTTGCATTTTGATTCTAGTAACTAGTTTTAGATCCTTTTGCAGATGGGGGGTTTTTACATAAATTATACTGTATTAATTAGGTTTTTTTACAGTTCTTGTTTGATTTTCCTTTAAATAAAAACATTACAAACTACAACAATAACATAAAATGTTGTTAATGATGATAATAATATTTCTTAATAACAATATAATATATGTTGTTTTTTCTAAAAAATATAAAGTTTAGAAAGTACAAACTACAACAATAGCATATATGTTGTACCTACATATCAATTATTCATGCATTGGAATAGAACCATGATAAATATTGACGGATAGCATTAGAAAAAAAACTAAACTAAATTCGAAACATAAGTTTTTTAGACCGGATGCATGTAGGAAAAATTAATTATTTTTACAAAAATTAATACTACATCACCAAAATTCATGAATGTCATTAAAATTCCGAGTACCCAGATTTCGTTCATGTTTATGCACTTAGTATTAAGACCCGCTTTCTTTTGATATCTTGGATGAAAGACATGTAGAAGTCCTTAAAAGGACGCGTAGACATATACTTAAAAGAGATTGTCATTTCTCCTGCTTATATATTTTGGTAGTGTAAAACTTGAGATTTTCAAAGTATAACTTTATAGTATTTTTTATTATTTGCACTAGTTTTATAAGAAATGGTAAAAGTCTCACTCATCAAACCGAATTTAAAGGTTAAAAAACACAAATGAAACCTTTATTCTTGATGCGCAAGCAATTGGTAGACCAACACCGTGAGATGTTCCCATATCCAAATACATGCATCGTGGTCATATCGGACCTCAAGAAGAAGCACTCCTCATGGTACCTTTTATATGTACATGTGGTATAAAAAAAACCTAAGTGACAAGAACAAAAATGAACAAAGATCGAAGAAACCTCGCGAATTTAAATTTATGCTTGGTGCAAACAACTTTGATGTGACTGCACCAACCTTCCTAATAGAGAAGAGCTTTACTTGCTTTGTATCTGTTTGTTAATGAACTCAAACCCCGTAAATTTGTTGGCAAAGAATCAAAAACCATTACTATAAGAAAAAGGGAAAACTCTATAAAGTAACTATAACACTAATTAAGAGCTTTTTCCATCGCTTAACTGAGTTTTGAGAAAACTATGAACATAGTAACAACAACGACCCTTATCGACAAAGAAAATTCCAGAGTTGATAATTTATTGTTAAAATTTTATTTTCGTATCTTGATTAAATGTGGTCTGCTCGATCAGATGTGTAAGACAAGTGAAAAGTGATCGTGCTCGTGCAGCCATCGCGTATGAACGTGCTTATTGGCATGATCATTTTCTTCTAGTTTTCTACAATGGATGCATTGTTAGCTAGAAAAATATTGTTATGACATTAATTAATTCGTGTCTTCATTTTTTTATGGTTTAAGCTATAAACTAGCAACAAAAGCTTTTTGATATCCCGTTGTGGTACGTATAATTTAGAAATATGAGTAAATGTAAAAAAAACTTTCATAAATTGTTTCAATATACATTTTTATGTGTTTTGATACCAAAAAATCTGACATATGTCACAATATTTAACTTAATAACCCAAAAAGTTTTGCATATTTGAACACTTTATAAAAATTTATTATATTTACTCATATTTTTTGAAGTTTATGTACTACTACGTAAAACATAACATTAGAGAAAATCTGTTGCTATTTTATTACAACACTTCTTTTATTGCTTAGGCTTAATTAGTCTCACACTCAAAGTGAAAAATAAAAGCAGTAATTTGTGGTTCCTCACGTCATTAATATCATAAATTACTCAAAAGTTTTATAGATCAGACAATTTAATAGTAAATACATTCATTAAGAAACATCAATAATATAGGAGGTTGAAGAAAAGAAAAAACATAGAAAGTAGATTAAGGGCACTTGGATTTGCCCTTGGAGTTCTTCAAATCACGGTAGCATGGACACTCTGCCTTATCAGCGTACGGACTAGAAGGAACGCAACCTTGGCATTTTCCGCAACATATCCCACAATATTTCAAACATCGTTCTTTATAGCCAGCATTTGCGCACCTCTTTCCACACTTGTCATCACAACCAAACGTACCTAAACAAACAAAAAAAATCATATAAGTTAAAAAAAAAGGAAAAAACAAAAAATGTTCATACATTATATCGAATAAAATGAAACGGATGAATTTGATTACTCAGTGGAGAAGGGGCCGGGCTGTCTGCGATGGTGGCCGTGGTCGAGGAGGCGAAGAGAAGAGTGGCGATTAATAAAATTGCAAAGGGAAGATTATTCATTTTGCTGAATTATGTTATGGGCTGATTTATGTGTAATGTGAAATTATGTATCCTAATATTTATAGTAGAGTGGCATGTGAACATGACCCACGAGGTCATGAGGATATGTGAAATTCTCACATGGATCTTAATTAAATAGCGTACTATCTAACTACTCCAAGGTCCTTTTCTAACCATTATGTATTTCTTTAATTATTTTATTTAATACGGAGTAATATATACGCTTGTACTTTTCATGATAATTTGGTTCAGAAACATTAAAGTACGTAGTTCAAACGGTATTTCATTCGCGGATATAAGTGTAAGTGTGGATGCTGATTTGTAATACATGCATGAAGCATCGTATATCACCCCGGTTACTTGACTTCTAAGTTCTAAAATATTACTGTAGAAGAAAAAGTATAAACGAGGCTCATAAACCTAAAATCCATATACAATATACACTATGCCTTAATTATATGCACTCTGAAAATTTATGTCTTAATTATATTTGAAACACATTTGATTCTGGTTGTAAAAGGAGCTGCATATTCTTGCATAGGATTACAATTTTATTACGTTGCATTGTATTCATAATATAATACTCATGTTTTGACTAGCTACACCTTTCAATATTCGCGTTTTATTTTATGAAAATATACTGATGATATTCATTAAACATACATGAATACATTTACTCACTCCATATTCAATTCACATCATCTTCGTTTGAGTGTTTGACAGATAAGAACACCTTAAAAAAGGTCCGTACACATATCCGGGTCCATTTATTTTTATATAGTAAATACGGTCATACATCATATACATGCAATAATTTGAAATTAAACATTTTTAACACAATGAAATATGTATTTTAAGATTCATCAACAACTTTTGCCGAAAGGGACGTGAATTCAGGGATATTTTCTAA